>JANVCC010000048.1:760472-894223 GCA_025345505.1 Todiramphus chloris collaris | reverse complement strand
GTCACCACTTATGAGGAACCCTTGCAGGAACCTTGGTGTGTCCAGCAGCCATCAGTAACTTCCAGGAACCCTTGTGTTTAGAAATGCAGAATGCTGGTATCACAAAGCATGGAAGAACCAGGGGAAGATTAAATGCTGTGGCTTCGATTTGCTCCCAGAGTAACAGGAATGCACTTTAAATAGGATTCATTTTCAGAGCAGTGATATTATTGCTTTAGCTGCAAACACTGTCTCCCTAACCAGGTCATCTGAGTGTACAGAAACGTGCTCTCTTCCTTACGAGATACAAGCAAATGGGTGAAATTAAGGTGCAAAGATAATAGCACACATCAGGGGAAGAGAACTAAGCTTTTGCTTCAAAAACATACTTCACAGAATGATCTAGTGGGATTTGAAGTTGTCTTCTGAAAGTAGGTAAAAGTTAGGGCTTTCATTTGAGCTTCACTTTATGTTTCGAGTTCATTTCAACCCACAGCTCAAAGTGAATCTCCAGGATTTGGGGAAATGAACAAAAGCCTGAAGATGTGCATTAAAATGTCACATGCAGAAGCAGTCCAGTTGGGGCCTCGAGGCACCGTCTCTTAAAACTACAATGGAGTTTTGATATTTGACCTGCAAAGACTTCTTTGAAATTCCAGCCTTAGACATCCTGCCCAGGAACAGGCAGCTGTAAGGGTGCAGGACAATCTCCTTCCTTTTCTACTACAGATGTGTCTTATGCATGTTGAAGTTGGCTCAGGAAAGACAATAAATGCTAAAATGTGTGTAAGCTCAGAAGTGTTTTCCAGTAGTGATACGAATGAAATAGAGACAGGAAGTCTTGATTTTATGTTTTAATTTTTTTTTTTGGCGTATCATGATGCTGTTTACACTAGAAGTGTATTTGAGTGTGACATCCAGCCATGTGGTAAAAATCTTATCACATTGAATATGGATGTAGAGAGAAAGAGAAGGGAGAAGAAAGTCTGCGAGGGAGCATCACAGTTCAGCAGCAAGCAAAGGAAAAATGCAAACTGATTTGGAGGATAGTGTTTTATGTGTGTTCTGCTAAAGAACATAATGGCCTTGTTCCAAAAGTTCCTTTCCCAGCTCAGGAACCCGAGCAATCACCTCCAGGAACCCCGGGGGGTTGAGGAGTGATGGGGTGGGTTGTTGCTGAGGAGGACAGAGCACCTTAAAGGCTCTTGGACTCTGGTCCTCTTCCCGTGTGTTGATCTTTTCAAGGCATCAGATTTCTGCCTGGATAAACAGGAATTTCTCAGTCTTGGGCAATTGCCTGTCTTCTGCACTGTGCGGGTGTGCGAGAGGTCTTTGTGCCTTTAGCAAGCTCAGTTCAAGAACAGGAGTGTTATTTCACACAGCATAAAGTTTAGTGAGCTCTTATTGTCCCTTCAGTGAGAGGTCCACAGGACTTTATACACTAGAAAGAGGAAAGGCCATTCCTTCTTGGGATGGAAGTCAGATGATACTTTCCAACTAAAAATTTTAAGAGAAATATTCATAAAGACATGTCCATAAACACACACATTTTTCTTTTTTTAATTCCAACTCTTCAGAAGGTGATGAGATCTGGGAAAATTTTCATTTATGTTGCCTCACATCAGTCGAATTCAGAAATTATTGGAACTTTATCTACAGGCTTGTTTTCATTGAGGGTTAAAGGTTACAGTGACAACCAAGCTTTCTTCAGAAAGAGTTTCTGAGCTGCAGGAGGGAGGTTCTGGTCAAAACTAACGATGCTGAAATAGTGCAAGAAGCAGCAGAAAGACCCAGATCCTGTTGTGCTGTTCTTGACGAGATCTGTTTTGTCCCACGTTTGACCAGAAACAATCTACCCTGCACAAAACAACTGTTCCCAGCAGAGTACAATCAGTCTACAAGAGCCCTTGCCCTTCTTCCACTGGCACTAAAGCTTCCTTGTCCCATTTTCCCCTAGAGCTGTGTTTTCCCTGTCTTTAAAAAAAAAAAAAAATATATATTTATATATAAATAAAATATAAAATATATAAAAATAAATAAAATAGAGGTTTTCCCCCCTTTCTTTTGTTCTCCTTTCTCAAATGGATAAAGTAGTCCCAAGCCAGCAGAGGTTCAGAAAAGCAGATTGTCTCACCAAGGATGGCCCTGGGCAGCATCATTTCCACTGATGACCCCCCTCAGCATTCATCATGCTGGAAACTTCCTCGGAATTATTCAGTGAATAAATATGAATTATTTCCCTGCGAGTCTGAATCTAGTGCTGTAAAAGGGGGATGGAGACAAAGAGGGGGGTTCAGCACTGCCAGACCGAAGCAGGAAACCAACAGTGTCCCCTTTTTTCATTTAAAGTCCCTAGACAAGAGGGAAAATCTGCAAATGAGATCATTGCAGCCTCTTCCAGAAGCCTCGGTGCCTGGTGGTGTGCGGTCCCTCTCACCTGTCAGAGATGCACCACTCGGCTTAGAAACCTAAAACCTCTTGTTTGTGCAGTTACTTAATCACTGTAAAACTGCACATTACTGATGTCACATGGCTATACTAAAAGGAATATTTAAAAGGAAACAGAGCTTAAGGGTAAGCTAGGGTTTGGTGATCTGCCAGGCTGAAAATAGCATTTAACAGGCTTTTAATCTATTTCATAGGTTATTGTCCCCATGAGTGCTGTTATAGTCTGCAGATAAGAAAAATGAGAACAAAGGGTTATTTTCACTTACAATTCAGCAGCTGCTGGTATTATTACTGTGTCACTGATAATCAAAGAGAGGTACGCTAATAATTGTATCCTTTAAAATGCAATGTGCAGTAAATATTTGTTGATTTAAAAATAAGAAGGCCGTAGAAATTAGGCAGCTCTTTCTGTCAAAGGTAGCAGATGAAATGCTCACAGAGCCAAGCACCACCAAGAGAGAGATGTGTGGCATTTATGGAAGATTTTGTTGATCTCTGCGAGATAGCCCAGGTCTGTTTGCACAAGGGAGAAAAAAATAGGTGTTTGAAGTAAAAATGCAATTAAAATCAAAATTAAACACGTGGTTTTGGTTTGAATCCTAATTTGTCGCTAGTACATAATATACTGGTTTATACCTTAGAGATAGGCAATTACCAAAATAGCCCTCTACTTCCATTTGTCCCGCTGCAATTACCAGAATACCCAAGGCATGAGGAAAAAGTCTTTTAGATATTTCTGCTCATCAGCTCCCCTCGGGATGGAGAGCGAGGCTTTCCTCACACAGCACAGGACACGGGCAGATGGCCCAGCAGGATGGTTTTGTCCACGTTCAGCAGCACAGAGATGCTCCTGGAGACTTCCTTTTGCCTTGTAAAGACAGGAGAAGGGAAAAGAGAGCTTCCTAGAGTCTGGCACGTTCCTGTGCTTGCAGCCGTGCATCTCTCATGGTAGAAGTGATAGGGTGTAGTCTGGGATGGCAAAACACCTCGTCCTCCTCGGTGTCTGGCAGCGGGTTTCATATGGCTCGCTCATGCTGCTTTTGAGCACTGCAACCTGAAGAGCCTGAAGCAAGGCTGCAGCACGCTGTGTTTGCAGTGCAAGCCTATAGGGTTGGACTGGCCTTGGCAGGGAGGTGGGCTGCTGAGGAGATGGGACGCCGTGTAATGATCTTTGTTGCAGAGCAGGACACAATGTGCATGAGTGTATTTAGGTACCTGAGTGCAGACATCCCCACTGGAGCTGTCTAGGGTCAACAAGAAGAATGTGCCATTTCTAGCATCTGTGTTGGCTCTTCCTCATGCAGGAGTGGATGCAAAGAAGGATCTCAGGGAAGATGGAGTTGTGTTTTACCCACACCCTGTTTCCATCCAGTAACTGTGAAGGAAACAGAGTGACTAGCTCAGACGGGTTTGTTCATTCTGGAAGTGCCAAAAGCATTTAGGGAACTTTCTCTCATTTTCAGAAATTACTTAAGCACATGTAAGCCTATATATCATTAGCAGCCAGTAGGATTTCTGTTCTGCAAGTGGCCTTTCAGCTCTGAAAATGCTGCACACTTATGAGAATGTTACCTAAGGTGACTTGCCCCGGACACACGGTAAAATAGGCATAGCTCGGAGCCACGGCATGCTGACAGCCAGAGTGGTTACCACAGTGCCCAAGCTCTGTAAGAGCAGAAAATCTGGCTGTTTTGATGTGATGAGCTGTCTTGTAAACACCTTGACATATTTTGGGGTCTTTGAAATTTGATATGATAGGGATAATAATATAAAAACAATAGTACTGATAATAATAATAATAATATAGCAGCTGGCTCCAGTGTTTCTGTTGTGCTCCAAGATGCGTGCAACAGCTACTGCAACTTTCAGTAGCTAGGGATTTTCCCCCTTAATCACGCTTTGGTTTTGTAAGTGAGGAAGGCTCAGACAGTAATAAACTGAATCTGAGCTCCACATCTGCTTTTTCAAGTAGTGTTTGGTGCAGGGGCAACACTGACAGATTTCATTACAGGCGTCTGTGCAGGCGTTGATGTATGAACGGTGTCATCTCGCAGGCACTTTGGATGAGAGAGCCCCTGAATGAAGCCGAGAGCTTCTGATACTGATGTGGCAAATGATTCAGTGCAGATCGTTTATACGCATTGGCCTGTTATCTCCTCGACGACGTGTGAGGCTGCGAGGGAGCTGTCTCTTTAGTTCATTATTTCTTTTCCCTTAGCCCGGGGCTCTGCTGGCTGACCAGCCTGGAGCAGAGCCGCGGAAGCCGTTCCAGGTACCGTGCGGAGGAGGCAGCGTGAGGTCGGGTCTGTGAGCACTGGTCCCATCCCGCTGTGATGGCAGGAGGGCAGGGATGGTGCTGGGAGCCGTGGACAGCTCGTCGGCCCGTGTTCCCTCTGCCAGGGCTTTTCCTGGGGCCGTTAGCGGGCGTTGCGGTGTCGGGCTTAGGAGGTGAGGGCTGCTCTCATCAGCCTGCACATCTGGGGCAGCTCGCACCTCGGCAGGTTCCGGCAGTAGACCTTGCCCCGCTCTCCTCAGACAAGCAAAATTAGCTCTGTTTTGTAGGCTAGGAAAGTGTAACAGTGAGCCGAGGTGATTTTCCTCGGGTTGTGCTTGAAGGGCAGTAGCAGAGCTGGGAATAAAAAGAGAAATCTCCCGTCCTGCTGTGGTGGCCCAGCCACCTCAGGGGTGAGCCCCAGCAGGACAGAGACTCTGGGACCTGCAGGGCGATATTTATTTCCAGCAAAGCCCAGTGGCAAGAACTGTGAGCAAGGGAGTTAGGAGCTTTTCATAGGAAATCATGCGGATAGGAGCTGGTACTCTGAGCAACTCCTGCATCGCGCCGTGCAGCGCATCAAGGGCCACCCATGGGCTAGGGCCACCCATGGGCTGGTGCCACCCGTGCCCGGCACATCTCTGGGGGGGCTGGAGCAGGGCTCGGCCAGCCAGGCAGCTCGGGGGGCTGCTTCCCGCGTGCCGTGCCCTCAGCTCCCGGGCTGCCGCGCTCCCTTGGAAGCACATTGTCCTCCTCGGTACAACCGGTCCCTTGGCTCATGTAAACTGATAGCGTGGGCTTCTTTCAGTGGAAATAGGCCGGGTGAGTCTAGCCAAGAGTCTGGTTTGTGTCTCTTACAATAGGCTTTAGCTTTAAAAAGCCAGGGTTTTTCTGCTTGTCAGAAAAAGCAGACAAAAGCTCCGTCTCTGACAAGAGTTCTCTATAAGCTCCAGCAGCTATTGCATTTCATCTTTGCCCATGAAGAAAGCTGTATTGTAGAGCAGGGTGGGCATAACTCATGTCAAAAGCTTTTTAAAAGTTACTTTGAAAGCATATTTCATCTTTAAAATTTAAGTGGCTTATCCAGCGCGTGGCAACCGAAATCGGCTTTCCTTATCTGGGCACGTGGTGTCCCTCAGCCACTCAACCCAAAACAGTTCAGCTGAGACAGCAGTTTTGAGGCCATCAGAAGAGCCAGCCTGAGCTGCACCACGTGTGTCATGACATGGCACAGACCCGGGGAGGTTTGTAGGGGTGCCAGAGCTGCGTGCCCTCTCTTCTTGGCGCTCGAGATGGAGCCCGAGGCGGGATGGACAGCAGGAGGTAGAGCTGGCGGCCTTATCTCAGAGCCTGTGTGACCGTGGCAGGAAGCTGCCGCCAGCTTTGGCAGCTTCTTCTGGATGGAAGAAATAAGAAAAGCCCGTGTCTGGCATCATAAGGATGTTTCAGCTGAGAATTCATAGCTAAACAGCCTGGAGATACTTGTACACATCCCACTAGCATCCCGCGTGGCCGTAGCCACTGGTACAAGCTCTTTATCGTGAGTAGGGTTAATTTGGTTCCTCGGTGCTGTCCACAATCCCCTCCTTGCCCAGCCAAACCTGCTCAGATGCCACTGTGTGCTGGGTACAGGGATTATTGATGAACGCTGAGCGAGACAGCACCTGTGGCCAGCTAATTAGAGGGATCCCAAAACAGTTAATATTCGTCAGTGTGGTAAAATATGGATGAATAGAGCCTGGGGGAGTGTGTTCTTCAATTAGATGTGCAACTTGCATTGGAAGTGGAGGAGAAGCTGAGGGCCTGAGCTAGCTCATGTCAAGTTGAAATCTCTCTCTGTGCACATTACGGCTGATTGTTCCCTGAAAATGCCTCGCGACTCGTTCGATAATAGCAGCAAATAATCATTTTTTGGTGTAGACGAGATGGGGAAATGTCCGTTTAACACTCTTCCACAACCCCCCTAATGCTCTTAGGGCAATTGTCTATTTTTACACCAATTCAAAAATGGAGTCCCTGAAGGTCACTCTTTAGGAAAAGCCTTAATTAAGATTTCTGCCTGCAGCACATCATACGAAGTATAATACATCACGCCGCAGCAACCCAGATACAGATCATTGGCTACCTTGATCCAGTCATGTGGTATGAGCAAATATTACCATTTTCTTATCATCAAGAATCATTTCACAATGTGAATAAAAAAACCCCAAAAACCCACAGCATCCAGGTTTTCTTACAATGTCCATGAAGAGACAGAAAAATGCCTGCCATTCAGGCTAAATAAAGCGTTCACTGGGGGAGTGAAGGTCAAATGGAGACATATACTTTGCTGACAGAAAAATGCAAATATTCTTGGCATCATAAATATTAAAAACAATACTGTTTAAAAGGTCTAATTTATTTTTATTGAATTAATTTCCTTCCATCTGTTTTTCTGGTCTTTCCCTCTGGAGCTGCAAGGGCTATTCTTCCCAAACCAAGGACAAATCCTCTCTGCCTGCCAAGCCTGAAAGTTCAGTTGGGATGCATTTCCAGATCAGAACTTCTAAGCCCTTTTTTCCAAAGCTCCAGCGATGGTCAAAGACAAAATCACCTAAGCAGTACTGCCTTGCTGTGTCCATCTTGTTAACCCCTTCCACTCTTACTTCCAACACCTCTCATTTGTGAGTCACCTCTCACACATCTCACCTTTCCCTAGGAAGATTAGGGATGCTGAGCTGCTAGATTTGGCCTGATATACACCAGGAGCAGAGAGATCATTACTCGCTCTGCATGATGCAAGCACTTGAAATGAGATGAAAAAGAAAAGGGAAAAAAAACTGATTAGTCTTTAAAACTAGAATTTACTCTATATTTTTTTCTTCTTTATTTATTTTGGAGGAAAGCATTTCTCATTATCAGCTGACAAGGCAGTGAAGAACAAGTTAGTGGTTTAGCCTTGTGGGTCATAAGAGGCCAGTAATCAACCACTCCTGGGAGCATTTCATACTGCATCTTTACAAGGCGTGGCAGCGTACGTGGCCTTGGAAATGTGAGCGTGAGTAACAGCAGTGCATTTAAAAGATGCCTGGTTTTAAGCACAAGACAGACAGCATTCTTCCTTTCCTGATATGCAAAATGATCTCGTGATGCCAAGCAGTTAGGAACAGATGAGAGTAGCCTTTCAAAGCAATCAGGAGTGCAGTAGCCTAACTACAGTCTTGCCTTTCTTTCACTATTTAACTTCACTGTCATGTTCAGGGAGGGTTTTAGTAAATGATGTGCTGCAAGAAAGAGGGATGATAGATTGATAGATAGATAGATAGATAGGTAGATAAGTCTTCATATGAGCAAGAGGCAGTTTACCTGTGACTTTCTTGCATGTCACTTTCAAACAGATTTTCAAGGATTTTTTCTCCCCTTTGCAGCCGAATGAGAGAAATATAGCCTGCACATGAGAGATAATATTGTCCTGGGAAATATCCAGTGGATTAATGTATTTCTACTGAAGCTAGCAGGAAATTGTGTTTCAGTTTGTGCTTATGGGCTTATTGTGAATACGTCATATTGAGAACAATTTGTTAAACAAGAAACATAGAGCGTTAAAAAAATCAAAAGGGAAAATAAACTGGGAATGTCAGGTTCCATAATAGGCTTGATGTATATCTGTGTTGCCAATAACCCCGGTGCCAGCGACCGACTCCCTTCGTTCTTGTTTTATAATGAAACAAAGACGGCCGTGGCTTCGCGAGTTATTTATGACCCATTCCTAAGCTTTTCTATGTCGATTATTCCAGCGCTGTACTCCAGCAAACAGCCTTTTGATGACATCATTATGGACAATTAGCTCTACACCTTAATTAAGTAACAAAGCTGTATCCGTAATGCCGTTGCTTTAGAGCAGGATTTACCTTTGGGATGGGCAAACTCTGAGCAGGAAGACGAGCCATGAGAGTCAGGGCTGAGCCAGGTACATTAAGGCACAGTGGATGGATGGCCCTAGTGAGTCAGGCCCCAGGGAGACGAGATCAATAAGAAGTTGAAGTAAATGATGTACCCAGGGTCAGCCACTTATATGGGGCCAGGATTTGATGGAAGATGGCTCCTTTTTTTTTTTTTGGTTTGTTCTCTGTGAAGCTAAGACACTGTTCATTCCCTACCTGCAGAACAGAGTATTGGGACCCCAGGCGTTGTCACTGCTGTAGCTGGGTGAGATGTTTCCGTAGCCACCTCCTGCCTCTGTGCAGCAGCCCTCCTAGGATTTTGTTAGCTTATTCAACAACAAGTGGGCTTTGCAACACATGATTAACCCCCTCCTACTTACCAAAACAGACCTTGCCCTTTTGCTGTAAATTTGATACATCTATTTATATTTATGTGCTTCAAAGCAAAGGTAGCCCAAAGTAACTAACGATGCTGGCTGCCTACATCTTTCCCTGCCTAGCAGGAGCTGTGTTTAAGAGGCTTGATTAACAGAGGGCACAGGGTCTGGTCCTCCTCTTCTTCCTTTGAAAGTTTAATATTTTGCTTCAAACCACTGACAGCAGATCTGCATCGTCACTTTGAGCTCTCACACTGTTCGTGCTGGAGTGTGTGTCTGTGTTGGTACCAGTTCCTCTCTGTAGGTGACACCTGTAAGTGAGAGTTCTTCCTGCTACTGACGTGTCTGAGACTGTTTCCATGGAAACCAAGGTCAGATAACAGAAGAAAAGGTCAGGGGATATTTTTTTCTTAATTATTTTAAAATCTGCACCTTATTTTCCTCTTGCTGCTGTCCATTTTCATAGAAGAGAAAGCAAGTATTTTCTATTTCTATTATTTATGTAGCACCATCCATACACAAGTGTAAGCACAGACACATATATATGTATATGATGTCTCTGAAGTTTACATGGCATTTAACAGAGAGATCCTTAACTTCAGCTGTTTTTTTCTTGTTCACATATCTATCTCCAGCTTTAGAAGCACAGTAAGAAATACGACACAGTGCAACATGAGTAACACCAACAACCCCCTGTGCTAATAGTGCTTGTGTAGTTTTGACTGCTCAGCAGTTGAGACAAATTACTTGGACAATGGCAGTCGGCTACTCCAGGCCATGCAGGGCAATTATATAGGGACCACTTGCCAGTTGCATCATCAGTTAGGTCCAATCTCTGGTCACTCTTCCTCCCTTCCATGGAAAAACAGCCTATTTCTAAGGGGCCTGAGAAAGCTCAATTCTACCTGCTACTCAGCAGTTTTAGGATATGGCATTGAGAAAGTGGCCCAGAAAATGGGCTGGAAAACATGTCACCACGAGGAACAGATTGCTGGAGTTGATAGGGTATGGTATTTAATGTGCTTGTGATGGACTCTGTCTCAGCTCACGTTAGGCAGGAGGTCTGAAGAGCTTCTTTCTGCAGTAAAATGATAAGGGAGACACTTGCAGAGGGAGTTTGCCCTGTCCTGAGCAGGTACTCAAGGCAATTAGCTTAAACATCCACCTTCCGTGTGGGTAAGGCCAGATAAAATAGTAGTGTAGGATGTCAGAAGCGGGCACAAAACACTACGGAAAAGCAATGGATACAGATGGCACATACATTGGAAAATCCTCCTGACAAGTATCTCTAAATTGGAACCAATGTCAAATACCAGAGCTTGCCTTCATAAATGTGATGTCGTATCAGCTGCATCTCATATTTACCATTCTCATATCCTAGAGATATAGAAATATAATATAATAATAATAGAATAGAAAGTATTTTTCTCTATCTGTCCATACAGAAGATTTCCCTTTCCTGAATAACACAGCAAAATGCCTCTTCTATGACAAGAAATCAACTGATTTTTCAAAAAGAAAAAACCCTGGGACGTGGCTGTGTCTCTGCTTTCATGCTGGCTGGCAGGAATTTTTATACCTTGGCTTTTTATTTTATCGCGAAACTCATATTGCTATCAAGGGCACACTCTACACTGCAATCAGTGTATAAAAAAGCAATTAAATTCCTCCTGGGTGTAAAAAGTAACCTGTCTGTCAGCACTGAACGTGCAGAGACGATCCCACATCCGTCAGTAATACCAGTGATGTGACCAGATGAAGAAGGTAAGGGAAATGAATGGAAGGGGCTGACACTTAATCCATGTAGGTTCCTAAATCTAGCAACCAGCCAAGGGAGTGGACTTTCTGGAGGCAAGTTTTGAGAGAGAGGATAGTGCCTGCAGGTGTTCTTATGTGCTAGGGATCTAGCTGGTGCAAGGCAAGAGAGGCAAGTGTTCATAGGCCCATCTATTCCGCCAGGTAAAGACCTTCACAGCGTTGAGCTTCTAAGCATGTGAGAGACTTCTCCAGTACCTCAGTTCCTTATAGGTCTAAGAATAAATAGTGTGGTGGTTTGACCTTGGCTGGACACCAGGTGCCCACCAAGCCTCTCCATCACTTCTCCCCCTCCTCTCACGTGGACCAGGGGGAAGAAAATAAGATGAAACTAAGACAAAAGCAGTTTAATGAAGAAGCAAAACAAGGCCATGTGCAGAAGCAACAGAAAGCAAAGATTCTTCTCTACTGCCCATCAGCAGGCACTGTCTGGACCTTGTCAGGAAACAAGGCTCCAAATGCGCAGCGGTTGCTCCTGCTGATCCCCCCAGCTCCTCCTTTTCCTGGCTTTTGTAGTTCAGCTGACATCCTACGGTCTGGAATATCCCTTTGGTCAGTTTGGGTCAGCTGTCCCTGTTGTGTCCCTTCCCAAGATCTTTTCCCCACCCATCCCACTGCAGGGGGGATGTTGGACAAACAACATCGGTGCTGTGGGAGCCCTGTCCAGCAGCAGCCACAGCACAGGGGGGTTCTCAGCACCTTCCCAGCTCCCAGTGCAAAGCAGATAGTCACAGAAAACAGGGATGGGGCAGAGTCTGCAGGTGTCCACTGCTGAGACATGTTGTCAGTCTGCCCCGCAGACCTTGCCCTGTGTTTTAGCTTTCTCCCCGAAAATGCTCAGTTGAGTCAATCTTTGATACAAGAAACTAGTTAAGGTGAGTGTCATCAGAGCAGTGAGCTGGAACAGCACAGAAAACCCTCTTGCCTGCTGAATGAGCATTAGGCTCAGCCAGAGCCAGTGCAGAGAGCTTCTGACAAAACCTGCATCACCTGAATTTTGAGCTAGTGTATTAATTAATTGGGTATGCAAGTCAGGATTTTCCAGACACTAAATCAACTTCGGAACAGGTTATTCATGAATAATGGAAACCTGTTTTTCCGTTATTGATAATTATTTGTACAACAATATGACATCAAAAGCCCTAATAAATGTAAGGCTTCATTGTGCTGGGCACTCTACGAACAACATAATAAGGGGCAACCTGGTAAGTCTTATTAGTGGGCTGAAGGAATGGATCAGCATTACCTGGAAAGACTCCCATTAAAGGATGTAAACGGAGAAAAACATCCCTTGTCTCTCCCCCCAGAACTGTCTGAGAGTGCAGAAATGGCTCAAGCCTTTCCAGAGGAACCCGCAGCCTCTTCACGCTGCCCAGAAACACCAGGGGCAGGAACGGGATGACAGGACACTACGTTGAGTGGGAAAGGCAGCTTCTGGTAAATCTGGAGGCAGTCAGGCAGGGGTTCAAGCCTCAGGACAGAGCAGGAAGGTCAGAATTGCAGCATAAAGAAGATCTTCTGTGAGAGTGGCATTACTTCCACTAGAGATAGTTCGCTTTTTCTTCCATAGGAGGGTTTTTCTCTCTCTTTGTCTATAAACTCTGCATGGGACCCAAGAAAACTTTCCTGATGGGAAGTTTAGTGTTGGCTAAGCCCTTATATCCCCACGGAAAGCTTTGTTTTTATCCAGGTGATGCTTTCTTACAGCCAAACTTCTAAAAACCTATACGTGGCTTTCTCCAGAGCTAACAGCTTAACTGTCATTTGTAGCACATATTTCAGCCAGCGATAAGAAAGACTGGTGATCTGAGTCACTCACAGATGATCAGACCACAAAAAGCACTTGAATCCAACCCTGCTGTCTTAACCTTGTTACACATCATGGTGTTTTTTGTTTCTGTGGTGGTTTTTTAACGTACACATCTTATTCTGGTGTGCTTTGTACCTTATTACAGAGGAAGGACCAAAACTAATCCTTGCTAATCCTGGTAAATTTCACAGGATTTTTTTCTTTCCTTTAAAAATACTATAATACTGTAAGCTTTAAAAATAATTTGCATTTTCAGCCATTTTAGGGAGCCTTTGTTTAAAAGAAAAAAAGAAAAGAAAGGA
The DNA here is from genome assembly GCA_025345505.1 of Todiramphus chloris collaris. NCBI lineage: Eukaryota > Metazoa > Chordata > Aves > Coraciiformes > Alcedinidae > Todiramphus > Todiramphus chloris. The sequence goes on along the minus strand of JANVCC010000048.1, from coordinate 881,297 downwards.
AAAGGATTGTTTCTGACAACCATACCATCCTAACATATTAAAAACATATTGCCTGAGAAGCAGTGATTATAAATAGCTGGCATTGTAGCTCAATACATTAGTGTGCTAGTCTTTGATTCCTCTATAATTATAGAGTGAAAGCTTCAATCCCTGCATCGGGTGAGCACTTAAAATTACAGCTGAAGTAGTAAATTACTGGTCCTCAATGTCCTAGTCAGACAGATTGCTTTCAGTTCATGAAGAGAAATTCAGTGTTGTGTCAGAGGCAGATGCCTCACTGAGCTTATTGTCTTCTATTTAAAACTAGTAGGTGAACTAAAGGAAAAACTAGAATATTTTACAAGGTACTGACATAAGGAATAATTCTTATTTTCTAAAACAAGCAGCACCAGTGTTGCCTCTGAATGTTCACATTGTTCATATTGATTTTCGTTTTACACATCCCCAGGAACAAAATGTACCGGCTAATAGATTGTTTTTATTAGTTTCACTGGATGCTGTATCAATAATGGTTTAACTCTTGCATGAAGGTAATGTGCTGGGCCTTTTGAACCTGTTGATGGACATTTGATTCAACGTGTTATTCTGTCTGCAGGAATTCTAATAAGCACACAAAAAAAACCCCAAAGCAGAAAACACCACAGTGAATTCTCGATCTAACAAGTTTAGCCTTCCAACAGACGGTTATTCTCTTAAGAATTGTTTCTGAAAGGTAAAATAAAAATAAGCATCAGTCCTAGAAGTTAATTTCACCTTTTTAAAGCACTGCAGAATACTCTGCATGACGTCCTTTTGCCATTGTCTAGAGCAGTGTACCTACAGATCGAGAAAACCCGTATGTGCCCTGTGTCCCCTTCAGCAATGGAGATTTGTGCACTGGGTCAGACGTGTATTCTCTTAAACCCGTGTTTAGATGTGTAAGTAGCTACCTAATCCAAACCTGACTAAATTCAGTGGGCAACTTCCCATTGAATATCCTGGCTCCGAACGTAACGTGGTCCTGGTTCGCACATCAGGATGAGTTTGAGATCAGCCAGAGGACGTGGGGCATTTGAGCCTGGCTTCCATCACCAAGTTTGGATTCTCTGGCTGTAGCACTTGGAGAGGTGACCAGTGCCTTGCCAGCACAAGCCTGTGCTCGCCTGCCTTGAGTGCACACAGGCTGGAAGCAATCATAGAAGCCAAGAGCATTTTGGATATATTTGCTGGGAAAAAAAAAAAAAAAAGGTATTTCCACCTAGTTTTAATTATGACTCAGTCTCAGCAGAAAGGTCAAAAAATTCACTGGGCAATGAGATGAAATTACTTTTAGGAACAACTAAGTCGGTGCTGAAATATGTTCGTGCAGTCATGTGAAGGAACATCTCCAAAATTTCTTAAGGTAGACACAAAAACTGAAGTGCCAGTGGGGCTTGCCTATGAAAGTTAGAAGTTGCCTGGGAATTTTTGGAAAATATACCAGTAGCTAAGTAGTAAGACATTTACCTTAGGTAAAAATCTACCGGATTAGGTTGAATGAGAGTTAAGGACACAGGCTTTTCAGAATGTCTGGTATTTTTTCACTGTCCTGTACTAACATGAAGCTTATGTGCAAGAAGTAGTCGTTACTGTCTCAGATCAGCTCATCTCTTGAATCTTTCACCGGCGTTATTAAAAAAATAATACATGTCTGTAGAGATAATGCAGAACATAATCTTGAAAGATGAAAAACTCAGCTCTGAAACCAAAGGTAATTTAGATACAATATTAAAATCACAGGATGATGCCTTTTGACAGGAAGGAGAAGAAGGCTTTTTTGAACAGGAAAACTGGGATATCAAGATGGCCAATCTGTCATGAGATTATTTCAGCCATGAACAGCAATGGGCCCTTGTGGGCAGGAAGGCTGATGGTCTCCTGGGCTGCATAAAGAAGAGTGTGGCCAGCAGGTCAGGGCAGGTTCAGCTCCCCCTCTACTCTGCACTAGTGAGACCACATCTGGAGTATTGTGTCCAGTTCTGGGATCCCCAGGTCAAGAGGGACAGGGAAATACCAGAGACAGTCCAATGGAGGCTACGAGGATGCTGAAGGGACTGGGACATCTCTCTGGGGAGGAAAGGCTGAGAGCCCTGGGGCTGTTCAGCCTGGAGAAGAGAAGCCTGAGAGGGGAGCTGAGCAATGTTCACAAATCTCTGCAGGGTGGGGGGCAAGGAGAAGGGGCCAGGCTCTTGTCAGTGGTGCCCTGGGACAGGATGAGAGGCAATGGTAGCAAGGGGAAACACAGGAAGATCCACCTCAACATGAGGAGAAACTTCTTCCCTGTGAGAGTGCCAGAGCCTGGCCCAGGCTGCCCAGAGAGGCTGTGGAATCTCCTGCTCTGGAGACTTTCCAGCCCCCCTGGCTCTGTTCCTGTGTGGGCTGCCCTGGGTGACCCTGCTCTGGCAGGGGGGTTGGACTCCATCATCTCCAGAGGTGCCTTCCAACCCCTACCATTCTAGGATCCTATGAAGGAGCTAGCCATCAGTTCAGATCCTGTGAAGAGTTAACTTGGTACTGTACCTTCTACACTCTTCACAGCTCGACCAGATAGGCAGCTCTGTCAAAAACATCCATGTAAACAGAATCTTGCCTTCAGATGCTCGTGGACAAAAGCCAGACCAAAGGAGATGATGGTCAGCGTCTGTGTGAGCAAGGTGCGTGTTTGCATTCAGTAACAGTTGTGAAAACAGGGCTCGATGAGTTATGTTTTTGTGAATTGCTTTCATGGAGAAGGTTGCATATTTTGCAAGAAGGAAGTCCAGTAACAATACTCGATGAAAGATTAATTCAGATGGAAGTTTGCTCTTAGTTCTCTTCATGCAAGCGTTGGCTGTGGCGTGTAGAAGTGAAAAAATATTGGTCACATGGATGACCTTCCCACTCTTTTGATAGTTACTTGGTAAAGTTAAGCAATCAGAGCACTATTCTAGATTTAGTGACTGCTTACAGTTTGAAACACCTCCTTTTTAATCCTCAGAAGTTAAATGGGAAATAAAGCAAAACAAAAAAAAAAAAAAACAAAAAACAAGCAAACCCTAATCCTTTTAAAATAAATACCCATTGTTTTTCAACATATTAAAATAGGCTTGGGAGCTTATCTCTTTTGCTCTTAGATTGACTCGCCTTTTGCAGGGCACTCCTAACCTCATTGGTCTCTTAAGCTGACCTTGTTGGAAGCCTACACTTAATAGCAACGGGGAGAAAGCTGCTGCCTTCTGCTGCCTTCTTATAGAGAAAAACTCCCTGTGCAGCAGGAAGCATTGCAAAGGAAAACACAGGAAACCTACAGTGATTTGTAAACATCCTGAAACCACAAATATGTCTGATTACCTTCTAACATGTTGGGATTTCTTTACACATATGTTTATGTGTATATAAATTTGTGTACGTACAAATGATTTACTGCTCAAGTAAATGGACTTAGCGAGCTTCTGAGGTGGTTTTGAGTGTGCTTTGGATTTGTAAGCAAGAACTTGCTGGAGGAAGGAAGGGGAACCTTATTTTTGATAGCAAAGGGCAAAAGTTAATCATTCCATATGACTAGACCTGAGTTTCTGTTTATAACACATACCCCAAGTTAGCATCTTAGCACAGGATAATTCAGCTTGGAAGGGACTTTTGGTGCTCACTTTGTGCAGCCCCCTGCTCATCATGGTCAGAGCCTTGTCCTGTCAAGTTTTGACAACCTCCAAAGACAGCGTTTCCACAGCCTCTCCGGGCTCCCTGATCCAGAGCTTTCCACCCTGGTTGTGTTTTGTTCTTTGTCCTTGGTATAGAGTCAGAATTGCCTTTGCTGCCCACTCTACCTCTCCCAGAAGATTCTGGTTCTGCCTTCTCCAAAACTTCCCACGAGGGAACAGGGACAGCAAAACCCTTCTCACGTTCCCCATCCCCGCTGACCTCTTTGCACCATTCTGTGCGCCAGCTCAATGCATGAGTCCCGCAGCTGTGCATCTCAGAGCTTCACAGGTTGCTCAGAGCTGGAACAACCCCTTCTCTTGACCCGCTAGTTGTGGTCTTACTAATGACAAGTCTTTCAGCAAGCCCTACTGCCTCTGCACTTTTCTACTTGTGTAGGAAAAAGCCCCTTGGTGGGGATAACTCAAGACTTTAAACACAACTAAGAACGTCACATCAGATTGCCTTAAGTTTGGGGATAGTGAAAGCCACTTTGACTGTCTGGTTGAGACCCTGGAAATGGAAAATGGGAATTTCCTGCATTAATTCTGGCTTTAGATGCAGTAGCACTACTTACATTACAGCACACGCATGAAACTTGATTTGAGATCACCAGCAAATCCCCATTCCCTTGATTAATTTGTTCCAGCTGACTGTTTTAAATGTGTGGTTTAGTTATATTTTGCATTTAGAGACTTGAATTTATTTAGGTATGTTTTTCTGCGAGGTTGAAGAGCTGTCTGCAGTCAAAGTTCTGCCCCTTACTTGTGTTCTTAAAGACTGTCATATAATCATTCTATAACCTTCTCTTTACCCAACCAAGTATCTTGCATCCCTTAAATAATGTATTATATTCTCTCCATTCTCAGAACTGTTTTCATTATTCTTCTCTGAACCCTCTTCAGATATCATCTCTATAGACACCATAGCTTGCTGGAGCTCTCTGCCACTTCCTGTACTGCATCAAACACCATGTACTACAACTTTCCTATTCAGTGCTTCTGTATTGCTGGTAATTCTTTATTCCTTACTAGTTAGAAGCTCATACCGATGGCTCACACCAAAAGTTTTCTCGACTCAGTGTTTCTTAAGACTGAATCCGCTGTCCTGTTAGCAGATTTGGCCTTCCTTGTTTCTCCAGCTTCATCCAAACAGCTGTGGTTGACCTAAGTTTGAAGTTGGTGGAGAAAAGTTCATCATTTTAGGGTGCAGTTCATCTCTTTATAAATTAGACACCTTAATTGGTTGAATGAATCACACGCTGAAAATTCCCGTCTCTCCACACAGTTAACGTGTTTCCTGAGAACTGGAACCTCTCCCACTCGTTTCTGTAGCGTTTCCTATAAATGTGTATGTGTTTGTGTGCAGGTACATACGTGCACATACAACTGCACAGACAGCTTTCTAGGCACGCATGAGGTTGCAAACTGTTGCTATGTCACAGTAGTGAATGCAAAGACAAACGGTTGTTGTGCTGGAGAGCTTTGGTACGGCTTCCCTGTGTGCACGGTACAAGTCTGATGAGATAGTTGCCAGTTTCATACTGACACTGTGAGAAGCTTGGGCTGATAAGATGCTGAAACAACTGATCTAAAAATATACCAGCATCTTTCTCTGCTTTGTTTTTTTTTTATTTTTTTAAAATGACCTTTAGCTAAAGGGCTATTTAGTTTATTCTTCAACTTTAAGTTTAAAAAAAACTAGTACGGCGGAGAAAATATTGTTTTTAATCCAGGTCTTCTAATTTTGGAGAAATTAATATTTTTTTATCATTCTTCAGATCTGCACATTTCTTTCAGCTTGCGTAATTAGACCTCTGTAATTAAGCAGCATACAGAATGGGCATTAGAATATTTGAATGAACATATAGAAAATGCCTTTTCCTGTTTTAGTTTTGTCAGAAGCCAGCAAAGTTTCTCTTGTACTGTTTCAGTTCCGAATACTTGAAAGAAATACCTTCCAGTAATTACTTTACTATATAGCTGATCTCATCTGTTACTCCCTTTGAAGAAAGGCCCTGCTTTTCCTACTGATTTTTTCTCACCAGTGTCTTCAGTGGCACCAGAACTCACCTCTGTAAATACACAGGTGTGATGATTACACAAGGATATTTTGAATAAATATATAAGTGAGGAAAAAAAATCTAAACTGAAACAAAACCATGTGCAACTGTTTGATCAGATTTTATGAGGACAACGGCAGCTATTCATTCATTAATCTGAAATATATTGGTGCATCTTACGGAAAACACCTGAAAACTGAAAAAAAAGACTTGCTATTTCTCTTGAACAAGTTTGAAATGAAGGGAAAAGAAGACAGGTGAAACTATGTGAAGTGGAACTTCTGCTTACACACTTCACATTTTATTTCTTCTAGAAGGTTTATGTCTAGCAGGAGGTTGGTACAAAGTGCTTGCTTTGCACATGGGATTCATTTGCAGGAACTCTTGAGTGTAAGGGCTGTCTGCTCTTGCTGTGGACAAGTGCAGAGAGTTGCAGACATCTATTAAGGACATAACGGGGAATCTGATATGTTACTGTATCTTTCATACTCAGGCAAGCTGAGGTGGTTTGTAATGGGAGAAAGAGACAAGAAAACCGAACTGAAAAAGTCTTCATTAAGCTAATCATTCTCCTGGCTGCCACATCATAAATGCCTTGGGTTCAGCTTTGCCTTCACAAGTCTTTATGGCTATAGTCCTCCAAAATGGGCTATCCCGTGAACCCCAGTTCTGAACAAAACAAGCCGTCCCAGCAGCACGAAACCTGGTGCTTCCCTGTATCCAGTTTTCAATTCTTAATGAATGAAATAAAAAATAGGCAGTGTCCTCTTGGCATGGGAACAGGGGCTCACCAGCTCTCATATTTGTCACCTCAGCAAGGACTGAGAGGCTGGAGAGGAGCAGAGGCAAAGCAGCTCCTCTCCTCTACCCCTGCTGACGTTGGCCAGCCTCCGTACGGCCACGCGTTACACAGTCACGTCCTCTTCTTGGCTGGGTCTACACCCATGGTGTTTCTGTGATGTACAGCCTCAGCTTTCCTCCAGGAAAAGACCTGAATTTCATTAGAAACCCTATCGTGACTTCACTTCTTCTGTGGATGGAAGGGCTTTTTTTGTTACTATTTTCAGAATGCGTCAGGATAAGAATTTTAAAAGGAGAAAAGTAGTTGGTGAGACATGATTTCCAGGAAAACACCATGCCTGGAAATCCAGCAAACATAACGCCTTTTACCGTGTCCCCTGCTCCTGAAACCTGCAAGAGGTGGTATTTTACACTCTGTGGTGAATGTGGGAAGGTTGTGTTTTCCCTTGGATCAGGAAAGATTTAACCAGGGCTTCGAAGGTTCAGTGTCTCTTGGAAACCTCAGGCAAACCCTTTCCTTCTCACTTGTTGAAGTTTTTCCCCTTGGCTTTACATCATACCCAGGCGCCTGCTTGCTTTGCCATGGTGCGAGGCCACTTCTAAAACCAGATCTCTCTAACTTACAGGAGGTGTTGCTTCACCTTCAGGGGTCAAATTAAGAAGGAAGGAGAAAGGACTGTTGTATTTAAAACTTCCCATGGGTTGAAGCGCCAGAGCTACCCTGCCACTGTAAATAAGTGATAACCAAAAGTCAACGTGACTTCACGCAGTTTTACAGAGCACATATGACATGGTTAGAAAATAAATGGAGGTGAAAGTATCTGTGGAGTATCAATTAGGTAAAGGTCAAACCAAAAAAGACTTCCTCTTTTTCATAATGAACTTTCATTTCAGAAAATTCTAAGTCAATAAATTAGATCGAAAGTCTTTGGTCTTCTTGTAATTATATATTACAGATTATCCCATCTATTAATTATCCATGCAGAGATCCAGTAATATAATAATCAGAACTGAATTATGCTCTTTGGGAGGTGAATCCCAGTCTTATAAATGAACTATTTTCCTGGAAATTCTATTTTTTCATTGTTGCTGATATATGAATTCAGATCAGTCCCGTGGGAGAGAGGATTATTACATTTTTAAGAGGCAAAGGAAAAGAAAACTTCCACCACTAGTGAAATATGTTCGTTTATTTCAGTTCAAATGCCTTATACATGATATATTTTACTTAAACCCAGATTTTCTAGTTTGGATAATTCCTCATGATTGCACTTTATCACTTGGACGAAATGTACCTATGCTTAGAGATTGGCGTTCACTCCTACAATTTATTTTTTTGTTTGTTTTTTTCTTAGAATAAACTGCAGAAAGGGCAAGTAGCCTTATTAAAAATACAACCCCAGGAAGGCAGAATGAAGGCAATGTGAACAATTCCCATAAGAGATCTTCCGACTGTCACATTATAAAATGTTAATACGAAGAATCCAGGCATTTTCTCCGGCTATTAAAAGGAGCTTAACTTTCGATCAAGAGCCTAAGTTCAGCTGAATCTCTTTGACCTAGAATCCACCATGTCCTTTATTTATTAATAAATATGGGAAGGGATTGTTGTTATTTTATTGTTTCAGAATGACAATGGCTGTTTCATTTGCAAACCCAGGAAAGTCACCACATATTACAGCCACTAGAGATAACAGCCCCAGCAAATTAACACTGTATTTCCTCATCAATTACCTCGTCCTTAAAACATTCTGAATTATCATTTTAAATTCATCACATTGCTGCTTTTTAAAGTAATACCTAATGAATAAATTCCTGCCAGGTGGTGTCTGATATGCAGCTGGCAAAAAAAAAATATTGAGGCAGCTGCACTTTAACAAGTAGCCTTCTTCTCACCTGCTAACAAGCGTCTGTCAGCTGGCTGTATGGATAGGCAGGACATGAATCTTGCTTGTAAATAAGTTGTACCTGTGAAAATCGTGTGGTGCAGCTCTTCCCTCTACAGGATAAAAGAGAAGGGGAAGGACCCCTTCAGGAAACTCTTCCAAGAAGTATTTCAACTTTGATGTAAACTAAAGTCTAACCTAGATCTTCTACAGCTCGCTAATAGATGGACACTTTGTGTGTCAAAGCCTTCAAAGGACTGAGGGCATTGAAGAACTTAGAAAAAGGGAAAAGAGGGAAACATGGATATCACCTTTTTTTGAGGGAAGGTAAGGCAGAAGTAAGGGGAGAGCTCTTATTCCTTGAAAAAGCAAAGACCTTATGTAGAAGAAAATGGATTTGATCCTTCATGGAGACCATGCCGGAGCTTATCCCAACCTGCACATTTTAAGTGCCTTTCGCTGGCTTTTCAATGAATTGGAAGTTTTCCAGAAAGGATTTGAGGTTCCACGTTTAAACACTGGTTCCTCTCATAGGGTCACTGTGTCCCAAGCTCAGGTCATCTGCTTCCAATGCCAGTGTAGTCACCAAGCTTCTCCTCTCCCTATCTTGACAGCCTCTGGTACGAGGCAGCCCATAGTGCTCTTTGCCTTGTGGAGTTGTCTGGTATATTAGTTGGGGCAATCAAGCGTTCTCCTCGAATCTGGTTCGGGTGCTGCTCCGAGTCCCCAGACTTCTGTACATTTTGAAGGGAGAGAAGAAACTCACTGGAGCAATGACTCTGCTCAGTGTCTCCGAAGGCTTTATTTTCATTTCAGAAGGCCTAAATTCTGGAGAGAATCCAGAAACTTAGATAACGTCCACAGGAGGAAAGTTTCAAGTCCTTCCTGCTTTTCTTTACCCACCCAAAATCTGGGGAACATCACACGCAGACGTGTACACCCTGGGCGTATGTCAAATAAAGAGCAGGGGCACCTGATACTGGTGGCCTGCGACAGCGTCCACCTCACGTACATCCTTCTTCTCCACCCTTCAGTCCAAATTGCCAGCACGTAGTCAGTCACCATCAGCATCAACCTGCCTGGGCACGTCCTTCTCAAACACTGCAGGGAGCAGCGCTGCAGGGCACCCAGGTCACAGCCCCCTGGTGTCTGGGGGACAACCATCACATTCTGCAGGGGTGCCAGCAGTCTCAGGGCTTTCACACCTCTCACGGCATGCCCTTGGGCAGAGGAGACAGCATAAAGCTGTTGATCGAACAACAGACGTGTCATGGAGAAGCAGTTTTTGAACACCTATAAAACAAGAGCAAAATAAAAGAGAAAACGTAATTGGACCACAGAGAGGATTGCCAAGTAATTTGCAAGCGTGACAAAGAAAAGACCAGAAAAAAATGTCTGTAAAGAGCAGAAAAGACTGGCTGTGCTCTCTGTGTGCCTCCACTTCCATCCTTGGCACCCTCACCCTCCACCTCCTTCAGCCCATCTCATGTTGGTACCACCACTGCAGACACCCTATAAGCAAAGTTGTGCTTGAAGAACAGGAGAAAAGGTCTCCAGCCCTGGGGGGCTGAGCTTTCTGCCTGAGCACAGGACACTTCCATTGCAACTTAGGGAGATAGGAGCCCACTGCAAACCTTGAAGCAGTCCCCGTGACTCGCTGCTGCGTAGTAGCATTAATTGCGAGGATTGATGCAACAGCTCGTAGCTGGCCGAGCCAAAAATGCTTATATTCAGTCATCGTTTTAGTTAAGGAGCTTTTCTTTTGGCGGATAGACTTCAGCTCTGCAAAGATAAAATGCTGTCAGTGTTCCTGACAAAAGACAGATTTGAGGTCAGAGATCCAGTGTAAGCTTTCTTGTCTTTTTGCATAATAAAATGCTCCCTGGGTTCTTCCTTCATGGCAAGCTGCTAGTCAACAGAACAGATGATAATAAAAATATTTACCCTAATAAATAGGAAAAATAGCTAAATGTCTGTGTATTCTCACTAACCGTGCAACTTTCTTTCTCATGATAAATTATATTCAAGCCAAAGTAAATATCAGGTCTTGAAGGTTACTTTAAATAAATAGGTAATTTAAATGCAACAGTAACTTCCTCACTGCTCCGTGTTTATTTTTAAAAAGACCGCTTATCAGGAGGATGAACTCTCTCTCCTCTTGCACAGCATCCAAAGGCTCATTGCAAGGTCGTGAACTTCTAATGATGTGATTCAGAGTCTGGCCAGCCTTTTCTAAATCTGATCTGAACCAAAGATTCCCTAAAAATTAGTACTCTTTTAGAGGGGAAATCGATCGAGTTCGAGAAGCTGGGGAGCGTAGGTTTTCGCTTGCAGAATAAAAAAAAAGTAATTCTAGTCTGCATCCATGAACGCGTGGTTGCGTATTCAAGAAAAGGATGGTAGAGAATTAGAGGAGGTTTTGATAGACTGATGACCCTTGCACAAGCTCCATCACCCTGAAAAACAGGCACTCTCAATTTCAAGCTGTTTGCCACCAGAAGTGGGAAGGGCAGCCCTCAACGAATCGTATTTCTCTTGGACTTACATGGACTATAAGTATGTGGGTTTAATCCTGCTTACCTGCTCCGGGCAAGACAAGAGTGAATTGGGTTATATTAAGAAATGTTGTCTATAGATATAGATCAATAGATAGATGCAGACACACATGTACACACAGCTCCATGGGTATAACTTCATACATGGGAACGCAGGAAGCGTTGCCGTGCGCTCAGCAGACTAAGATTTGCAACCATCGCGTTTTTCAAACCCCTTGTTAAAAATATTGTGGAAGTGAAGCAGAAAAAGTGTTTGTAGATGTGAGGTTTATTGTCTTGTGGAGGCAACAGTTTGAGCTATGTCTCTGTTCTCCAGCCAGGGGAAGCCGGTTTGCTTTATCTGAGCCCTCTTTTAGCTTTGTCTTTAATTAGAAATAGATCTGTGTACAGTAGTGGAGTATGGTTTCTATTCACATTTTCATTCCTAGCCACTTACCAGCTCAAGAAGCTCAGCAAACTCTAGGCATGGTTTACCTGAAGCTTCTTAGTGAAACATAAGCACAGTGCTGATGCCCAGGCGAGACTTCCACCAATGTTTTTTTCCCTTAAGCAGCGCAGGGAAAGTTGCTATCCCTTGCCTTGGCAGTTTGCAGTGTCCCTTGGGACAAGTGGGAACATCAGTTCAAAGCCTCCTGAGTTAAAGGTGCCGTCACCAGCCCCTCTCTTGCACTGCCAGGGTTTTCCCACTGGTATTTCAGTGTTAGGGAGCAAGAGAGGTGAGGGATTGCCCTCTTAGACACAGCAGCATCCCTCAGAGACCTGCTGGTATTTGAAGCACATGGTCTTTTGACCCAGCAACATCAGCTGACAGGAGAGCATCGCTCGGGTCATGCTTGGCCTTTTCTCATGGTTAGGGCTTCAGAGGTACCATTAAATGTTCCTCAGAGCACTCTGAGGAGGTGCCGTTGGTAAGTTGGGAAATGTGAGTTAACATACCCCTGACAGGTCAGGCTCCCTGGGGTCACATGCAAAGGGAAACAGGAGCCTGTTTTCAAACGCAGGTTTGCTTCAGTCTTTGCTTTACCAGGTAGCCCGGGATGGAAGGGCTCCCCTGGGTTGGTTTGCTGAGAGTTGGCATTATTGATGGCACAGGGCTCTCACCGCCCTCCTGTTCCCTGGCATTTCCCCTTCCCCACACAGCCCGTGGATAACAGCAGCTGCTCCAGCTGAGGATGTGCCGTCTCCACTTTGTCTTTCCTCCTTTAAAGCTCCTGTTCAGTAAAAGCTGAGTTTAAACTCTCCGGTTTAAACATTAGTTATGTTGCCAACAGAAGCTTCATTATTATTTATGAACTTATAATTCTATAACTTCACCTCAGATAATAATTCAACATCTCAGATAGGTTTTCTAATGCTGTTTTTGTATAATTTATTGCAGTCTTGATATTATTTTACCATTAAAATATAATATTACTCCCCACTTTGATTATAATGATTTATGTTTCTGTTTTTAAAGTTGCCTGTCTAAGACTTGGAAAGACATGAGCAGAGAAACAAAATGGTTTATGACTCCTTGTGATTATCAGGAATTTATCCCAAGGAAATTCAGTAGTTTCCTTTAGGGACATTGTGCTCTTTATGCTTTACAGGAGTGCTGCTGATGTAATCACTTTTTATTCTCCCAGTGTTCCAGAAGATGATGCAGGAATCGGTCCACATCTTTTCAATGTTTTTGAAGGAATTCATGACCCCTTTCAAACTCCCGTCTGCTACAGATTCCTTCTTTGCCCATTTGGGAGATAATCAGCTACCCAGCTTCATGTCACGCCAGTTTTCTTGCTGTTGGTAGCATATGTAGCTGCTCTTGCCCTTCATCCCCAGGCCTGGCTCAGGATTCGGACACGGCTAGTGAGGATACATCCCACACACCCTTCGTGGTCTTACGGTGGCCTTGCCAGGCAGCACTGCTTTAGCTGACGGCCTCTGAGTGTTTCCATTATAAAATCTGCTCACAGAGCTCGATGAGTTTGTGGTACCTACGTTTTGCAGGCTCACACGTGTCAAAAGCTGAGCAGTGGTCCATTCCTGGGAAGCTGTTTTAGCCCGTCTTTTAATCTGAGCTTTCAGACTGCTACCAACCCTCATCTGTGCCCAGTAGGACTGTAGTTGGTGTTATGTTCTTTCCTCTGTCTGCAGTTAAGGTTTTATAGCAGCTGCTGGAAAGCTAATGTCTCAGCAGGAGCAGGTTTTTTTAACAACCTGTACAGCAGTGCATCTCTAGTCCGTCAGAAAATGTGTCTTTACGGTCAGAAAAGTGCATCCACCATTCCTAGCTCTTTTTGACGTGAGTAGCTGTGCTCAAAAATTTCATGAGGTTCTTCTTATCTGCGATGTCAGTGAGGCTCCCTCTCTTTCTGACATTTTCTGGCAATGATGCAACAAATATCATATGAGACAGCCTGCAAAATCACCAGGACCATCTCTGTCTGAGCACAGCTCATGTCAGTGCCATGTCCAGAGGAGCTGTTGCTCCTCTTCCAGAGGACATGGTCCAGTATTTCCTGTGGAAGCAAACAGAGAGAATGATATCTTGCATGAAAAGAACTCCTCTGATATTAAGTCAGGCCACTGAGCCATTTCAACATTTCTTGTGTTTTCCTCTCAGTATGAAAGGAAACGGCCACAGAAATCAAATAAAACAGAATGAAGTTGCAGGATGTAGCGTGCAGGCTCTGAGGGGTTTCTGTCACTGCTTCATATTACAATACCATATAAGATCTGGTTAGAGCTAAGGTTCCAGTTAATTAATAAACTGTTCAGCTTTTTAATCATACAGATATCAGGAGTTCTTCCTGCTGCATGTGGAAGGCAAATTAAATTTTCACCATCCACCTTTCCGTGGTCCAAAGTCCTCCACAATTTGTGATGCACGTTTCTGTTCCCAATTATACAGAGTTGTTGGAAAACAAGCCCAACCGCTGTTTTCAGTCTAGGGCACCTGGAAGCTTTCCTACTGGAGTTTCTGCTCCATAGACTTTGTGAGAGTGCATCAAAATGTCGTGCTAGTGACCCAGCAGACTCCTGACCCATAACGTGATGAACACCTCCTGCCATTCGCCCTACTTAGCAATGGGAGGGAAGAGAAGGCACTTTCCTCAGCTATGGCAAAATTACACTGAGCAGAACTTGAGGAGAGGCGAGTGTCATGAAGAGGTCTGAGACAGACACTCATCATCATCATCTCAGCTGCTGTTGAGATTAAGATGCTTCTTCAAATCCAGGGACAGAGGATATGAATGCAAATGAGGATTTATTATCTGGATGTCTTCCAAAATTAAGAATTGTATAATAGCTATAAATTACAAGCAGCAGTCTCTTCTAAAATTACTCATCTGATTTTACAAAAGCACTAAGTTGCTTTGCATGTGCCCTTTTATGTAACTGGGGAAAAAACTACTCATTAAAATAGTTTATTGTAAGGAATATAATGGGATCCATACTATGGAGAGCAAATACGATAAACTGTGCACAAAAGGGGAGGAAAGTCATTTTACATTCTTTTGAATTTTTATAAACACAGGAATTCCCTTCCCTATGCGTTCGGAAGAAGTGGTGCATGGGACTGCTCTGACTAACTAGTCTATAACAGATGAAACCAGGTAACAACTCCACGTAGAGTCTTACACTTGTCTGCTAGACTTGACAGTTCATACTTAGCAGTGATTCAACCGACACCACCCAGTGAGCTTAAAAATGAGGCTGTCACACTATGTAGGGAGAAGTTTATTCATAAAGATCTGTGTGGAAGGAGTGTTTGTAACCAGTCTGCCCTATTCAACGTGTTTCGACTGGCAGTATTTGCTTTGTGTTCACAGCAATAAAAAAACCTTTTTATTTCAGTGCATCATATTTTATTAACACTAATCTGTAAAATATTTTCATTATTTACCCTAAAATACGGTGATTCGATACATGCTGCGCCAGAATACTTTTTGTTACAGAAATAGCCGCTTACAGACATATTGTGTTCGGAACCTGTATCTCATTTATCTTTCTTGATTTTATTTTATTTTTTTCCTATTTGAGCAATAAAAGGAGAAAATTGTATCTTAGCACACTGGTAGAACAACATTTTACCTTCGAAATAGGCTGACCATGTTCCCACGCCACGTTTTTGCAGGGAGATGGTACAATTCTAAATCCAGGTGTCCAGGTGAAAGTACCAAGAAGACTGATTTAGGGAGACTATTCATTTAAAATAGCTGCTTAAAGTGTCATTTAGGAACAGCGAGGAAACTGAGGGGTGCTTGGGTTTTTTTACTCCTTTCCAACTATTCAGATGCTTTTAGGCCAAAGCAGACGTTGCTGTGAGCAGGGAGCGAGTTCTTTTTTAACACTGACGATTGGTACATCCCAGGCCATTATATTGTATAGACATATGGACAACCCAGGCGAGTATGTACATAGTATTGGTAAAGTCTTGCTGTTTATTTAAAGTATGGCTGTTGTCTAAGGTCAGTGTTGGAAGTGGACCATGTTGTGCTCATGTGCAGTAGTAAGGATGGCTCCCTGATTTCACTGGGCTGATGATATTATTAATGGCCTGTGTCCCACTTTACATTTTCTTATGATATAGGAGCATGAATTTCATGAATTGCAAACTGCCCTGCTGGAAAAAGACTTCAGGTCATTTGTTTAACTGCATGAATTGTCCTCCCAGGGGGGAAGATGGGATCCAGCAATGAATCTCATGCCCTCCCAGCGTGAGAAATCACAACTGGTAGTCAGCCAGCCCTCCCCATTTCTTTTGCACAAAGTGTTTCCTACAAAACCAGAGACGAGGGAAGAAGTGGTGTCCAAGAAGGACAAATGTTTTTTCCTTCCAATTCAGCCCCTTTCTCTTGGTTCCTAGCAGTATTTAGTGCCACAGTGGTGGTGTCCTGTGGATGCTGAAAAGCTGCTAGCAGAGGAATTTTCCTAGGTTCTCACAATATTCTGTGAGAACCCTGCCTTTCTCACACGTGTTATGAGAAACAGTAGGACGGTTTTGTAAACTAGACTAGCACATGGTGTTTCGATAAGTTTTGTTTATGGTACATTGTAAAAATATTTTGAAATAGGTGCTGTAGGACTTTAACCAATCACCCTAGGAGATGGGTGATTACTGACCAATCGCTTTATGGGGCTGGGGTATAAAAATGGGGTTGTAAATTAATAAAGTCGCTTCTTTTGCCTGCTCTTGCTGAACTTATATGTTGCTGCATCTCTCCGCTCCCGGCATAAACAGCGACAGTGTCCTGCACAAAGCAGCAATCAGATGGTTAGTGCCCCCACCCATACCTTGGTTTGGATTATAATAATGTTACTTAACAGTCTTTAAGTAACATTATTAGGTATTAAGGGGCATTAATGTTGTTCAGCTTCGTATATTCAGATGCCTATTGGTCCCAACAAGCTGTATCTAATTCATACTCATGGTCCTTCCCTGATGGCCAAACCATGCAGAAGCTTATGAGTCTGTGCAACTTTTGCTGCAGCAATAGCAGGATCTTTTTTGAGCAAAATACGCTTAGATTTGAAATAAAAAACCCAACAACCTTGTTTCCATCATAGCAACCCTGATTGTATAAGTGTGTAGTCTTCTGAAAACTTCCTCCTTCTTCCATCTTTTCAGAGAGCCATACTCCACCACCACCCCCCAGCTCTGATTTACTGTTAGAGCCCAGTTCAGTAAGATTGGGAGTGTGCTTTGATAAGACTGGAACCGTGTAGGACAGACACTGCCTTAACAATTAACGGGAGCTGCAGGTACAGCACTTACGCTTGGTCCAATCCAGAGGCTGCTTTTCCTGAGTGCACGAGTGCTGGTTGGGATTTACAAGTGCAGTTTGCACGTGGACAAAACCAGTGTCGAAACTGGTGCAAAGCTATGCTGACCAAACTCAGGAACTGAGTTCATCCAGTTTTACTGCATTAATAATAGCTGTTAAGCCATGGTCATACAAAGGTATATAACATTATAGCCTTCATTATCAAAATTAATAGAAAAAATGAAACTGGAAGGTGTTTTTTTTTTCATCACTTAAAAAGCAAATGTAAAGACTGTTGGCAAAAAGAGATGGATTTCCTTTCAGAATTCAGTTGAGTTTTTTACAGGTACATCCCAAGTCTAGCTTTACTGGCATGTACAGGTTCAGAACATTAGAAGCAGAAACTTGAAAATCCTTTCAGTCCCTAATTTATGTGGAAAAGATGCTTTTCAGATAGATAACTTTTCTCTTAACATTTTTAATAGACAGCAATTTATTCATGTGAACACAAAGCATTAAATCCTGTAAATGTATTTATCCAAATATGTAATTACCTTATTTTCCACTTTTTCCTCACCAATTACATGGATGCAGATATGGTGAGATTAATATAAAGTGCTATGTAGCAAGAAATATGGGGCTGGGTGTAGAGTGTCTTCTTAAGGAATCTTCTTGAAGGAGTGTATAGTCAGTAATAAATCAACATGCTGCAGGGTTACTTGAGGCAGCTGTATTTCCATCCCAGAATACAGAACCATTTTATTTAAATGAAATAGCTGATTTAAAGGAAGAATGTAAAACTTGAAATGACAGT
The DNA here is from genome assembly GCA_025345505.1 of Todiramphus chloris collaris. NCBI lineage: Eukaryota > Metazoa > Chordata > Aves > Coraciiformes > Alcedinidae > Todiramphus > Todiramphus chloris. The sequence goes on along the minus strand of JANVCC010000048.1, from coordinate 863,733 downwards.
GAAGTCATCCCACCCCCAGGGGAAATTTAGATGTACCTGGATGCATTAAGAGTTTCAGCACTGATTTTTTTTTACCCCCTCAAAGCCACTGCAATTTCAGATACACTCTTGGAAGTCTCAGATGAAGCATATCTGTTCCCACCAGCGTATTTGTCTTGAGAGATGGTAAAAGCCTGTCGTCACTGTTGTCAATAATGCATTTCTTGTCAGGACCACAGAGTCACAGCATGGTAGGGCTTGGAAGGGACCTCCAGAGATCACTGAGTCCAACCCCCCTGCCAGAGCAGGACAGAACCAGAGCAGATCATTCAGAAATGCATCCAGACAGGTCTTGAAAGTCTCCAGAGGAGACTCCACAACCTCTCCAGGCAGTCTGTTCCAGTGCTCTGGAACCCTTACAGTAAAGAAGTTCTTCCTCTTGTTGAGGTGGAATTTCCTGTACTCGAGCTTGAGCATGGGGGTTTAATCCTGCTCACCTGCCCAGGGCGTGACAACACTGAATTCCAGATTGGTCCAATATGACCAATGTTGCCTTTTGGCCGCTCCCATAAGAACCTTAATTCTTAGCAGTTTAACCATTTCCATAAAGATCATGGCAAAATTGCTGGGGCAGACATGTGTCAGTCCTGAAGAAGTACATGGAAGTCACGGGAGCAGAGGAAGTTTAAATGTCTCTTTATTACACCTAAGGAACCACAAGATCAGTCCTCATGTTTCAAAATATCACTTAGCAAATATGACAATCACTACATATCTTCCACTGAAGACTGTCCTCCGTGTTACAGTGGTCAGAAGAAGCACCCAAGTGTTACCTACTGTTGTTTATTTTTCTTCTATCTTTACAAAATGACAACCAGGATTTCAAATACTAGCCCTAGGTAGCTCGTAGCTGAACTTCGATGCAGGAATAAAAACCTTAAACTACATAAAGGATCTTCCAAAATAGGTCTCCTGCTTGTCTCAAAAATGATGATCCCCGCTATGAAAAGTGCCGGTGGCTTCTTGTTGCAGACCTTCAGGAAATTTATGGGCGTTTCATAACCACAAGTGACTTCAGAAGAGCAGCTGATATTTGCATAGAGGTATTCATTCTGGGCATGAAAGAAGCTGAGATTTTTTTAAGATTTATATCTCCCGTAAACCGATGTTAAATTAAAAGAGATTCTGATTAGTGCAGTGACCCTAAAATATCTTCCTGCCTTGCCACGGTTAATAAACCGTTTCAGCCAATTCAGCTAACGTTGGGGCACAGGCACCCAGGCAGGAGAGTCAGCAGCAGCAGAGTGAGGCCAGTTCACCAGTGCCAAGACCCCTCGTGAGGGGCTGTGCGGGTCCAGGCAGCAGAGTCAGCCACTCCGTCCCTCTCCGCGCTGATACGCGTGGCTGTGCCCCAGATGCCACTCGGCGGTACGGCTGGGAGTGACATTCAGGATTGAATCCCTCCAGAGGTCACACACCAGGGCTACGGATCGATTCTGGTTATTCTGCACTCTCCATTATCTCCCACGTCTCCCATCTCTTGCTTGGGCTAAAAGAAAGAAGGTGGGAGAGAGGCAGGAGACTGTAGGGGTGTGGGAATTTTTTGAGAACATAAAAAACCGAGTCTCCCATCACGCACCGGTTTCAGCCTATGGTCCTTTTGTCTTTCTATATTGGCTGAAAACTGACAGCATCTGCAGAAGCAAACAGCGCGATGGTTTCCATAGGTGCTACAGCACTTTTTCACAGCCAAGAGAGATTATAAAAAACCCTAACACGCAGAGTCCCACCAGCATTAATCCCTGCAGGAAGAAAGGGTTTTCAGAAATCTCTGTCACATCAATTTTGCACCAAGGCAAACAGAAGTAGACAAGGGAGGAATTTTCAAATAAAGTTTTGTTTGTTTGACCCTGATGGAGTCAGCGTTCGACACCGGGAAAAAAAAATGTGCCCAGACTTGCAATGTCCTGTGAAGTTTAAATCAAATGATGCTAAAATTGGGTTGCCCCTTGGTTGCTGGCCTGTGCCATCTAACTTTGGCTTTGATTGTAAGCAGTATCAATCAAATTCTTTCTAAATTGACCCTGATTTTCTGTTCCACTGAATGTAAAATATAAAGAAAGTCTCCCGGTGAAAGCTCCTCTCATTAGATTCCCTCCAAGGTTTTGCATTTCTGCACGGAATGGGACGCGTAGAAGAAAGATCTTCAGGGTGAAGAAAGGAGGAGGAAAATGAAGTCTCTGAGTTCCGGAGTCCCTGCTCTCCACTGGGATTCTCAGACGAGATAAGGATTTATATCTTGTCTATGTATAATCACCTGCTGAAAACCAGGGACAATATCATCTTTCTATGTGAAGGTCTCTCTTAAACTAGTGGGTAGGAAACAGAGAACCAAGGCAAAAGACTTTGGCACAGATGTTACTTGTCTTACGCTGGCTTCCCCCACTAGCTGCCTGCTAACACCTCTGCCTCAGACCCACGTTTTCCCTGGGCGCCTGCAGCTGCCACAGCTCAGACCAGGTTTAGCTGTGGGGTCTTCATCCATGCAGATATCCAAAACCCAACTGGACACGGTCCTGGGCAGCCTGCTCTGGCTGCCCCTGCTTGAGCAGGGAAGTTGGACTAGGTGATCTCCAGAGAGGTCTCTGCTAAGCTCAGCGGTTCTGTAATGAATCCTGCAAACACAGACACTGATTTTCAAGCTAAGACCAAGAACTGAGAGACTCAGTGTTAATCTTACAGTGAAAGAGGAAATGGTAAAAACAGTTGTTCTGTTGGCATGTGATATAAATGCAGGGTCCAGCATCACGTGCTGCTCTCCACCACAGCTACACTTCTCAGAACATAATCTCATTTAGCACACACCATACCTCTGTGTTTAGCAGCCATCTGAAAAGCCTGAATTGTGTGAGAACACTTCATTATCAAATTAGACTTTCTGTGAAACCAGCTACATTATGGGCTGTTTAATCCTCAAATTATTCGGCTCAAAATGTGCTTTGCAGTCATGGAAGGCTGTCTTAATTTTTAAGGATTCCCTCAGCATGTCTATTCTGGTTTTCTAGGCTGCTTGATTTATTTATTTTTATTTTTTTTTGTCCAAAGGAAACTACAAGTCTGTCATACACAACTTTAGCAAGGTTTACCCCACTGGAGACATGAAATGGATTTAAGAAAACATGACGCACTGGCAGCGTTTTCACACACTGTGATTTAGGTATTGGCAGGAGTGAGGAGCATCCTCTTCCATCACATCTGATTGCCAATTCTGGGCCCGATTCTTGCAGTGTTCACTCATAGAGAGGGCCCTTCTTGAACACAATTGCAAAAAAGCACCTAGTGAGGATCACGGTCCATCTTGGGTTTTGTTGGCTGTCACTCAAAACCCTCCTGAAATGTCTGTCTGATGGTGTATCTCTGACACTGAGCCAACTTCAGTCTTGCTTTTTCTTCTCAGGCTTGCAAGTATTACATCAGTTACACTGAGCTGAATTTTACTTCTAATGAAATTGGTTCTCATTTTCTCTGTTTCTATTATCTCTGCAAGTTGGATATTGATAAACTAGAGGCAACCTAAAACATGCAAGTCTTAAATAACCACAGCCTCCAAATATTGTAAATTGGTACTGCTTAGACAGTAGGTTTGGATAAAAGGAGCGTTGTCATCTGGTGGTTAGGGAGCAACCCTCTTGAGACAACAGAGCTAAGGAAGCCATTTTTTTAGATGATGGTAACTAGAATGTGTTGGCTCAGACCATCTGAAAAATCTGGCCCAAAATGTCAGTAAACATCCCAGGTTCCCAGAAAATAGTGAGGGTCTGCTCATCTTTCTGTCAGAGCCCTAAACTGTTTGATAGCTGCATCTATCAGGGAGGATAACGCTTGTCCGAAGGTGTTCAAAGTACTAGGCTGGGTTTGGTTGAAATCTTTCAATTCAGTTATTAGCAGAGACAAAGTCTGAACGCTCTTCTTTCTCTTCACACTTCTGGAATGCTCTGGATTACAACTCACCATTGATTTTAGGCAGAACTCATGTGTGACTGGGGTCCCTCACTGCTGAGGAGCACAACTTGCACACACAACGTGTAACCTTGTGAGAAGCTGGTAAACACAGAATGCATCATCATTGTCCCCATAGAGATAAGGTGCTGGGTCTTTGTTCAGTAATGCTAGAGAAATGAGGTATGGCCTGTTGCTTACATCAGGAGTGTCAAAGGACTATATGCCATTAAGCAGAAAAATCTTTTCATTATTTGGAAGTCGGTATTTAATTAACTATAGACAGCTCAATCTGGTGGTTTTGGACAGTATGTGACCATTGAATTGATGTCCAGTGATAGGACAAGAGGCAATGGGTGCAAGCTGGAACATAGGAGGCTCCATGTAAACATAAGGAGAAACTTCTTCACTGTGAGGGTCACAGAGCCTGGCCCAGGCTGCCCAGAGAAGCTGTGGAGTCTCCTGCTCTGGAGACTTCCCAAACCCACCCCAGTGTGTTTCTATGTGACCTGCTCTAGGTGATCAGGGGGGTTGGTCAAGGTGATCTTTGAGGTCTCCAATCCCTGCCATGCTGAGATTCTGTGAATGGGCATGGGAATCCTTCCACTGTGTTCCACAGACCTTCTCCTATTTCTGAAAGCTGTTTATGTGTATACTGCCCAGACTTCAGTAGAATCTGAAATTTACACCTTCAATCAGACTCTTGTGCCAGAATAGGTCTTGACTGAAGAGAAATGGCTTAAATTAGTCACACAATCAGAATTTAATGCAATAAAGCATTTATAATAAGAAAATAAAAAAAAAAAATCAGTCTGGAAAAGAAATTACATCCAACATTTTGATTCATTGGCAAGGAGATAAGGTAAAATAAACATAACAAATCATAAATCACAGAGCTGTCGTTCAAGAAGATGATCAACATGAAGAATTACGGGAAATAACATCCTCAGCCTTTATTGATCAGCCCATATAAACGCTGAAGCTCCTTTCGGATCTTTCCTTTTTCCTGACAAACCGAGCTATTTACGGCCGGGTTCCTGACTCAAAAGATCTAGCCTACAAAGGCAAGCGTTAAGACCACCACATGTACACCACCAGCAAGTGCATTTTCTGCTCCCTGCCTCAAAGAAAACTCACTCAGCTGTAGCAACAGATGGAAATGTGCACACGGACAGCGAGGACAAACAGACTGTCTCTTGCTCAAGTGATTTGGTTTCTTCTCGCAAACACAAAATGTCTGAGGAGAGATTACACTGAAATTTCTGCTTATAAAAAAAAATGCAGAAAAGAAACAAATCCACCACTGATGATGCTCGGAACAGCTGGTGGTTTCAACCAGTTCAGTCCCAAGTGGCCAGCAGTCGCAATTTGTGACTAGTCTTGTCTTCAGACATCTCAGGGCAACCAAAACGCGACAGGATGACAGATAGTCCTTTCAATAGATACTGACAAACAAATTAGTGCAAAGATGCTTTTCATAGCGTACCAGATGTGTTGAGTTCTATCGCATGGAACAAGAAATGAAAAACTGTCTACGTCCCATCTGTGCTTTTCCAGTAATCACTGATGCACTTGCTGTAGAGTATAAGGTACAGTAAACATTTGGACTGGGTTTTACGTGCAAAATAAATGGAAAACCCCAGGTATTGCCCTCACCGTTGACATCTAAAGCTTTTACACTAGCAAGAATGCCTTAAATGTCTGGGAGAGAGATGCTTAGGAGTTAGACTCCTGGTGATTAATTGAAAAAATGGGCAAATAACAAAAGAAAGGTTTACACAAATCAGAATAGACTGCAAAAATGCACTTTGCTTCCAAGCGCATGCAGGGTTTCCAGACTGTCATCAAAAAAAAAACCAACCCATAGGTTAAAGAATTGCTGTTTGGATTTACATCATTTCCTCTCTTGGGGCTTATCTGTCCTCAGTCTGTTAACCCAGATTTAATTCAAAGAGGATGCAATTGCAGCTGCAAGAACAGCGTTAAAATGGGAACAATGAGGAGTGAGTGCTCTCGGCAGGTGATTGAAAGGCCCAGGGCACTGCAGCACGAGCATTTCTAACCCACGGTAAATGAAACCAGGATCCATCAGGAAAAAGGCCCTTTGTGAGGGTCGTCCTTCCATTCACAACAAAAAGCTGGAGCAGGAGGTGGGGGGAAGAGGTACAATATCGTATGCCAAATATCCACCATGAGAGAGTACAAGTAACAGGAGAAGGTCTGCACTGGACCCTATATGTAGGGATGAGCTTTACCCACTTCTAGCTGGTTTCCCTTAGAAATGTTGCATGTTTTCACTACAGTTTCCTCCCAGGAAATCATTTCCTAACAGCTTGTAACTTGGGGTCCCGCTTTTGGCTCCCGGTGTCATCACCCTGTGTGCCATGGCCAGCCCTGGCCCCTTTCACCGTCAGTGGAGGTGTGAGAGGGCACAACCCCTCTATCCCCCGTGCCATCCCAGCTGAGCCCCTGGGTCTCCTCTCAGCACTGAGGGTTGCATTGCTGCAGGCACACATCCTGCCTCTCCTCTGCCCGGGTCCGGGGCACCCCAGGAGGCAGATGTGCCAAGTCCTGTGGCTCGCTGGCACCCTTGTTGCAGTAAGTTCAGCACACCAAAGGACCTCTTTCCTCACTGGTTCCACTGCCTGTGGCTGCTGAACACGCTCGCCCTCTTCTCTGCAGTCCCTCGCAGCCCTGAAGACATCCAAGCTCTCTACTTTCTCCCACCACGAGAACTGGTCTCCCTTCCTTGTCCCTGCCCTCTCTTCCTCCTTCTGCTCGACTGCACAAGCCCCTTATTAATGCATGAGAAATAATCTGTTTCTCTGAAAAATCCATTTTGCTCTCTCTTTCCTTTTTGGTTGGTTAGACAATTATTAATCCACCTCCTTTTCATAAAATAGCCACAGCCATAATAATAAAGTCAAAATATGATTTCCTCATAATATAGTATAATCTCTCCCTTCTCTTTATTCCTTGCAGATGGCACACCTCTTAGCATAAACAGCACGTTAGCGTGCTGATTCCAGATGCACAAAATACGCACAAATCTTCACATTTTTTCTTTCTCCCCCTCTGAATGAGAGTGTGTGTGTGTATATATTATCCTTGCCATTTAATTTTCCCAGCTTTTCATTTTGATTTCTCTTTTAGGACGACACAGACTTGTCATAATCCATCTGGGATTTTATTCTTCATCATACAAAAATGTTGCTTGAAGGCCAGTTTTTACTTGGCATTAAGAGACTGAAGATCAGCCTGAATCAGAGTTTTATAAACCTCTTATAACAAAATCCCTTCAGTTATAAATGTGTTGCCTCAATAATTAGATAAATATACCAGACCACTTGTTAGCAGCCTAGCACAGGAACTAATTACATTATTTCCTGTGACTGCATGCGATGAGCCAATTCACCACCGAATGAGAGGCTCCAGTATCTGTCTGTCTTATTCTGCCATTGTTGTAAATCACTCTAGTTCTAAAAAAGGGGTTGCAGGAAGGGCTTTATTAGAAGTAAAAGGCATTTAAACAAAGAAATCTAGGAACGTGTTGTGTGGACTAAAGGATAGACTGGCTGCATTTTGCATTGCTAGGTGAGGGGGTTTAAAATTCTCATTTGATCATTTACAGAAAGCTTCTGACTTGATTGTGGAATGTTTTCTCTTGTGCTTAAATTTCATGCCACAGATTATTAAAAATTGACTTTGCAGTATTTATTTTACTTATCTGCCCCAGCCAGGCTGTGCTTAACCGTAGATTTTGTGAATTATTAAATTTTAAAAGCAATTTGCGTCGGCTTTTATACTCCAGTTCCATCTGGAGGGATGTGCACCTCCAGTCCTACCCCTGGAGCTGAAGTGCTTTGATTCATCTTTAATCTGAGCGGTTTTAAAAGTGCGTGTTCCAAGATGTAAGACATGATGGTGGTCTCCAGTGTAATGCTTAACTAACTGCTTGTTAGTTTTAACATTGAACATATGATGAAAAATAACTAGTTTCAATAGGTTATCTGAGCCATAACAAGGCTCAGCATAATTCATTCGGTCAGATAACAAGAACTGTTTTCGACCGTAATGAGAAGCTAATAAAGGTCACTGTGCCTACAAACACATATACATCACTGTTAATTTAACAGTAGCGATGCTGAACGCACGCATTGCGACTGCAGCTCTCTAACGGAAACCGCTCGCTCTGAGGAGAAAGCAGGCAGCTGAATAAACCTTCAGGACTGAAATTAAAGCTGGGCCCAAGCTACGAAACTGAAATCTAAGTCAGGAATCAGACCGGTGCTAGACTCAGACTAGATTTTGACCGAGAAGCCTGAATTATCCCATTTAAACGTGCAAGGTCCACAGTTTAAAATAAGATCTGCATTTTCCTGAAGCTTAAAAATCCACTTTCCCTCTTAAAGGTAAAGGCGAAGCTGTGGATTTTGTGTGTAAGCTTTCATGCCTCCTTTCTGGTTTATGGAAATCGATTTCCAGAAGGATACCAACACTGTTTCAGGATATTCTTAGACTTCTCCTATAAGCCGAGCCCCTGTGTGAAGGTGGGAAATGGCAGTGTTGCAAAGTGAGAATGGTTTTCAGAATGTTGTCCCACCACCGTCTAGAGGACAGCAGCAGCCCCAGAACTCTTCAGGGTCCATGCAGTAAATGCAAATACAGGCTTGGGATTTACTTGGGTTTTGCCAGCGCGTTGGCCCCAGTGGCTTTGGGAGGAGTTTTGTTGCTAAGTGAGATGCAGTGTGGCGTTTCACAAATCATACAGAAAGAAGCACCAACTAAAACGCAGCAAAGAGATTGCGTGCAATAATTGCTAAATGGATCATAAACAAAAGGACTGGAAAACACCCTGCGTACAAGCCTCTGTTCCAACCGGGTCTGCAAAAACAAACTAAAATGCTGGGGTCTGGAGGTGCTCCGCGTTGTAACTAATGCCACGTTTCAAGGTGAAATTGTTTTAATTATACAGAGCACTGGCAAGATTAGTACGCTCCGTGTTGACCTCATTGGGTTTTGTCTGTTTGTTTTCTGGTTGATTACAAAATTGATGTAATTATTTACGTGAGAACTTTTTATTTTAATGCCTTTTATTTGTGTGCCACGGAGCAAGCAATAAATCCCCATCGTCCTGCTGAGCAGCCTGTCAGAATAGGGTGATGTGGAGGAAAGAGGAAAGAGCAGAAGGAAGCTTTCCCTCTTCTGGTTTAAATTGTTTTGGGAGAAGCGATGAGATTTTTTGCTTTTCCAGTAATACTTTAGAGCAGACCTTCAAAAATAAAATCATCCTTGTGAGTGAGGAAATTCATCCAATGGGCTTATAAGCGGTATCAGGGGTAGTTGTACATCCTAATTCAAGATGGGCTGTCTTTCTAGATAGATGTTCTGTGCTACTCCTTGTAAAGCCACCATTCATCCAGATCTACCTCTCTCCAGATCTCTGTGTGGCCCTTGTTTCCCTTCTACAAGCCTACTCACAGTAGCTTTAAAAACCTGTGAGCTTGCCGAGTCTTGAACTTTAAAATAAATGCAAAGATTTTCTCTTGGACATGGGGAACTCTGTTTTAAAGATGATTTTCTCAGCTGGATGCCAAAGCACCTGAGATGTAGATGGCTCCTACGTGCATTTAGGTATTTGGAAAGTATGATTTACAAACTTAGTGCCTGTCTTTTGGAAACCCACAGAAGTTCCTGTATGCATGCAGAAGTGGCGTGTGTGTACACTCTCTCCTAGTCATTGTCCGTAACAGAGCTCCGAGGATGCCCACGAGAGTTAATAACTGTTGTTGTCATGTGCTAAAACCCCTTTGGATGACCTCGGCTCTTGTTTGTTGATGGGAGGCAGATTATGCAAGAGCACTTTCAGAAAGTTCCCAGGTGATGCCAAGTTAAGCAGATGTGTTGATGTGCTTGAAGATAGGGAGACTCTACAGAGGGATCTGGACAGGCTGGATCATTGGGCCAAGGTCAGCGGGATGAGGTTTAACAGGGACAAGTGCCGGGACCTGTCACAACTGTGGATGCTGAAAAGCTGCTAGCAGAGGAATTTTCCTAGGTTCTCACAATATTCGGTGAGAGCCCTGCCTTTCTCACACGTGTTATGAGAAACAGTAGGACGGTTTTGTAAACTAGACCAACACCTGGTGTTTGCTGAGTTCTGTTTATGGTACATTGGGAAAATATTTTAAAATAGGTGTTGTAGGACTTTAGCCACTCACCCTAGGAGATGGGTGATCACTGACCCATCGCCCTGTGGGGCTAGGGGATGGAAAACGGGGTTGTAAATTAATAAAGTTGCTTCTTTTGCCTGCTCTTGCTGAATTTATATGTTGCTGCATCTCCCCGCTCCCGGCATAAACAGCGACAACAACAACCCCCTGCAGCTCTGCAGGCTTGGGGAGGAGTGGCTGGAAAGTGCCTGGCAGAAAAGGACCTGGGGGTGATGGGGAACACCCAGCTGAACATCAGCCAGCAGTGTGCCCAGGTGGCCAAGAAGGCCAAGGCATCCTGGCCTGGGTCAGGAATGGTGTGTCCAGCAGGAGCAGGGCAGGGATGGTGCCCCTGGACTGGGCACTGGTGGGGCCACAGCTCGAGCACTGGGCTCAGTTCTGAGCACCTCACTCCCAGAAGGACATTTAGGGACATGGTTTAGCAGCGACCTGGCAGTGCTGAGGTAACAGTTGGACGTGATGGTCTGAAAGGTCTCTTCCAACCAAACCGCTTCTATGATTCTGTGATTTTCCAGACTGCAGAGGAGTGTGTGTGTGTGCCCGGTAGAAGTGAAGGTATGCAGAGTGGAGTTGAAAATTTCAGAGCATCCTTTTTGCCAGCTTTTTCTGAGTCACACCTTGAAACCAGCTTACAGTATCTTTTCACTGACAATAGTGCACATTGAAAGGACAATTCTACACGAAGAGCTATAGATAGTAGCATTGAAATTAGAATGTTACAGAAAAGCCTCTGTCAGCAGAAGCCTCAAAATAACATGAATGACCTTCTTCCACACTTATAAATACATACTGCCAATTTTAGGTAAAATATCTTTATTTTCTTTTAATTATGCCAAATGTAATGACGTTACCCCAGGAAGTCGTAACAAGGTATTTTGGGTCGCGCGCATTCTGAGTCAGAGGCTGGAAGCTTCTGGTTGTGACCCCCCCAGCCTGGGCATTCAAAATCTTCTGATCCCTGACAAGTGCCTCTAACCAGGTTGTTATCAAGAAACGCAGCCCCGAGAGGTGCCTGGGATCTCACTGATGGGGTTCTGGTGAATGACACACTTTCAGGAGCCCTGTTCTGTTGCACGCTGAGAGCCGTTGCACTTTTGCCTGTGCCATTAGCAGTCGGATTTCTTCTGCAGCACGTTCCTAAAAGCCAAGCTAACTAACCATAAACACGAGATGTTTGTCCCACGGAGGACTCTGCAGATGAAGGCATAATCCAACAGTCTTCTCTTCAGAACCTGGCACTGGCAGTCCCTATCAGTCAGGACAGTCAGAGGGGGTTTCAGCCCATCTAACCTCAGCCGTTACTGTGCTAAGCACCAAGCTGGCCAGGCAGAAGGCTCTGGGGCAGTCAAGGGGCTTGTTATCATTTAGTCTTGGGAGGCTTTTATTCTCTAGAAAGTGAGATCCGCTGCTGTTCTTCAGAAGCAGAAATCACATTTCTTTTTACATGGTAAAAAACATGGAGTATTGGCATAAGGTACCTAGTGGATTCAAACTGGGAATAGAGCTGTACAGTCCAGACCTGAGCAACAGCAGCCCGGTCATAGATAGTCAAGCAAAGGTCTGATGTACATCTGTATTAGCACAGAAGGTTTATCGTACTTATTTTCTATGAAGAATTCTGGAAGGTAGCATTTGTATTTATTATTATTTTTATAGAGATTTGGAAGTGAATTTTACATTTGAAATTTGTTTAGGTTAAAAAGAATCGTTGGAATGTTGGTTTTCCAGTTCATTTTGCATGTGGGCACATCACTCCATCATTGGTTTCATTCCTGCCAGGACACTAAGCATATCTGGGAAGAGTCAACAGATAGTGGCCCTTGTTATGTGACTGAGAAATAGCTTTTGGTAACCTTATTGGGTGACTGGAGACAGATTAGAGTAGAGAACTGCAGAACAGTTCAGGGGACTTCAGGGATCAGTCATCTGCAAAAGCACTGGGAAACTGCAGCTTGCCTTAGGTGGCTGGTTACACAGCACGGGTAGTGAACAGTCCAAACAAATCATTTGCATAGGCTGAAATGTCTTTACAAAGCGCACTTGGGCAAATTCTACTGACAAGTATAGCTGGAAAAATCAAAATCTGATACAAACAGAAGAAAAAGCTTGAAACCACTGAGCAAATGAGGTAGGAATCACTCTCTCAGCAGCAGACATGAGTGAGGCAGATCCCGAGCTCTACATGTATCAGTGACACAGACCTCAGCCTACAGCCTGAACCTTACAGTATCAGAGCCACGTGGAGCATGACTTGAGGTTCTTCTTGTCCCTTTGTGGCTTTGCCTTTCTCCATGTCTTTTTTTAATTGAACACGTTCATTTGTTACTAGTAAGCCGTTTGTGGAAGCAGCAGGTGTCACATCACGACTACAAAGTTTTGTCACTCAGGGCTGGGGGAACTAACGGTGGGATTGTTTGCATTTAAATCATCAACATTACACAATTGCATTTATATCGAGAAGCAGCTCTACGGTCTGGAAGCAGAATAGTGGAAACAGGCTTTCTCCCAGAAAACTGTGTTCACTGGAGATTTACTGCGTGGCTACTTCTGGAGACAAATTGCCACCTTTTGTTTCTCCCTCTCTTGCTCTCTTTTGTTAACAAATATGAAACAAATCCATCTGCTGAAGCTCAGTCAAGGCCAAAGTGCTTCAATTTTCTTAGCACAAATGTTCCTGGACACTCTGAATGGTCCTGGACAATCAAATGCCTTGGAAAATGTTATAAATATGGTTGCAACGTCTTGACCTTTAGCTGTGGCACTCCAGATGTGACCCCCATAACTCCAAGTACCCTGCACTGTCCCAGATTCAGAATCTGCAGAAGAATACTGCAGAAACGGAACAAATCGGAGCACAAACTATTGTTGATGCCAAAGAATTGGTATTGTCAGCGTTGTTCTGCTGTCCCGAGCTAGCGCTTTTGTCTCGTAGCGCAGGAAAGAAACCTTTCACCCTGCAGGATGCGGGGCTGCGGGCTGGCCCCGGTGCAGGGGTGCTGCCTGGGCTAGTGCCTGTCACCATTGGCGCTGGGGAAGAACAGGGTTGCTGTTAAATCTTCATTATTGGCTTTCCTACGTTGGAAATTCACTGGTCTAATTTCAAGGTTAAAATATATAAAGAAGAGCATTAAAATGTACACAGAAGAGGAATGGTATGTGCAGGTAGGCAGACTGTATTAGAAGTCTGCTGATTGTCCAGTCCCTGAGGCCAGTGATGGGTGTCTCTGTCCCTGCCCAGGCTCTGGGGTTCCCCCACCCTGCCCACAGCCCAGGACCCCCTTTCAGCTTCCCCTGGAGCTGTCAATCCCAGCCCCAGGAGTGACAGTCTGTCTCCAGCCCCAGCACAGCCCTGCCCTGGATAAATGTGGTACCCGTATCACACTGGATAAAAATATCTTCCTGCACCCCCACCTCCCAGCTGCCCCGTCTCTTAAAAAACATGTTCCCTGCTCCTGCTTCCTCCTGGTTTGAAAGACAGGGACTGAACGTCAGTCCTCAGGAAGAAGTCCCAAACAGGAGTTCCTCCCAGTGCCCCTAAGCAAGCTCCCCAAGCCCTGAAGACAGATGTGATTTAGGACACTCTCTAATCTTCAGTAATGAACTGAAGACTTTGATCAAAACCTCACTAAGAAGGCTGTCACTGGTGTGTCCCTTCTTGAGGTATCTGGTGCTCTCCAGACCTAAGTAAGTCTCTTGGGCTCTGATGCAGGTTTCCAGGTTCCGCTTTGGAGGCCACAACCTTGTTCCTCTATCCATATTTCAATGCCATCCAACTACAGTGATGAGCCTCAGCCACCTTCTGACACCATGCTGTGCCTGGGCAACAGTGCTGTTACTTGCCTTTCATCTGCCATCTTGTGCCTGAGTTTCCACAGGAAGAAAAACCAAGAAGACCTTGGCATCTGTAAGCCAGGGGGGACACTTCATGGAAGCAAGCGTAAAGGAATTCTGTGGATGTGCAGATGTATGATGTTGGTTTTATCTGACCTGATGCTTACCTCTATATCTTAAGCCCATCACACAAAGTTCCCTTTGCAATCAATGGAGTTTAAGGGGCACTCACCTTATCCTAAAATTCCACTCATGGTCATTAGTTTGCCAGCAGTGTCAGAACAGAAGGTAAATGGCACCAAAAAAAGGAAGGCTTTGCTGACAGTGTGTGAACCCACTTTTGCAGTAGTTGAATTACTGTAAAGAGGTAGCTTTTATTTTCTGATGGTTCAGGAGAGGACTGTGGTTCTGTTCCCCTATCAGCTCATCCCTAGTTTGTTAGGAGATCATTAGCTATGGCAGATACTGTGGCCTTTTGAATTAGTGTAGTTCAAATAACTCCTGCCTTACCAGAAAAGGGGATTTTCTTTGTTGTGGAAGGAGGGAAGATGGCTCATAAGAGGGAATGAAAGATACTGAATTCACATGACTAATGGAGTTAGATACATTTGAAGAGTGTGAGCTATACATTTTCTAGTCCAGGGGCCCCCTCACCAGGATTTCCTGTGCCAGAGGGAAGAAAGTTTCAGATAGCTTTTGCATTTTAAAATGAAAGAACAGAGCATGGGAGCTGTCTTATAATCTCTTGCTGAGATCAAAGGAGAAGGGAAGTAAATGCATATGTACTTCTTTCTCTGGTGCTGTATGAGCTATTTAGTAGAACTAATGGAGCCTCCAGTGTAGAAGAGGCAGAGATTAGCCTCTTCATCTCTGCTAACTGCAAAGAGTCCAAAAGGATTAATATTATTAGGAGTGAATTTCAGCTAGAAAGGAGGAAAGACATTCTCTCTCCCCTCTTTATCATTTCATCTTTGTTTCCAGAAATAACTCTGAACCATGGTTTTCAGCCTCCCACCCATTCCTCTCTTTTTTTTTTTTTTTTCCTTCTTATTTCTCATTAAAATCAGACTTGGAAATATCTAAGACCCCTGAGAAGCTTTGACTTTGTGGAATTTTTGATCACTCTGCATAAGAACTGTGAAGGACTAACAAGGCTGAACGTCGTGATAAGTTTATGGGATCAGATCCTTAACTGGTTTGAAAGAGTGTTATTCCACTGACCTCCGCCGGTATGGCTCCGTGTATGTTCATGGACTTCAAAAAAGCCACGCAGACTCACTTCAGCTGAGGATCTGACCCGTGAAATTATAGAGTCTTATCCAAAGCAAACTGAACTTCTGTCATGAATTGGTCTTCAAGGGAAAATAATTGCTAATTCAATGACTCCCACTGTTTTTACTGCAGCTGCTAGTCATTCTGTGCTGCAGAAAATCTTTACTTTTAACTGGTGAATCAAGAGTTTCCCCAGCAGCTTCAATACACAGAAGTTCAGAGGTGCAGAGTGTATACACAGTCCTCCAAATGTTATGTATTAGAAGGCAAGCCCTGGGGTCAGTCTATGAAGCAAAAGTGACATACTCAGGAAAAACCTTCCCAGCTAGACATTGTACCTTAGTGCCCTATTAGCTTTCCCAGTAAATGGTGAAAAAAAAAGTCAACTAAAATCCTGATTTAGATGGGACTTGGGTTGTCTTGTCAGGGTTAATTTTGTGTAGAAGCAGCCTGAAAGAGCTCACTGGGACCTGTTTTCAGCGTATCAAAGCAGTAAGCCTGGCATGTGTATTGATGCTGCAGCACCATTCAGACAAATTAGTCCTCAGAATTGCAGAATTTGGAGCTGAAGAAAGTAAGCAACCTGCTCAGGAGGTTACAGTTCTGCTGTTTCTCTTGGCAACCACCGAAGGGAGATGAGCAGAAAAGAAATGCGATAAAAAGTAAATGGCACTTTCCTGCAAAGCTAATCAGTTCTGTTTGAGAACAGAGGGCTGTGCCAACTGCAAATCAATGCACTAAATCACTTTCGCTCTTGTGCGAGCCCCGCCACCATGGCAGCTGCTAACAAGGGAATAAAGAAAACTGTTATTGGATATTTAGTAGACTTTTTAAGTGCTTGTGTAAAATAACATATCTAATTTAATGCAAAGCTATAAATGTAATTGGAGTTTATGGACATTATAGCAGGGAAGAGAATAAGATTCCTCTTCTTTCTACACAAAATCTGGCTTATGTTCCCAGGCCATCCTTATCAAACTCTGTCTGCAGTGTTAAAAAGCAGCTTTCCTATTGGATTTCACCACTTCATCAGTTTAAGGGGTAAACGTGAAGATAAAAATAACACGCCTGATTTTTCACATGGCTTTTAACATGTCCAAGTTACCAAACAGGGCTAACACATACTTACTTTAGCATGAAATTAATGTACTCTTATGCCATAGGCTGTACTCACTAAGTCTTCACCGTCTATAAAGCAAGCCGACAGCGACTGCTCCAGATGTGGGTATGCACAACAGCGTGTGTAGATTGCATCGGGTAATCCCATTTCAGACAACAACAACAACTGCACCCGGTGGATTTATTCAACGATGTAATGTTATATACTTTTTTTTTTTTCACCCCCTGTTCTTTTCAGGATAATTCCCAAATAATAATCTTTCTTGTCCCTAGCTGTAACTGGAACTAGTGCCCTTTCCATGACTGGTGCCTGGGAGTTTTCAGTGATGTTGTTAAATTGTTCCTGAGAAGTTGCAGTTTTCCTAGAAAGCTTCATTTCTGCAATATTCTCAAAATTTTCTTACCCTAAAATACAGGACTCCTATCCGTGAACTCCCAGTTTGAAACACTGTTGCACATACAGAGCATCCCAACTTTGTCATCATTTCAGTCATCAATCGTAGCGGTGCAGTGAAACATTTGATGTAAAATACCCACAGGCAAGCAGTAGACTGCCTTCTCTTTAATTACATCAATCCTCAATCACCCCAAAGCAATGCCATCCTTGGAAGGACTAACTCTGACAGGCAGTACTTCTGGAAATGCCATAAAAATGCCAGCAAAGCAGCAATGGCAGAGAAAATAAGCTGCCTCATCTTTGGAGAATTATTGGACTGTACTAACGTTCAAGGGTACAATGTCAGCACAATGCAGAAAGAGTTAGATGCATAGCCCCCATTATTATTGTTGATGGGAGTCAGGTGCCAAGTTTCCTTTGCATCACCCTGAAAACTTGGTCTTCTTTGTAAAGCTTTAGCCAACTTTGCCTTTGTCACCGCTCTTAATTGAGGGATCGGTCTGAAGCCATTTGTGCTGGGACTGAATAAAGATTGAGAGGGCAAAAAGGAAATGCTAGCAAAGTAGCAATGATGAACCTGAAACTTTCAGACTCTGTGCAGGCTGTGATGGAAAGCTTAGTAAATATTAAAAGTTCATGCCTTAACCGGTGAAACTGGAGCAGTTGCCTTGTAGTAAATGGCACAGTAACACCAGCAGCACCTGGGACAGACCCAGGTCAGCTCCTAACTCCTTTCAGCTGTCTTAGCTCAAATGGGAATTTAAATGCCTAAATACTTAAATAACTGCCTCAATTAGCAGACCTGACTTCTGTCAGTAGCATCTTGTCTGAGAAAGCCCTGCAAATCTCAGCCCTCTTACATCACCCGCGTTAGTTATTTGCTCTCCGCTGGCACATATCTCTCAGTACCAGCTTTCCTGAGTTGTAACAGCAGTGCCTTCAACTTTCTGCCCGCAGACAGATTGGTTAACACAAGACTGCCACATGTTATAAAGACTAAATCAGGGCAGAATTCAGGTGAAATATGCGTTATTATGGAAGTACAACAGAGAGAGGTCATCCTTGGCTGGCTTAGAGTAGCTGAACAGAGAGCAGATGTTAAAAAAGCCTTTCATCATTAATTGTTGACTGGACCTTTCTGATGCAGGCCATTCATTTCCTGATGTCTAAGCAGGTATTCAGTTTGGGAAGGAGGGGGTTACAGCTCAAAGGGAAGTGCTGACAGGCAGTGTCTGTCCTCAGCTGGGGCCCTTGCAGGTTGGTCCCTTCATCAGTTATGGAGAGAACAGCTCTATCTCTATGTGCTTTTGTAGGCGTTGCTACAGACTGGAGAAGGAAATCCTGAAAGAACTAAAGGAGCGGTCTGTCTTGAGATGAAGCACACCATTAAGCCCACGTTAGGTGACCCACACTTTATACAGTGAAACTATCATCTTGTGATGTATAGAAAATATTTAGCTGTTCATCTCCACTGCACCTGTAGAAATCATGTCTTTGGACATCTACATGTTAGTCTTTTAGTCTAAAGCACTAGTCTAGGTTCCAAAGAAAATCAATAGGCACCTTCTGTGAGGGATTTATTGTACTTAGCAGGCGTTTATCTGTACATGTTCATATATGCTCTCTGAAGGTAAAGAGAGATCAGTCCCCCCTAGGGTTCTTCAGCCCCTCTTACAGCAGGTGATTGCTGAACTTGGAGACTTAAGAGTTTGGAGGGCTGAAATCTGCCCCTAACAGCTCAGCCCCACCTTCGTCTTTATGTACCCGAATGGACAGCTGGTTTCACAAGGTGGCAAAACCTTTCAAAGTCAGGTAGTGCAGCACAGATCCTTGCATCCTCCATGTCCCTCTGCGTTCCAGCTTCTGAGACAGTCTGTAGCAGTGCCTGTGCTTCCCCAGACCTCAGCTCCACTGCTTCCGAGCATCCTTGGAAACACCACTGGGAACTTTTGTACTCTGACCACACACGTTTCACACAGTCGTGATTTAGTTTGAATTAGTGATGGGCGAGCCTCTCTTAAGACAAATGAAGCATTTTCATTTAGTTTTCTGTCCAAGTTTAGTTGTCTCCTTAAGTAACATAGAATTGTACGTAGACGCAACCTGATGATAAATTAGCCTGTTCACCTTAACACTGGCCAAACCAGTTTCCCACGTGACTGAAGAAGCCATTCAGTTTGACTTAAATGTATAGATAGTTGCTCTTTGATAGTACTGTTTGATGTGCAGCTGGTATAGAATCAAAGAGTCACAGGTAATCACACAGATTTATTGTATGCTTAATAAATTCACTGGCCATTTTTGTTCTCTGTTGTAAGACTTCAGCACACAGAGCTGAGCACTGATGGTTTTTATGCAACTATTTTTCTCTTGTGCTTCTTTTTTCTCTTGTGCTTCTTTTTTCTCAAGTGATGACATCCCTAAAAATGGAGGGAAAAAAAGAGGGGACAAAAAAGCATGTCAGTTTACAGAGTGCAAAATAAAAATATTTCCAAAATGAATGTTCAGATAGCATAAGAAGCTTGTGAAGATGTGTTTTTTAAACTGCCATCTTCAAGCCATAGCCAGAGCACTTAGAAAATACATAATACAGTACACTCCACAGGCAGACGGAGCTGCACGTAAGCTCATAATAACTCAAGAGTTTTTATCTCTATGTGTCCTCAAGCAAGGTATCAGGAGAGAAAAACATTCTTGCAACAAAATTAAATAGTTTTAGATCTAATTTTACTGGGCTGAACTAGATTTCAGATTGATTTCTGTAGAATCTAATAGAGAGCAACACACATACACATTGCCTTTCTCATAAAAAATCCATCAAGCACCTTGTGTTTTTACTTACTTTGCTCTTTACCAGAAGTAATAAGAAAGTAATATTTCACAATACAACGTGTTTCATTCTGTAAATGGTCCTTCATGGTAAAGGAGCTTGGAGTGGGCTGTTATGAAGTACAGCCCCTGAGATTTGTCTACTCAAAAGCCTATTTACATTCGTATGGTGAGACCGCAGCTAAAACCCACTCTCTCCATTCCAGAAAAGGAGAAGAAGGGTGCAGGACACGCCACTGTGGAAAGAAATAATGTCCCAAATGCTGCACACATTGGCTAAGGCCCATAATGTTATCAATTAAACATATCCCAGAGCTTCTATCCTGTATCTTGAATCATATTGGGTGGGTCTGTACAAATCACATGCATTGCTTTATTGCTGTCCCTTTCTGCTTCCTAAGTGATGAACTAGAAGCTATTTTGACCCCGTAATAAATGAGCATGGCTGTGTGCAGAGGTCCTGGTGGGATGTGGGGCTGCAAAGTGGACAGAGGACAGGGCATGGGCCTGCTGCTGTGTGTTAGGGCTTAGGTTGTCAGTGGTTTCACGTAGGTTCCACAAAAGCTTTCCAAAGGTAGCAGTTCTGGGTCAGTAAACAGCCAGAACAGGATGCACAGGGGTAAAAGGGATTAGCTCAGGCCCCTGAGCTAGCTGCTGTTTCACATTCAGTGTTCTCTGCAGTATCATGATATCATGAACTGTTATGACTGTTTAATGTAATGGCATTTCAGAGTTCTTGTCTTGGACAAGCATCCCATTTTGCTAAGCACTCAAAGACAACTGAGCAAAAGGGTATTCTCTGCCCCAAGAACTAGATAAATAAATGATAAAGGCAGCAAGTAGATGTATTTAAAGCAGACCCCTGCACTTGGCAGGCCACTGACAACTTCCAAGCAAGGCACAGGTGCTTTGGTGCGTAGGTGCCACAACATGCTGAGGAGCCTGGTGCCCTGCTTCAGAGGAAGGCTTCATGGCTCTGGGTTCACACCTCTGACTTCTAACTCAAAGCACAGCCTGCCTCGTGCAGCTGAAAGCCTCCTCCTGGAAACACTGACTATCCAAACGTTCCCTTTGGTTATCAGAGAAGGAAAAATGCGTTCTGGTATTTCATGTCTTCGTTTCAGGTCCCTCCTGAAACAGAGAACAAAAAGAGTAATGCTGAATACCTTTTTTTTTTCCCTTCTTTAAAAAAAAACCCTCAATTCCTTAATCTGAATATTCCCTTGTCTCCCTGCTTTTAAGAAAAATGTTCCAGGCAAAAAAAAAAATCTTGTTCAACCAGAAGGTTTTTCTCTCAGCATATTCCTCTGCTACCTCCAAGAAAAGCTTTCCTTACTGCTCCCACATGGCCCAGGGTGGGATATCACCGCAAAAGCCTTGGATTGGACACCAATTATAACAAGCAGACCATTAGTAACTGTCCAGCTCAGAGGCCACACTCCCAGGGATGCCCAGTAGCGCATCTGCAGACAGAAACAGTCTCACATGTTTTGACCCTTCCATATCCTCCAGTGAACAGGCTGGGTTTCCCCCCCCTTGGGCTGCTTGGTTAGGTGTGATGTCTCTCAAGGGCCCGTGATGCCAAGTATGGGAGTGAAAGAATAAAATTCAATAAAATTCAAGCCAGGAAGGAACGGACGTGTGCTGCTTGGTCCTTGTGAATGTCCGAAGGCTGGAGTCTATCCCGTGCAGTGCAGTGCATGGCACCCAGGTGCAGCCCTGCAGCGGGCACGCAGCCGTGCCAAGGATGCTGCCAGGTCCCTGCAAAAGCAGGACCCATCTGGAGCCTTTGGGGCAGCCGGCTCGGGGCACAGCACCTGGGTTTGGCTGCAGAAGCTGATTCTGACACCGGGCTAGTGAATCCCTGTCTGGAAACTGGCTGCTTCAACTAAACGAGGCGGCAGGGTGGCTGCACAAGCCACTGTAATTCAAAAGGCTGTGAGCCCTTCTCGGGAAGTGCTGAGCTTTAAAGGCATTGCTTAGGTTTTTTTGCCCGCAAATTTGCCGTGTTTTTCTTTTGTGTGGAGGATCCCCTCATCCTGTCAGTCACTGTCAACCCAAGCCCGAGCTGACTGTGGTACAAGAAGGAAGACAGAGAATCATCTCCCGACGTGCAGGCTCTTCTCCCTCCCTTTCAAAATAAATCAAGGCCGGCGGAACTGTGGAAATGTGACTGTTTGAGTAGCTGTGAATACTGCTTTAGAGAAATAAATATACGGGGCTTTGTCCAGAGGTATTGGAACTGACTTCACAAAACTGCAGCAGAATTGACCCTTCCCGAGTAATTTCGTACTCCGTGCGAACCAGACTAATCATTCAGGACTGGTTTACAATGTCCACATTGTGTTTTTAAAAGAACACTGTTAAAGAAACCTCTGACAAGCAAAGTAGCTTACAGTAATCAATTAGAACATGAGAATGAAGCTAATTTAGTAAAACACAGCTAACACTGATCTGGCAAACCACTGGTAGCCATCTGTCTAATCCTTCTTGTGTTCAGAAGTTGCATTTCAAAAAACAATTATTAATAGGGCTCATTAGCTGCCAAGCAAAAGAGCATATCACAAGCTTCTGCCCAGAGATTAGCTAATATTCGCAAGAACTGCTCACTTCTCCAAGTTTGGGCCAGAACCTGCTGCCTGGTCTGGAAGCCAGGATGAGTTTTTTACTGGGGTCTGCAGGCATGAGAGAGAGACTATAAGGGATGTGCCCAAGGTCAGATGCAACACCCTGCCAGTGCCAAGTGTCTTCCTCCAGCCCTGCGGCCCTGCCAGCTCCTCAGCCTCCCTACCAGACAATCTATTCCAGAGCTGCACTATCCTTACCCTTAGGAAGGCTTTTTTAATGTTTAAAGTGAATTTTCCTTGGTGCAATTTA
Organism: Todiramphus chloris collaris; assembly: GCA_025345505.1. NCBI lineage: Eukaryota > Metazoa > Chordata > Aves > Coraciiformes > Alcedinidae > Todiramphus > Todiramphus chloris. The sequence goes on along the minus strand of JANVCC010000048.1, from coordinate 841,197 downwards.
AGTCCATTACTTCTAGTTGTGTTAATGCACAGTTTGCTCCTTTCTTCTATGCAGCAGCTTTTTACGTATTTGGAGACTGTTGTTCTGACCCCACTCAGTCTGCTCTTCTTAAAGCTAAACAATTTGTCCAACATGTAGAAGCCCTGATTTTTAAAAGTGTTGATCTCCTGCCATTCCCATTGCTTTTATTCAGGTGATTGAGTGCAAAAGAACTTCAGTACGTCTGATGATCAAGCCGTATTGTCTGGTGCCCTTTAAATACTGATAGGTATGAAGGGCATGAATGCAGTTTATAGCTGTGTATGTGTATTCTTGCCTTCACAATGAAAAGCATCTTTTAGGGACCTGTGACCAGTCTTCTGGCTGCATCCACAGGGAAAGAGCAACTTCACAAAAAGAGCAGATTTTAGTGGAAACTTGGCTGCCTTAGATGACAGGGTTTGCTGAATCATTGGGACTAAATAATTTTCTGGTTTTCATACAAAACATATTTTGGCTGGGGTTTTTGTATTTGTTTAAATGATTTATATGGCTACTGTCAAAACAGCGTTCATAATTACTTTTTAACTATTTGCTGTTGTTGGAAAATATGTGCTTAAGAAGCATGAATGGAAATCCTTTTCCATCCCAAGGCAAATACCTTTCCACTCCCAAAGAGTGAAGTTTCTTCCTATAATGGGCTTCTCATCAGGACACATGGTCATTTTTGTGCTTAGGGTAGAGTCACAGAATCATAGAGTGGTTTTGGTTGGAATGGACTTTTCAAGGTCATCTGGTCCGACCTTCCTGCACTCAGCAGGTACATCTGCAACTAGAGCAGGTTCCTCAGAGCCCCATCCAGCCTGATCCTGAATGCTTTCAGGGATGGGGCAGTGACTACTTCTCTGGCCAAACTGTTCCAGTGTCTCACAATCCTCATTGTAATAAATTTCCTCTTTATATCTTGTCTGAATCTGCCCTCCTTTAGTTTAAAACCACTACCCCTTGTCCTGTCACAACAGGCCCTGCTGAAAAGGTTGCCCCCATCTTTCTTATAGGCTTCCTTTAAGTACTGAAAGACCACATCAGATCTCCCTAGAACCTCCTCTTCTCCAGGCTGAACAACCCCAACTCTCTCAGACTATTTTCACAGGAGGTGTCCTCCAGCCCTCTGATCATTTTTGTGGCTTCCTCTGGACCCACCTGAATAGGACCATGTCCTTGTGCTGAGGACTCCAGCCTTGGACACAGTACTCCAGGTGAGGTCCCACCAGAGCAGACTATCACAGAATCACAGAATGGTAGGGGTTGGAAGGGACCTCTGGAGATCATCTCGTCCAACCCCTCTGCTAAAGCAGTTTCGCCTAGAGCAGGTTGTACAGGAACACATTCAGACAGGTTTTGAACATCTCCAGAGCAGGAGACTCCACAGCCTCTCTGGGCAGCCTGGTCCAGGCTCTGGCACCCTCATAGGAAAGAAGTTTTTTCTCATGTTTAGGTGGAACTTCCTCTGTTCCAGTTTGGACTCTCTGCAGTAGTTCCCTGTCACTCTTGAACTGGGGAGCCTAGAACAGGACACTTAATACTCCAGATTTGGCCTCACCAGGGCACACTACTCTTAATGCATCCCACTCTGTACTGGAGCAGAGTTCCACTGGGCATCACTTGGAAGGATATTTTTCCAGTAAACACGTTACAAAATATGATGCTATCATCCTGCATTGGAGCTCCAGGGTGGGTAAAAATGAATCCCACTGGACCTGCTCTTTGCCTCCCAATTTCCATCCCAAATACAGCTTCCTTTGTGTCCACGCAGGCCGTTGTGAGATCACTCCCTCGTATCACGGGGGGCTTTTAGTACAATTGTAATGCAAGCAATCATAGCTCCTTGTGTTGGTTCTCGTAAGTGTAGGGTTATGTATTCTACCTTTCTGAAGAAAATTGTTTCTGAAGTGTCTTGTTTTCTTCTTTTAGACCCTCTCCCCTAGCCTCAAAAATTAGTTTCCTCAGACAAACGCAGAGAACATTTACAATTAGAAAGTAAAAATAGCTGCTCTAATTTTGGACTACCTGTCATTACTTCTTTTTGAAAAAACAAACAAAAAAAAGAAAGGGGGAAGAAGAAGAAGAGAGTGAGAGGAAAAAAAGAGAGAAAAGGAGGCATTACAAGTGTTTTTCTGTATGGCTTTCTCCTACCCAGCCATGTACTCTATTTGTACTCATCAAGATATCATCAGACTGCTGGAAATAAGACTAATTGTGATGGACATTAAAATACATGGAAACTGTAAAGTGTGAATACACAGCTCTCCTAGTCTTGTTCTGAAACGGTAAACAAATATAACACTGATTTTCACCACTGACAATAAAGCTGAAGTGGTATCCTATGGTATATATATGATATAATGCAACAACGTACAAAAGATGGAAGAGCACAAGCGTACCTGTAGTTTTATACCTAGCCAGATTATTTCCCTGTAAACACCCACAGTTAACTATCCTGTCATCTATCTTCCCCTCCTCCATGGGCTCGATAATTCATCTGCTACATGCATACTATGGCTCTTCTGTTCTTACATCGCTCACTCAACGCCCTCCTCCTCCTCCCAGACACACACTACATCTTCTGTTGCTCAGCCAATGGATTGAAATATTAAATTATAATCTTTGTCATCTGTATTGATTGAAGGATATCCTGTTATTAGGGCCTGCCTTACTTTAGTTGACACCGACCCAACCATTGCTGCTCCAAAAGTGCAGTAAATTTTACAGGCCATCCCACTTCTGTGCCACACAAAGCAAAGGCACCAACAAGGTCTCTGGGGACAGGTGGGAAACAAAACAGAAGCTTAAGATAGCTAAAGGGTCCCTGAAGGCAAAAGGGAAAATAATCGGGTAAATTTTAAATCCGCATTGTAAATCTCACCTATTGATTGCCCAAAATCACTTGGGATGAAAGATAAATCATAAAATATTCCCCTACTTAATAATAGTATAGTATAAAGCTATGTGGTTTTGCTTTTTTGATTGATGGCAAGGAGTAGGCATCAGCAACCTCAGCAGGAAAGCACATGTCCTCATCACTTTGTTAATGCATTAACTCTTTGTGAGGAGTGAGAATACTCAAGTTTGTGTATGATATCCAGTGTCTGATTGCAAGGTCTGAGAGCCACCAGCACTCAGGCACGGGCAGAATACACTTCAACTCAGGGCATCTCAGCATCCAGACACAAAAGTCGTTGCTGGTGCCGAAGCCAAGGACTGCCCTGATCCTGTGTCTATCATCCGAAGCGTTCCCCTTACCAAATCCTTTGGATTAGGTCCCAAAAGCCTACGCTCTTTTCGCTTGAATCAAAGAAGTTGGCTGAGAAAGCGGGGAGTGACTAACAGCCCTTATCCTGATGGCAACCCAACAGCCTTACAGGCACTGGGATGGTGTCATACAAACACACCACGGTTCTCCGTGAGCAATGCCGTAGCAAGAAGTGTCAAAGTACTCACTGAGGACAATCTTTTGGCCAAAGCGTTCAGAAATAGCTTCATTCTTTTGGTTCCTGACATCACCGCAATTTCTTAATGAAAGTGCAATTCAAGGAGGCTAATTTGTGCTCTAATTATATATTAGTCTGGGCTGAAAGGTTCAGGATGGAAAAAGGTTTTCTTCAGGCAATCTTTTATTCCACTTATTGTATTTCCTTAACAAAAAGCAGTCAGCTTTTACTGTGCCTTTTCATAATAGAGTTGAGCTGCAGTGTTCCCTAGCTAAGGGCAAACATCTGCAGCCATTTTGATGGCTTCTGATAACAGTCTTTAACAAGAGCAAGGATTATTGGCAAATGTAGGAAGAACCAGGCCAAAAAGCTAATAGTTGTGCTGCTGGAAAAGTTGAAGAACTCTTCAGCTGCCATGCCTTTCCAGTCTAGTGGTAGATAAGCAGCCAGGTGATATAAGAAAATTAAGAGAAATACTTTCTCACCAATAAAGTAAGTCCCCATGGAAGGCATTTTTCCTGGGTCACTTGAAAGAAGACATTCTTGGTTTGTTTTTTGATGCTTCTGATACAAGATGAAAGCCCAATGTTGTTCACAATGTGCAGGACTCAGAGCATTTCCACTAACTGAGGCTTTCTAAGCAGAGAAGTACTTTATGAAAGCATCTAAGTCCTTCAAAGCTATGAATCACCTTTATAAGGTGTGTTTCTGTTTGTTCTGCTACCTAAGATAGACACCCCATTGATGTAGATCCTCAGCAAAGTACACATTATTTGTCAGCAGGAATTCGGCCTAAACAAACTGAACAATAAACTAAATAAATTAGTTAACTAAATAAAACATGTATCTTCAGTATATCCCCGTTTCTAGTGTTTGTGTTAACAGCAGCTTCTCCCTGTAGATAAATCCTGAGCCAGATTTTGAGCTACTATGAATCTGTATCGGGTTCCTTTGTTCTGAATCTGCCCTGGCATCAAAGGCAGAGGCTGGTGGAGGCTCTGGAAGAGCCATCTCCTATCTGCAGGAAAACAGAAACTGCAGGTGGAAGGAGCTACACTTAATATGAAGGTGAATAAGAAGGACTGCAAATAGGATTCTCATTGTTTGGATAACAGCCTCCTGTGCGCATCATAAAGATTTTTCAAAAGTCAAATCAACAATTTCTAGAAGAATTAGACACATACGTGGTCTCTTGTGCCATCAATGCTTGAGCATCCTCTCAGACTTCTGGTTCAGCTTCTGTCAGGGAGAGGAGACGAGGAGGTGAGCTGGTGGGCTCATCCATTAGAGCAGTTCCCATGCCCCTTCTCCTAGGGCTGACCGCCTCCGCTGTCACTCTCCTTCCCCGTTCTCAGATGGATCAGCTCAAGCTTCCAGCATTCCCAGGTCTGCCATGCTTGGGCACCGTGGCCAGGGAGCACTACGTGGACACGAACCGGGGGGACGTGCCGCTGCCGTCGCTCGTGCCAGCTGTAATAACTGTGTTGCAGCTCTGTGAATTTTGGTGGGACTGTAAAGTCAGAAAGAGAAAAAAAAAAAAAGAAACAGACTTGATGAGATGTTTTCACCCGAGAAAAAGTGTGGTGTGGAGTCGATCAGAATGCACTGACAAAACACTGATTTTATATGTCTTTTCTCTTCTGTTTTCTTCTAGAAAAAGTGAGCATACTGTCAACCTTCATAGCGCCCTTCAAGTACCTGAGTCCTGGCACAGCCACCATGGAGGACGAAGACAATTTAAGTAAGCAGTCTCTTTTCTTTATAGACAGACGAATAATGAAGTTTAAAGATGAAGGCTTCATGGTGTAGGGGCAGCTGTGGAAAGGAGGATTTTCACATTTTGGCAGTCCATAAGTCCAGTGCTCGTGTAAAATGCAAAATTCCCCGATGCCGAGTGCAAACCCATTCTCCAATATCCAGTGAAGAAGGGCTTGATCTCAGCTCACCTTCCCGCTTTCCACTGTGTAGACCCTGGCAAGGGGGAGCTGTAAAGGCATGTCGCAAATACAGATTAAAAATTCTTCTGAAAGGGAGATGTTTACGCTCAGGTTTACAGGACTGTGGAGCTCCTTTTCCTTTCCTGGTTATCTTACCTTGTCTTGCTCACTTGCTTTTCTCCCAGTCCCTAAACCCCAGGATGTTTTGATGCTGTGTCTTCCCTCTGGTTTTATTTCCTTGATTACAAAAACACTTTAGCAAAAGTAAAGACTGCAGGATCGAGCCACCTACTTATTTTTTTCTCTTTTACTTCTTGCCCTCTGCACCTACCTGAAGGGAAGGTGTAGTGAGGTGGGAATTGGTCTGTTCTCCCTGGGGACAAGGGACAGAACAAGAGGCAATGGCCTGAAGCTGACCCAGGGGAGGGTCAGGCTGGATCTCAGGAAGCATTTCTCTCCAGAAAGGGTTGTCAGGCACTGGAATGGGCTGCCCAGGGAGCTGGTGGAGCCACCATTCCCGGAGGGGTTTAAGATCTGGGTAGATGTTGTGCTGAGGGACAGGGTTTAGTGGGTTTGATAGGGCTGGGAGTAAGGTTGGACTTGATGATCTTAAAGGTCTCTTCCAGCCAAAATTATTCTATGGTTCTATAATATGTCCTAGAGAACAAAACTAAAAGAAGATTCTCTTGGGCCCTTACACCTGAGCAAAGTCACTGACACTCCCTGAACCTGTGACTGAAGACCTGAAGGAAAGTGCTGCTGGGTTTGAAGGAGTTGTGAAGTCTTCAAACACCAAGAAGTCTGGGAGTGTGCAGTTAGGACTGGATAACCCTCAGTAAGCCCTCCCGTTTAGGGAAGCAGTCACGGGGTGTTATCCAGCTCTACTCTCTGTAACGCATCTTGAATCATTAAAAAAGGGAAGGGAAGCTGTCTGATCCAAATGAGCATCTCCTTGACTTTTAGTATCACCGACCAGATGGGTTCCTTTTCTAGCCAGACACATGCTTATATGTTGCCCTGTCAGAACCAATGGGTGGGAGGAATGGGGTTTTTTTTCCACGTGTTGCTAACCTGCCTCGGTTTGATCAGGGTACAGCCCCAAGGGGAATAGCTGTTGGTGGAATGAAGGAACACAACCCTCTATTTTCTGCTGCTGAGTATCACATGGACATCACATCATTCTGCTGCACGGGGACTGGCAGGTTTTTACATATCTTAGCAAAGGCAAAAAAAGAAAGCCTGAGAATCCTTCAAAATTGGTCCCAGGAAGGCTACATTTTCAGGAAGAGGTAGAAGAGCACACAGGAAACATATTACGCACACGATGCGCTTGTGCCGGCACCTCTTGCGTAATGTTTCCCAAATGTGCCACTCGGTTATTTTTGGGTAATGTAGGAAGTTTGTAGAAGCAAAAGCTGTAACACCATTTCCTTAATGCTACTGTGATGCTAAGACTGTTTTGTGCCTGCATGGGCTTTAAACTAGCTCACATGGAGAGGGTAAACGACAGTATCTCAAAGAGAAATAGCAAATTTCACTGGTTTTGGAGTCATCCTAGTCCTCTCTTGGGTCAAACACACACTCCAGTCATAAGGCAGCAATTTGTTTCTTGGCACACAACACATTTTAGGTGTTACTATTAGAATCTTAGAAACAAAAGACAAAAAAAAAAAAAAAAAAAAAATAAAAAAAAAGAAAGTGAAAGATGAATTAATTAAAAATCAACTGGATTTTGGTGTTCACTTCTAATATAATAGCAGTATAAATCCCACTTATGTCTATAGAACACATATCAGTGTAGTCATTCGGCATTTTAAACAGCTTTGGTGATTTGCTCTGAAGAAGCAGAAAAACTTTCTTCTGTGTTAACAGTTTATCAGGAGCCTAGGAGAATGCTGGTTGGGTAGCAAAGTGATTTGTTTATCTCTGTATTCTGCTCACCAAGCATCCTGGGACAGTGTCCCTTCCCAGGCTGTGCAGAGTCCCACTAGCTGAAGCAGATACAAGGCCTTTTCCACATCCCTTTAGTCGTTCTTTACAAAGGCAGCCACACCAGGTTAACTGTACGTGCATTTTCAACTGGTGATTATTAGCTTATGGATTCTGTTACTGTGGTTTACAATCCATGAACTAACACTAGAAATGTGTTTTAAAGGTGCTATGCACCTTTTTAATGGAATTTTGGGCTAAGTAATCACCAGTGTCCAAGGAAGACCTTACCTTGAACATGCAAGAAAAGGACCATCCTATATATTCCCAGAAGCCAGTTGCAGCTAAGAATGTAAGGAATGTCACACGGGATTAGAAGTAGGAAGTTCAGCTCTGTACAATGTCTTCAACATTTGCTGTTAGTGATCGGTGAGAAAAAGGACTTTTAAATGGGGGTCCTCCCTCGGTATATCTTTCTAGCACCCAGCAAAACATTTACTTGAGACTAGAGTTTGCAACGGAATCATCTTATTTCTTAGACATCAACAGACCTGTCTAGTCCTCTCTGGATCCCCCTGATACTTCTGATCTCAACAGCAGCCAGGAACAGGGAGCAATTTAGCGTATTGTCAAAAAACGCAGCTTTTTATTGCTTCAAACCTGCTGTCTCTAAAGGCTGGATTGCACGGGACGGTGAATAATCATCCCCAGCTCACTGCCTGCCTGCCTGCCTTTCCTGGTGTTACAGACATCGTGCCTGCCCCTGATCTGTAATCCTTCCATCCGCACTACGCAAGGATGTCAAGGTAGACAATCACCAGGCACAGGTACTTGCAAATCTACCTCTAGCAGGAGCATGCGATTCCTGGGGACCTCCTTGTATGCAGAGACAGTGCAGCTCCATTCTGCAGGCACATACCTCTCCCCAGCGTCTGCAGAGAGAGCTGATGGTGATGGTCCCCGACGTATGGCTTTCAGCCACTGAGACAGTCTTGTACAATGAATCCCAGCCCCGGATTCGGTGTATTGAAGCATGTTCAGTTATGAACGTGTTGGTCAAAACCCTCCTCAGGCAGCAGCTTGAGGCCCCAGAGCTTTGGTTGCACAGTGTGAGACACCCCAGGGATCCTGCCTCTGAGGTGACAGTGAGTACCTGCTTCCAGACCCCTCACAGTATCAAACCCCCTGGCTCTCTGTGGAAAATTGTGCCTGTTGCCATCATTTGGAGTTCTCCTGTGCCTAAGACTAAGTTATAGACTGGTCCTGATTCAGGGATGCAGGTACTGAGATCCATGGGGGTGGATCTTGGGTGTCAAGCAGAAGGGGCCAGTTTCTTTGCCGTGGTGCCCTGGGATAGGATGAGAGGCAATGGTAGCAAGGGGAAACACAGCAAGTTCCACCTCTGAATAAGGAAAAACTTCCTCACTGTGAGAGTGCCAGAGCCTGGCCCAGGCTGCCCAGAGAGGCTGTGGAGTCTCCTGCTCTGGAGACTTTCCAGCCCCCCCCGGCTCTGTTCCTGTGTGGGCTGCCCTGGGTGACCCTGCTCTGGCAGGGGGGTTGGACTCCATCATCTCCAGAGGTCCCTTCCAACCCCTAACGTTCTCTGATTCTCTGATTCTACAATCTGTTCTCCCATGTAACAAGTGATGGGACGAGCGAAAACGGCCACAGGTTGTACCAGGGAAGGTTTAGATTGGATATTAGGAAAAATTTCTTCACAGAAGGGGTTGCCTAGCTCTGGATCAGGATGCCCAGGGAGTTGATGAAGTCACCATATTTAAAAAATGGGTAGATGTGGTGCTGAGGGACGTGGTTTAGCGATGACCTGGCAGTGTTGGGTTAATGGTTGGACCTGATAATCTTAAAGGTCTCTTCCAACTAGAACAATTATGTGATTCTATGATTTCTGCCACGTGCTGCCCACATTTTTTACTGCATGCACTTATTGCTAGTTTGGACAGAGAGCATCAGAGTCTTGAGTATCATCTAAGTCAGGTCATCAGGTCATCTGAATAATTTCCCTAATTGGTAAGAGCTGTACTAGATATGCATGGATTTCACAGTTATTTCAGATAATAAGGTGGGCAGAGCCTCTTCATTCGGGAACAGCTAAAGGGAATGGCAATCACCTTCCACAAATGTTTCATCTTCACTTTAAGCAACAGAGAGATCATGGTAGTTGTCCCTTAAGCAGACTTCTTTCATGAAGGCTTAAAAATATACATATATGTGTTTTTATGTAAGAAGGAGAGAGTTCTGTTGTGAGCCACAAGTTTATTATTCTAAAGTCAAGAATACAATCATAAAAATCCCAGCAGAAGACTTCCCAGTCCTTCACTGTGGACTCAGTCAGTGTATGAAAATGCCACTTTGCTTGCATTACATTGTACTTGGTGTAGTAACTGGCCTTGGACAAAGGCACCGTGGGACTGGCTCCTGGGTTCGTACCGATTGCTTCTGATTTAAAATTTTTCACTTTCAAGTACGCCAGGAATTACGGAGGTCAAATACGGAGGTCCTTCTAACCTCTGCGGTCAAATGTGATGTGGATGGACAGCAAAAATGTAGTCTACATAAGCAGATAAAACAGGGGTTAGATATTAAAAAGCAGAAAAGTAAACATGAAGTCCTACCTGTATTGTTGAAAATGTGTGCGTAGCAACCCGGCGTTTACTGAACGTTTTTAAAGACAGTAACTTCCCGTGTCAGAGTTATCAGCAGAATCAGAAGTTTGCTATACTACAGAGCTTACAAATTCCTTCATACAATGTGATAACTCCTCAGTAATCTGCTTGTAAATCAGCAGTTAAGATGCCACCTACCACCTCCCCTTTCCCATCCTCCCTGGAAGGTGGCTTGGCAGCAGCATAACCTTCAAGAGGAACAATATTATCTCTTCAAATGTAGCGTGGAGTATCGGATGGCTAGTTCTGCAGAGCCCTTATGACCCAGAGACACAGGCAGTGTCAATATTAGTGATGCATTGTGGTTCAGAGAAGCTCTTGATGATGCAGACTTCCTAGGTTAACTCTACTGTGCAATGAGCAAAAGGAGAAAAATAGGAAAGAGCAGACATAAGATTGAGGAATAGTGCATAAATAAATATATTTCACTAACTGCTTGCCTCTCTTCCGGTCAATTACTGAAGCAAATACAGGACTGTGTCTCCTCTTGCTTGTGAAACTGCAAAAATCAATGAATAAAGTTACCTGGGGAGATATTACAACGCAGAGGTGTGGGGCTTTCCCAGAAATATTACACAATAAACTGGAAATTATTGCCAAAAAATGATAATATTTTTCTTTCTTCTTTTTTTTTAAGTCCATCCCCTTAAAATTTTATTATTCTTCAACCATATTGTGGAACCATATTTTGTTATCTTTTTTTTTTTCTTTTCCAATGTAGAGAATGTGTTTTGGGAACTCAAGAGCAAACATATTATGAGAGATAACAGGACTGAAAATGATGCGCAGTTTTGCATTTTCCCTGTGTGCATCCTGCGACGTAGCCCTTTCCTTTTAGTGCTCTTCATTTCTAAAATTGCTTGTGATTGTTCTATTACGGCTGCTTATGGTATTTATCTTACATAGTTTGGTGTCATTTGCCTGCTTTGTCTGATTTTCACAATAGAAGTCCATGTGCCACCATTAGAGAGGTAATCTTATGTCTGCTACACAGAGGTCTCATAAAAGACATATTTCAAAGACCTCCTATTTCAAAGGTACCTAAAAGTACAAAGTAATTTCACATTGCCCGGCAGCTGCCAGGTATCACACAAGTCCATCAGGCTCACAGACATTCTGAGGCACTCACTGGATTTAGGCTGCCTCTGATTTACATGCCGCGAAGACTTTTGGCCTGCTGCCACTCTCGCTGAGCTCTGCTTCCTGGTGGTTCAGGATCAGGTCCTCTAGAAATCTGGTTGACTGTAAGGATGCTCGCGTGGATTCCCTTCTCTGTGACTAGCCCGAAACGTGCTATGAACACGGGCACGTCACCACGGCACACACCTGGCTTTGTCCACGTGGCCCTCCTTCCCCATCTCCAGAAGTTTTACTCTTGCATCTCTGCATCTTTTTTAACTCCATCAGCTCCCTGTTGGCCAAACCCTGGACTAGATAATTTCATAGACAGAATTTAAGATGAAGAAGTAAAGGTTCTTTTCAGTTGCTATGTTTCTGGTTAACCACTGTTATGGTGAGGGTGATTAAGGTACGGTGTTAAGGTTACACATCCATGTTTACAAATCTATGGTTCTCTGACTATGAAAGAAAACCAGCTGGAATAATACAATATGAATTATAAATACAAATAACCCTTGAGTTTTCCTATTCAGTGGTGCATAATCAATACAAACTCCTTTCAAACCTGAATATTGTGTGAAGCAAGAGCTATCTTTCTTTTCATGCTTCCTGGCTACAGTATCATTATGTACCATAATTGGCTCTGTAAAAACCTATTAGGTGAGATGAGAGAGGAGGTGTGAAATACAGAACGAAACCTGCTTCCTGCAAAGAAGTATGTCTGAGTCAAAATATGTCACCTTTGTTTAAAAAATAACGTACACAAGAAAAGAGGTGCATTCTGAATGGGATGGAAACACGAGAAAGGGTCACAGTGGCCAAAGCCACTGCTGCGCTAAACAGAGGAAAGTTAAAGATGGCATCTCCTTCCCCCTCAGATCAGAGTTTCCATAAATAGAGTTGTGAACCCAATGAGAAAAGACCACATTATCCTTGTATCTTAGTTAACCTGACCTTTTAGATGTCTGGTTTCCACAGAGGCTGGTTTAAAGTTGTCATATTTTATACAGCTGAATGCCATAGGATGAAACTTCTCCTGTTATGAATTTCTTTTCCTTTCCTTCCCCACCTGTCTTCATTCTTTCTCCTCAGCTTCAGAAAGTAGAAATTAACTCGTCACTAAAACCTTAGTTTGTCAGTTCCCTTTCTGCCCCAGCAAAGCACAGCAAACGTAGCTCTGCAGGAAGCTTTGTTGAGACAGAGGCACGGGATGGAAGCTCACGGTGAGCTGGAGGGTTTTCAGGAAAGAGAGCCCAAAAGCTCCATCCTGCAAACGGCCCCCCACACATGCACTTGAGCCATGATTTCTACTCCTGTCTGAGCAGTGAGCTGCTTTCTGTCGAACAACGTGCATGAGTACAGGCTTACTGCTCTGATGGGAAAAAGTCTTTTGGCATTTAATAAAAGTGCAGCTCATCAGGATATAATACAGGTTTTTAGTCATGATGGTTGGTTCCACATAAATCTCTGCTAGTTCCTTTGCATCTGTCAGCCCGGCCTCATTCTGGGCTGCAGCAAGGACACACAGGTCCAGCAAGGTGTAGCTGCCAGCTCAGCCCTTCCATCCTTGCAGCCAGCTTTGTACGGCAGAGTAGCGAGGAAACCAGATATGGCCGTAGACCTGCAGAAAGTGGGAGGACCATTCTCGGTCCTCTAAGGACTGCAGAGACCTCTGTCCTTGGGACAGGTGCCATGCTCGTGTCTGATGATAGCAAACCATGGGAAAGGCTCCACACTCAATGCTGGCTGGAATACAGCAGGCAGCCAGGCAGTTCTCTGCTCAGAAAGGGATCAGGTCCATCTCTCCAGGAAGGGGTTGCTTCACAGGTTGGTTACACTCATGTTTACTTTCTCAACTAGCCTCTGTCCAAGGAATGCAGAGGAGGACTGAAGGATATATCAAGAGATGCAATGCCTTTAAACAAACTCATCAGAGATGACAGAGGTGTTACAGGATGCTCATTTAGAGAGCGGCACACTTTCTGTCTCATTCAGGGCATCAGTGAGATGAATCTCCATTCTCAGACATGCATCTGCTGTCGCAGAGGCGCGGGCGGTGCGTGAACGCTGTTCAGAGCAACGTCTGATTCATTGGCTCGCCAGCAGCAGAGAGCTCCCTTCAGAGCTCCCCGCTGGCATTTCGTTCCCTTCCTGGCACTCCTGGCAGTCACTTTCTCTCCCATGGCTTTTCTTTGATATGGATCGTTCTTTACATCAGTAATTAGTCCCCTCGTGATGCTCTGGCTTCTCCTAGTCTCATTCAGATTAGAGTTTTTGCAGTGTTAGTTGCTGCTGCTGCAGGAGCTAAGAGGATCTGCGATTGAATTTGGCAGAGAGACACTCCCTTATTAAACTGGAGACTGAGTCCAGACCAAACTATTGTTTTAAATGCTAGGAAGGTCTGTCAGATCATTTCTCAGGCTGGATTTGTGACATTAGCAACAGAGAAGTCTACGATGCGAGTGGAGCCGGTCAATGTGTTCATTGCAAATAGATTATTAAATGCATTTTCTCATTTTCCTGTTTGTGAATCAATTCTGGTTTGTAATAATGTGTTCATAAGCGTTCGCCCGCATGGATTACAGAACAAATCTCAGCCTAAGGGAACTTGCAAACTATTCACTTTTTACTCGTAATTATCCAGTGTGAATTCAGGAATTCCTGCAAGGCACGTGGCATCAGTTACGCTGCATTTTTGAATCATGTGGTTTTTATAAACAGGATAGTGACTAATACAAGGAGCACTTTAGGTACAGGTAGTATTCAGGACAAGTGGAAAATCTGGGCTATAAGTAATAATAATAATAAATTATAATAATAATAAAAAATAATAATACCAATAGGTATTTGAGGAGGATCCAAAAAAAGGGTGAGCAAGGGTATTGATCATTAACATACTTTTTTCTGTCTGGGCTATTCTGCCAGCTACTGTGGTGACAACTGTAATGTGAGGCTTTTTTTCTTTCTTTACTGACAGGTACCAGCAGTGCTGAAGTAAAGGAAAATTGGAACATTGGCAACCTGGAGGATCATCCGATATCTTCTAATGAGAGGGCAAGAGGGGGAACTCCTAGCAGTAAGAGGAAAAGACCTTTAGAGGAAGGCAATAATGGCCATTTCTGCAAACTCCAGCTCATCTGGAAGAAAGTCTCGTGGTCGGTGACGCCAAAGAACGCTCTGGTTCAGCTCCATGAACTTAAACCAGGTTTACAATATAAAATGGTTTCCCAGACAGGCCCGGTGCATGCTCCGGTCTTCGCTGTTGCCGTGGAAGTAAACGGACTTACATTTGAAGGCACAGGCCCCACGAAAAAGAAAGCCAAAATGCGTGCTGCAGAGCTGGCTCTGAAGTCGTTCGTTCAGTTCCCCAACGCCTGCCAGGCTCACTTTGCCATGGGCAACCGCGTCAGCCCTTCCACGGACTTCACCTCTGACCAGGCGGACTTCCCGGATACTCTGTTCAAGGAGTTCGAACCCTCCACGCACAGCGAGGACTTTTCGGTCTATAACCCGGTCAATAACGAGCTGCTCTCCACCGCCTACCGGCACGGGCGCTTGCTCTGCCAGACGCTGGACCTGATGGGCCACGGGAAGCAGAACAAGCTGCGCAGGATGGCGCCCAAAGCCGAGAGCGAGAAGAACCCGGTGGTGCTGCTGAACGAGCTGCGCTCAGGGCTGCGCTACGTCTGCCTCTCGGAGACGGTGGAGAAGCAGCACATCAAGAGCTTTGTGATGGCGGTGCGGGTGGACGGGAGAACGTTTGAAGGTTCGGGACGTAGCAAGAAGCTGGCCAAGGGTCAAGCAGCGCAGGCGGCCCTGCAGGCTCTCTTTAACATCCGGCTGCCCAGCCACATGCCCAGCAGGAGCAAATGTCACCACTTGCCACAGGTGAGAGGTCCTGGCTAGCGGGAGGCCCCGCCACGAATGAGATCCCTGCTGCCGTAGCCGCTCGTGTGCTGGCAGGTGGTTCCTTGGGCGCTACGGCAAGCGCAGAACGCCGGGTACGGTTCGCAGCCCTTCCCCTAGGAGGTGTACGTGTGGGAGGGAATACCGGCGCTTTGATTTGCCAGAGAATGGTGACAGTGACACGGGCAGAAAAAAGCAGGTCGTTCCGAGGCACCACATCTTCCTGGACGGAAAGGAGTCCATAAGGAAAGGGGTGCCTCATATCCTCGTTCTAGAGTTAGCTTTTGACGGGGACAGTGCCATTCAGAGGAGACAGCGGTGGCAAGGGATGAGCCTGTGTCAGAGCAAACTCTCCACACAACTCTGCCACTGGAAAAGTTCAGGGCTTTTTTTATCATTATAGGCTTACTTTTGGGGTTGGATGGTTTTGTTTGTTTTCAAACGCGCCTCCAACAGCACAAAGCATAGTGAGAGCTCTGGTTTTCCTGGCACAAATGTACAGATTATGCTGTATTCATAAAAATAGGTCTGAGGTACATACTTAGCACATCAAAATTTCATAGTTGGTCGTATGCCAAAAGCTATTTTATCATTATTCAGACCCGTGTCGATTTTCAGAGTTCAAAGGAAGCCAGGACTTGTAGATATTGGGAAGCGTTGCATGGGTTCAAGTAATTTCTTTATTTGTTTGCACTGTCATAAAAGGTTTGATCCAGCAGCACCAGGATGTGATCCACTGCTACAAAGCTCCCTTTATGAAAGGAGCTGTTAATGTCCAGGACTTAATGAAAAGCACCGGGAGCACTAGAAGTCATTCTGCTGCTGGCTTGCTGTGAGACCCTAGGCAAGTCATTTAAATCCAATATGCCCATAATAAAAATGAGCATATTATATGAAAGAACACTTCAAGATCTTTAAGTAGTGTGTAAATGCAAATTATTAGTAGCAATTCTCATTAACATTTGTAAAAATGTTCATTAAACGTTCAAGGAATTTGACAGGAGATGAATCTTTTAGGTGACATGATTGCCTGCAGGACTCAGGGATTGGATTTGGTGACCCAGAAATTTCTTTCCTGTGTTTCCAAAAAGGAAACATGAGAAATGTAGGAAATTCTAAAATCTATCATACGCCTCCACCTCTTCTTTTTAATTCTGGTTTACAAACTCCAAGAACTAAAGGGGCAATAACATAATTTAATAATAGCAGTGATCTTCACAGAGTGCTTTGCAGGCATTTTGGAAGCTTTGGCCACCTGGCAGTTTCATCCTCTCGGTGCTCCTCCAAATGAGAAATCTACGCTGTTTGCTGCCCAAATTCATTCCAATAAAAAGTAGTTTGTTTTGATGCACATGCTCTACCCTTCCCCAGGGAAACCTAGCACTTGGATATAGAGAGAAATCTCTACTCCCATGTTTCACAGTGGACTTTGCTGAGTTTTGCAGCAGATACGTACCATGCATTCATCAAACAACCATTGTCATGTTCTGAAACCACACCACAAGTACCATTGCCTCGGTTCCTGAGCTCTCTGAAATATTCCCTGATCCCGAATGACTGCATCTTACGTGGGTCCCAGCCCGTTCACTAGGTGACACATTCTTCAGCATATATTCCCTTTTTTATAGCCTTTTCTCCTTTCTGTAGACTTCTGCCCTCCTTGTGTTCTTCTCCTCACTGTTCTGGAAGTATAAATGTCAGTGAAAAGGTGTCACTGAACTTTCTCTGTCAGTATTTTTTGAGTGGTTATGTATTGTCCAACTAAGAGATTACTCAGGCACCTTTAATGGCAGCATTTGGCACATTAATTGAGAGGTAAGCCTTAACACTCATTTTTGCTGACCTCTGTACTGCTGCTCTCATCAACAGACATAGCAGCTGTGACACACAACCAGAGTTTGTGTTACTCAAGCCAGAAACCAGCTTCCACTGAAACCAACACAGGCGCTTCCACTGACTTCAGCTGGGCTACAGCTTAAGCATTACATCCAGAATCATCTTTATTTGTTCCCGACGTGTCATGCAGAATCTCATCCAGTGGCAGTCTTTGCTCACTGCTTCGGTCAGCCCAGCTGGCTGTTTGGTCAGTCGAAGAGGTGGTAACCGTACTGGGGAGAGTGAACTTCTCGTGGAGCTGTGCTCAGAGCCAGCTGCTCCAAAAGCTGATTCAGCTCCTTCTTGTCTCCCTGATCTTCTGGGAACTACAGTTTCAAGGACACATGTCAAGCTAAGATCTTAAAGCTATTCCTACTTGGTGGGCTCACACTGGTTTGTGTCTAAAAGTGTTTAGAACCAGGGGAGCACCCTGAAACTGAAACAGCTTAGGGATAGAATTTTAAATGCTAGGGGGGGTGGTTTCTTCCAGAATGAGGAGGAACTATTGTCCTATCCAACCATTCACTCTTTTCATGTGCTTCATCATATTTGTTAGGATATCTGATAGCTAACGTGTTGGTAGTAAAGGCAGGCAAACAGGATCAGCTGTAACAGTTTCACCCATACTTTGAGTATTTTGTGGAATACAGGAGTATGATTATCTCTGTGGTTGCCCTTTACAAAGAGTATTCCAGCTTCTGTTCCTGTTCCCCTTGCTGTTACCAGTGTTAGGAGGCCAGAATTTAGCTTTCCCTGATTACAGCCTGACTGGAAAGAGGAAAAGCCAAAAATCCTGTAATACTGGGAGTTTAGATGTGCAGAACACGGATTTCACAGTAGACATGAAAGTATCACAAAAGTGCAGATGCCCTTATGAGCTGGGCCCTCCAACCATCGACGTTTCTGACTCGCTCATCAGGGGACCTGCTGTCCCTCAGCCTGGGCCTCGGGTCTGTCCCCGGACTGACAGCCCCTTTCCTGATGGAGATCCACTGGGAAATGGCAAAGCAGGCACCATGTCCTCCAGTCTGTCCTGAGAGGTGCTGCCCACACGGGAGGCTTCCTGAACTGCCAGGAGGTACAGAGCATAGATGGCAAATCCTGCCTCCCTGACCTCTTCTGATTCAGGCAAAACAAAGAGATGCAAGAATAGCAGAGCCAGAAGGAGATCCATTCCCTGGGGCAGCTGCAGTCCAACTTGCTTCTTCAGCTGCCTCCCCTGCCCCTCACCTGCCAGCGCTGAAAACCCACCATGGAATCGTGAGCCCTTTACAGTACTGCTTTCTTAGAAGAACATCGCTGTGCGTCTGATTTCCTTCCCTGGGATTGGTCCACAATATGTTTGGGCTGGCTGCAAAATTCTACCCAGAAAATAAACAAAAGCATACTGCACCTTACACCAGGAAAAAAAAAAATGTAATGTCTTAATTTAAAGCCAAAATAATTGAGATTGTAGCTTCTTTACTGCCATCTTTACATCCATCTTCGTGGTGATTATACAGGTACAGTGATGGCTGGGGGACCTGAGCTCTTGCCCGTGCATAAGGTGAATAGAAGGTAGCTGAGATAATCCAAGAACCAGATGAATTAGTCACAAGACTTCCCCATCAATCTGCCAGCTACTGTTCTTCCTCAAACCAGACATCTTATCTGTGCTATGCCACTGAAGTGCGAGATAAATACTATTGATGGTCTGAGGCTGGGCACACCATGTTGATCAGAGAAGCCAAGATGGGAGCCTGAAGATCTGCTGAACTAATGGCATAGATAAAGAGAGTCAGGAGAATGGAAATTGCAACACATCACCGAGCAGCTTCCCTAAGTCACAATGTGTTGCTCCTTGTTTCCTAGTATACTTGAGCTGAACTCATGCTGTCCATCAAATAATATGCAATTTCTTCAATTATCAGCTTTTATGGAAGTCTGACAGTTGTTTCTGCCCACCTTGGGAGCTAATATTCTTATATTCCAAAAGAGGAGACAACATCAAAGGGTGCTGACCTAACCAGCCCTAACACGTCTGCACTGCTAGAAATACATCCAGACCCTCCCAGGCTTTCCAAGTGCAGTGTGCTCAGTTCAGGAGATCAAGGTGACCTCCAACTGCATCTGACCAGTTTACAGATTGTTTTTCTAATCTTGTAGTCCTTCTAATCTGTCTCGCTCAGTCTAAACACCATTCTTACTGCTGTAGAGCAAAACCATTAATTAATATTGCCATAGCAAATTAGTAATCCAGGAATGCTTGGATCCCAAATGGACCTAAATTAAAAAAAGAATAGGTGTGAAAATCACATTCATTCCACTTTGAAATGGCTTGAAGCTTCTGCTGTTGCTGGTTCACATCCAGAGCCTCCAGAGCAGTAGTTGTCAATCTATTTATTTAAATGAATTGTGTTTTGTGTGTGTATCATCAAAAAGAAGCAGGAGGTTTTTTCCCTCTGGCAAATAAAGCTAACCATTTGAAACCAGTTAAACCCCCTATTTGCCAAAAGCTTCATTTGCAGACCAAGGCAACCTCAGTATGTCCACTGATGATTCTTTACCACAAGCAGATCAAGGACTCCTACGTGCTAACTCCAGTGTCTCCTCGGTGAGCAGCGGCACAGGAAGAACACCACTGTGTCAGGGAAAGCCCCGTACCCCACTGCCCTCCAGAAACCTGTTTCCCTGTGCTGTGAAACTGGCTCATTTCCATGCAGCATCAGTTGTTCCTGCCTCCTCCGCTTCACTTCTCTCGCTGTCCTCGTTTGCCCACATCCTTGCAACCACAGCCTCCCACACAGCTCTGCCACAGCTAACTGGGCTGAGGTTGACAGAGAGAGATTTGTGAAGAGGGACAGCACGTGGAGCTGGCATTGAGCTTTGAGAAGATGTTCCAGCATGTTGCCATGAAGAGCTTTGTCTGGTCGAGTGACCAGGTACATTCTTTTATAGCCTCCTCTGTTTCCTCCTTCACAAAGAGGAAGAGCTGAAAGGTGTGTGTGGAGCTCCTGGCAGTGAGAGGCAAGAGAGGGACATGGTGGGGACTGGAGAGATGTCTCTGCAATGCAAATAATGTTTGATTTTCAACCATCTATTTCTGATTCTGTAGGAGGGGAAGCTGCTTTTTATAATTAGAGCAACGAGCAGTCAAGACATTTATAGAATTACAGTTTCTTAAGGAAAACAATGGCAAAAGAACCAGTTTAGGGGCATGGCATTAGTGTACTGGACAGTTATTAGTATCCTGCTGCTAAAAAGACTGCAGTCACTTCTAGGCTCACAGTTGAGGAACCAGGACCACCCCACAGACAAGTCCAACATCAAAGATGATTATTGACCCAGGAAATTACAGCTTGAGCCTTAGTGTAGAAATGATCATGTTTTAATGTGTATAATCCATGCAAGATCAAAGGGAGGTGCAGAAGGGCCATCTACACGGAATCACAGGAAAGGACTCTGGTCACTTGTTCTCGCAGTGCCAGCACATACATGTAGACACATTAAGGGATTTGCACATGAAAAGCAGACATCACTGCAAAATAACAATTGACTTAGCCTCAGCTTGGCTCCAGCTATCTGTTGCAGCAAGTGTCTGCGTTGGTGTATCCATCTCCACCCTCCATCGCTCTCTCTTTTGCTCCTCGGTTGCTGTAGCCATAGATAACTCCAGCAGGAGCCCCAAAAGATTCCCCTGCACTTGTCTTTGTCCTGCGTGGTATGGAACATGCTCAGGGTTTTCAGAGCATCGTGTTCGCTAAACAAAACTCTTCTAAGGGAGTTGTTAAAGTCTAAATACACCACTCATATAATTAATAATGCTTAGGAGAGCTGTTATAATGGTGATAATTAGTTAGTGAATGGCTGATGTTCATTTACAGAAGTGAAAAAATAATGTTACTGTCTTCAAGGAAAAAAATCTTTAAGACTGAAAGACATTTTTCTCAAGTGTATATATACTTACGTAATTTCAATCTCTAAGCAACCCAACCCCTTTCTTCCTCTGAAAAAAAAGGAAATTAAAACTGTTTAATTTTCCTTTCTAAAGACTCTGAAGAGGCTGCTGTGATTGCAGTGCATTTGCAGTGGGATAAATCTGATTTAGACATCTGACTTGGCTGCTGACTGCTCTTCCAGCATAGCTGCAAATACTTCATAAAACCCATACATCCACAGAATGAGGGTTTGATTTCTGCCTTTCTGAGTCTCAATTGCTTATTAAACATGGCTAGCAAGACCCAGAGTGGACTTGGTTGACTTCTGTTATTTACCACGATGAACCAGCCTTGCCTACCTAGAAAGCTGATGGTGTGGATCTGATTTGTGAAGAATTATGATTTGTGCGACCCGTTATGGTGAGACAGTTTGTGCAGAATGATTAAGGCTCCAGCAACAAGCAGAGCTAGTTAGTACATGAAAGCTGAATCCCAGCCTGGTGTCATCCACACATAAAACTTCCTTCTAAACCAGACACTCTCGCAGCTGTCAGAGTCGCCTTTGTTGCTTTCTGGCTTTGTAAGTGAGCTAGGGACACTTCAAAAAGCTCCCAGCAAGCTGGACCTCGTTAAAGCTCCCACTTCATCCTGGACTTGCATTCGGACATTGTTTATGATGCTTCATTATTATCTACTTAATACAAGCCATGATCATTCTGCTCTGCTAAATGGAGCTGTAATACAAGCGCCTGGAGTGAATTTTCCTTTGGTCGGGTTCCATGCAAAGCCGTCTCCGTTTGAGCTGGAGTGTTACAGTCGTGCCAAAACTGCGTTCTTTATCTATTTTTATCTGTAGTCACATCTAGGAAGCCTTAATTATTCAAGCAGATTTTTTCCTTCTGCGTGCAGAGCACCAGAAGCAAGCTCCTGCCATTTATTTCACGATGACTACCCCCCTCTTGTGGTCCTTGTGCCAACCCTGTGGCAGGCAGACCGTCGCCGTGCGCGAAGGCTAATAACACAAAATACCAGCACACCTTGGAGAGGCAGCAGCTCCGAGCCCCCAGCTTCCCCAGGGATGCTGCGGAGAAGCCCAGCCTCACGCCGAGCAGAGGGACCGCTCCCTTCCTGCTGAGCAGCAGGGAACACCTCTGTCCGGTTTATTTTATCTCAGCCATTAGCCTTTAAATAGTGCACTTGTAGAGCAGTCTGGGAGAAAACCAACATTTTTCCTCTCCCTTCATCTCGGCTAAACTGCTCATGCATACTGCAGTATGAGAGGATACGCACAAAATAGTGTCTGTGTCATAAAATTCAAGAGGTGGAATACATATGCCCTTAATCTTGGGATTGTTGAGAATTAATGGACAGAGGAGACTTTAGAGTTATAAGGGATGCAAAATGTGATCTATGTGTTTAGACATTTATACAGCCAAACAAGAGAACTGGCTGGCGTTCTTTGAGAGAGTCAAATCCTTGCTCATTTAGTGCTTTCTTTATACAAATAGTTTCCAAGTGAATTTGAATTTCTAATGGGAACAAAATTTATCAGAGCAAGGTGGGGTTTTTTTTCATTTTTCACATGCATGATGCATGATGTGATCTTCCATTAAGATAAAATATTTTCACAAACTCCTGAGAAATAGAAATGGGAAATATGCATATTCACTGGGAAAGTGGGTAAATCATCCATCTCCTTTCATCACAAAGTTTTATTCAATGGAAACCATCAATATTGTCTAGGTCTCATGATACCCATCAGCTTCTTAGCCTGAATTTTAAGACACATAAAATATTAATGCATCTATAAACCTTTCCCGCTCTGCCTTAAATACTTCAATATTGTCTTTAGGCAAATTCATGTTGCCTATTCATCCCTTTTAGTTTTCTAATTGATAAGTCAGAGTTTACTTCCAAGAAAGCTAACAGTGATTTCCTATTTGTCTTCTGAACTGGAGTAGACATTTGATATGAAAACACATAAGTGTGATTGCTCTTAACCCACTTGTTATCACGTCTGCTGCAGAAACCAGCCATGTAATCAGAACTGAATTCAGACAATGGCACCTTAAAATCAGTGCTAAGCTGAGATGTCACCCAAATGACACCACGCTACTGAGGCCACACTGATTTGCTGTATAAATTCCTTCTGTGCTGTCTCTTCCCACTCCATTTATCCAGTTTACCTTTAAAAACTGAAGGTAGGAAGAGGACGTTCCCTGAACAAACGTAGTCAAATGCACAACATGAATGTGGTTTGGTTTGTTCAGAGTAATAGCTTAAGCATCCCATGATTTCTAGATTCTTCTGTTCGCACCATTTCTTTGTTGAGTTCCTATTTTTAGGTTCATATTTTATATGAACCGGGCACTATTCCTCACAGAAATAATTACAATCAACTCCTTTGCCTCCTTTGTGGGTCATTGCTTTATTAGGTTAAACACACAGAATAATGTGAGTCTCCGCGGGCTTGTGAGGAGAGTGAAGATGGCAACACTGCCTTCATTTCTTTTTTGATAATTAGTTTTTATCCAATTCAACTCTGCCCTGCACTTTTAAGGAATAATCCTCTCCGGGATATTGGAGAATAAACTCATTACTCCTGAATCACTCTCCTCTTTTCTTCCACTGTCTTTGACAGACACACAAGTCATTCCAGCCCTCGGTGGCTAATGACCCTTGTACACTCACCATATGACAAGAGTTCATGGCAGCACCACAGGTATACTGATAGGGCTTGGCCGTCCTCATCGCTGCAGAGAAGCACTGTCCAAGAGAGGTGCAGAAGCTGAACATGCTTGTTTAAACCCATCCCAGCTACACAGAAACCCTCTTCAAACCACAGCAGTGGCCAACGCTGTGCTGCAGCTGAAAAAGCTGGGCTAGAAAATAATAGGGAGCAGTGGCTGATAACGACAGGCATGAAGTCAAGTTCCTTGGAGGCTCATGGCTGTGGTCGCAAGGAAGGGCAGGCGAGCTGACTGATGCTTACCAGAAGATACCATTCAGAGCCACACTGAAGCTTTTATGTCTGAGCATCAGCAGTTCAGGTGAAAATGGAAGCAGATCACGTAGCTGTTTAAACTCTTCTCTGAGGCAAAAGTTAGCACTTGCACCACTTGGAAAGCATCAGGTTTCACCCAAAATAGTGTCCTGTAACATAACACAATAACACGGAGAGAAGAGGAATGGCCCATGAGAGTCACCGTTCTGGAAAACACCTTTGCAGATGCAGATCCTGCTCAAGAAGACCAAAAAAAACCCTGGCACATATTTCCCATGGATCATGTGGATCATGGGGCTCGCAGCTCAGCCTGAGGGTTTTGCTGTTCCCAGCTAGGACTGGCAACGTCTTAAAGCTCTGTCAGACTTCGCTGCCTTTCGTGGCACTGCCCGTTCTCCTTCCAGTGCTCAGCTAAAGGCCATTCAGGACTTTTTCCTGTGTGTAGGTACATGGGCAGTACCAAAACAGCAGGCATGAGCTCATGATGCAAAGATATCTTTGCCCATTCTGTGCCTGTCTTCTTCAAAAATCCAGCTTCTTCAGTGCTGGAGCACGTTCCTGCTGGTCACAGCTCATAAACATCTGTGCTCTCTGGGGGCTCAGGCCATGCCAAACATTCCCTCTGGGCAGTATCTCAGCATGGCTAGAGGAGCCTCTGCATTCCAGTTGCCCTTCCACTAGGTGCTGGCTAATAATTAGGGAAGACAGCATGACACCCTAAAAAATAATTACTTATTTGTTAAATAAGCAGCTTGTTTTACTCAAATTCCCAACAGAAATTCTGAAAAACAAACCCACAAAATATTGCCGTATGAATCCTCAAACTGAAATTATTATTTCCTTTTTTTTTATTATTATTTTTTTAGTGTAGGATATTTTTGGTCACAATCATAATAATCCAACTGATAGGAGATGCCCTCTGCTTTTGCAGGGCAGGAACCTTCAGCTGCATGTTTTACATTTCAACTTTGAGGGAAATCAGAGTATAAGAGGGATGAGGCTGCTGCTGTCACCACGTTCTGGAGAACACTGACAGGAAGAAATGAACAGCATTCCCCAAAACACTGACAAGCCACAGCACATAAATTTTCCTTTTAAATCCTGTATTCATAAAAAAAAAAGAAAGTAACATGACTTTCAGATTTACAGTCTTTTATTTTCCCCTCTATGAATAGGCAGGAGCCTAAGATTAATGTAGATGTTCAGATTACGTGTTTGCCTGCATCTTTTCTTGGACATCTGTGATCTTAGAGAGTTCTTAGACCCCCGTTCTCTCAAAAAGAAGAAGAAAAAAAAAAGCAACAAACAAAAAAAGTATAGTTGCCTTTATATATCAAAAAGCAAGCAAACAAGCCAAGCTAGAAAATCCTTACAGGCAGACTAACACCCTTGCCATGTAAGCAAGCTGCTATCGAGCAGATATCCGAGCAAAGCTTCCTCGGGGCAGAGCAGGAGCCACTTGTGCAAATCTGAGGGACCTGTTGGGGAGCCCTTGGTAACAACAGGTCACCAGATAAACGCCGACGAGGCTGAACTCGGCACCAGAAGAGAAAGGAACAGTGCAAAGGCAGGCTGGGGAAAAAAAAAACCAAACCAAAGGCTGCCAGGCTGCCTTTGACAGAAATTGATCTGAGCAAAGGAAACACTCGTGCCGTAGTGGTTAGCAGCCTTATATGTGTTTTTTCTTCTCCCTTTCGAAACATGAGGTGCGGGGAGGGAGATTAGCATGGGCAGGGTGCCTTTCCTAGGTGAGCATCTTTCTGTACTGGTGTGCGGGAGCGGGGCTGCTCCCCGCTGCAGGCATGAGCAGGGCTTGGCACTGGGAATAGAAATTACTCCTTTGAGGACCTGGGAACAGGTTTTTGGAGCGAGAATTGACACCTTTGGTGAAAATCAGGCAGAAACCCCAAGTCTGGGGAGGAAACACTTGAATTTATAGTGCGGTCCTGAAGTGGAATCCTTGCAAAGGTACCCACAGGGAAGCACTTGCTGATGGGAGCTGGGAGCTGTGTGTTGCTACATCCATCCTGTATTCTGAGAGCTGATTTCTTTGCACATATACTTGCTAGCATTACAAATATTAGAAGTCCTTTTTGCAGCTGGGAAATTAAGGTGAATAACTGAACTAACATAAACTAAATTTTCTCTGATAAACATGGGCATGGAGCCACAAAACAATGTGGGAAGCTAATACCTTTATTCCACACTCCCACAGGCATAAACCAGAGCAGAATTTAAACCTGTGGATTTATAGCGAATAAAATATCAAACTTACCCTGAACTATGTTGCAGCTGTTTCTCATTCCATCATGCAGCTGATAAATAGCTAATCTCCTGTTCAGGCCTCTCTATTTAAATAAGCACAGTAAAAAGTTTAGCTATCTCTGGCTGAACTACTTCAGCTGAATATCCTTAGTTCACTGCTTCTGGCAACTATTAAATGCAATGCCGATAAAGTCTGCTTTCTGCTAGCGTTTGTTTCTCTCTTGACACAGCCGGTATCCGCTCCTGCTAAAAGCTTTCAGACTGGAAGAAAAATTCTACTGAAAAATGCATTATTTAGTAAGCATAACTAAGCATTGCTAATACAAGGAGGACAGAGGATTCCTTCTGCGCTGTTAACCGGTACTTTGCCGTCTACCGCCGGTCTCACCCTCACCATTAGAACTGATGATTTTGCAGCACTGGGCCCAAAAAAAGGAAAAGAGAACCACATCTCTCCCTATAGCCCAGCAGCCGAGAGAGAGCTGCGAGACACTTGAGTTTGCTGGCTGGGAGCTGCTCGCCCAGCCGGCTCTGGCCCCAGCTCCGGGCGGGTGCAGAGAGCAGCCGCGAGAACAAGGAGGGAAAATTCCAGGTCGAATGTTACGTGCCCCATCCTTCTGCTAATCACTTGCATTAGAGTGCATTAACACAACTGCACACGATGGGCTCAGAGGCACAGAATCAGAGGCAATAACAACACACGCGTATGAAAAGCAACGTGCTCGCCATCTAATTAATTAATAACTGGTTACTGATTAAAAGGGGGGTATTTGGAGCTGAGCGTGTCCTCGCCAGTGCTAACAGGACTGGTTTGGTGCTGATTGTATTTTGCAATAAGACGTATAGGTGCAAATAATTGCTTGCACTGTATCATGGAATTAGTCCCATGACAGCTCAGCTGATTACTTCAAGGTTTTATCTGCGTTTCGTAGCTGCAAGACCCGGTACCATTTTGCAGCTCGCTGGCCGTTAGCGAAGCCCTCTGCTCTGTTTACGTGTCGTGCATGCAACGTGGGAGCAGCAGGATCGATAGCGGAGAGGTATACAGTAACTGCATCACAAAGGTTACCGCGCTCGGAAAATAGCTGATGAAGACTTGAGGTAATGAGCTGAAACATCCTGAAAGTAATTCCTAGCAGCACTAAAGACAATAATATAACTTTGCCTGACGTGGGTAATCCTCCACAGACTGAGGGAAGCATCATTTTTTCTGGAAGGGAGTTTTGTGGTCTGCTGAGAGTTTGAGTGAGATATGGGATATACCTTACGAGTGAGGAACGGCTCGTAACTCAGGAGAGGTGGAACCTAAATGAAGTCACAGAGGTCATTCTTATTTTATCACTGGGGAAAATATACCCTGTATATCACTCGGCCTTTTCATACATATAGTTACTGGGAAAATTCTGGGTACAACAAATTAATCATGTTTTCTTCATCTTATGTTTAATGAACAGAAAGCTTTTCAAACAATCACAAACAATTGCCCCAAAACCATTGGCCTTCTGAGTCCAAAGCTAGTCTTCTGTACAGATAAGTTTGGAGAAATACATGGGAGCTCTGTGGTTCATGGAGGGAATGGAGCTCCTGGCTAAACAGCTTTTTTCTCTCCGTACATGTTTTGCTGCTGCTGCAGCACATAAGCCAGACGGGCCAATGAAGCAGGCAGAGAGGTTTGCCCATCCTTTTATCATCCTTCATGGTAGCGACCAGTCGTGGGATGTGAATATTTCTGCAGAAGAGATTTTTGTGCATGTTTTCAGACTGCTTTCCTAACAAAATTAGGTTTCTGTGAGCAGCTTTCTGCTGCTCTTAGTAATCCTTGAGACCGTTCAGCTCTATTTGATAGCAGCAGATAGATCAAGACACTCAGGC
This sequence comes from Todiramphus chloris collaris, assembly GCA_025345505.1. Classification (NCBI taxonomy): domain Eukaryota; kingdom Metazoa; phylum Chordata; class Aves; order Coraciiformes; family Alcedinidae; genus Todiramphus; species Todiramphus chloris. Next base: position 813,219 of record JANVCC010000048.1, on the reverse strand, counting down.
TCTATCTGTACAATATAATAATGCAATAGCAGTCTATACAACATAATAATGCAGACTTCATCGCAGCGAGAGCAACCCAAACTAGCCCTGCACAGGGCACAATGCAGTTGCCTCCAAGGCAGCAGGGAGCATGCCAGGCAGCATGTTGGCAAGGCATCCCGAGACATGGGATGTCTCCATGCCTGGTGTCTCCATTTGGTCCTGTTTCATCCTAACCCAGAGGGGCTGTGCATCCTCCTTTTTAGAGGTATGAGGCTATTGGAGCCTGCAGAATCCGAGAGAGTGCAAGAGGAGTATTGGGCTTAGTAAGTGCTTCCTTATAGCTGCACGTTATCAAACTAGTTTTTAATTAAAGCCTACACAATGAACCAAATCAGTGTAATGATGATATTGCCGTGGCTGTGGCGTGAAGCAGGTTCTCCCTCCAGGAGACAGCTGGCGTTTTTCACTTAAGATGGAGTTTGTCACGGTGTGGTGGGAGTTGTGTAAAACTGTGGGCATCTGGCAGCCTCAGGAAGCACCAGTTGTGACCTCAGTATCAGAGAGTAAAAGTCCTGACCCAGCCTTGGAGGGCAGCACAGGTTGGGCAGCACTGCTAAGCACGGAAGCCCACAGCAGCACGGACCTGGCTCCAGCGTATGCACACCCAGGGCTTGTTCTAAAGCCTCCCCTGCCACATCTTACCAGGTCCCTCCTCCCACACCAGCCCCGAGAGCACTCTAAGGGGAGCACTGGCATTCGCTGCAATGTCAGTGGGGTAGCAGGGGCCAACCACTCCAGTGGCATGAAAGCTCTGCATTTCCCCTGGGGGTAGCCTGCCTGCTCTGGGCATCTTAAACTTTCTATAGAGTAGTCCACCGCATCCAGAAATCATTAGACCTCACGGTACTAATGAATTCATTTCATATTGAACATTTTTCTCTCATGAGATCTACTGGCCTCTTCTTGCGTTGTAGTGTAGAGAAGAAAGCAGGAGGCCACGTGGCAGCAGCCACGGCGCTGCTGAAACAGGGAAAGAGCACTCCAGCAGCTTCCCTGGGGGAGAAGGGCTGAGGCCGTGTGGTAGTCCAGGATGAAACGGGAAAGGGTGAAAATGAGGGCAGCCACCTCAGTGCTTGATTGGTGGGACCAAGGAGAAGGCAAGGAAAAAGCTTTTATTTGTACTTGTGTTGGTAAGCCCACATTAATCGGCTGAGCTGAAGAGCGTTCTCCTAAGAGCGGTGAGTAATGTCGCTGTCTGGCAGTGCAGTATATGGTTGGCTCAAAGGACTGTTAGTAGTCCTGACAAAGCTATTCCTTCTTCTCTTAAATAGTAAGATAAACTCAGATGTAGCATTGTTACGCTCTAACATACCTGGTTCTGATTTCGGAGGGGCTTAATTAGCAAAAAGCAGAAGGCTGGGGAATGGTTGATTGGAGGTTCGACAGTAAGTCAGGTGTCTGTCGATGAGGCTACTGCGGTACATTTGTTAGAGGAGAGATGGGGCAGGTGCTAAAATCCTTACTTAGCAAAACTGAAGCCAGTGTCACAGAGGATTAAACAGGAGCATTTGTTGTGTTTGGCAGCGGTGAAGGGGGTTGTAGTTTGCTGGAGAAAGGGGCAGTCAGCAGCGCATCAAAGGGGCTGGTATGCAATATAGCAAGAGATACGGATGAGCCAGCATCTGGGGGAAACTGAGCGAGTGGGTGTACAGGTTTTGGCTGGGATGGAGTTAATTTTCTTCATAGCAGCTCATATGGCACTATGTTTTGGATTTGTGACCATAACGGTGTTGGTAACACAGGGGTGTTTTAGCTGCTGCTGAGCAGAGGCCCCCACGCAGCCAAGGGCTCCTCCGTCTCTCACCCCACCCCACCAGCGAGCAGGATGGAGGTGGGCAAGCAGTTGGGAGGGGACACGGCGGGGAGAGCTGAGCCCAGCTGAACACAGGGATGCCCCAGGCCAGAGGATGTCATGCTCTGCATATGAAGCTGGGGGAAGAAGAAGGAAGCGGTGATGTTCAGAGTTAAGACATTAACGGTAGACCTGTTAAATGGTCTTTATCTCAACCCACATGTTTTCTCATTTTAACCCTTGTGATTCTCTCCCCCAGCCAAGAGAGAGGGAGGGGGGGAGAGGCTGCATGTGCTGAGCTGCCTGATGGGGTCAACTCGTGACCAGGACACGACTGTGGGAAGTACATAAAGTCACTGTTTATGAATCTGCATTGACATTCTCATTTCCACTGAAACCAGTGGCAAAACTTTGTTTGGTACAGGTTCCATGTTAGAGGACCAAATTTAGAGAATATCTAGAAAGGAAAAGACTGAGATACAAGAATTTTAAATCCACATTGATAACTGTTCTCACATAGCTGCCTGCTTTCCATTCATACCTTGAGGGGCTAATCAATAAAGCATAATTATCTCCTCTGTTTATAGGGTGATGCTTATTCTGTTTGAATCGAGAACTATTGAAAGGCCATATGAGGAAGACCTGAATGTACATGTCAGGATCAATTCAGAGTTTAAATTGCTTTTAATGGCTTTTTAATGTCAATGCAGATATCTCTGAGGAGCCTAAAGAGATGGTGACAAAACAAGTAACTGGTTGTGTCATCGGCTAGTTTCGCAGTTTAAAGGGACATTGTCAACTGGAACCTTGGCAAGGAGCTAAGCATAGTATGAAATACAGTGCTTTACGTCTTGCTGATACAGCTTGTGATTGCTTTATTTATGTCCTGGTTTGAGTCCCTAACCTTTGTCTATTTATTTGCTTATTTATTTTAGCTTTGTTTTCCCCCTGTTCCAAGATTTCAAATAAATAAACAAACAAATCGTGAAGAGTTGTGGTGTGAAAGCATCTCTGGAGGCTGTCTAGTCCAGCCCCTACTCAAGCAGGATGAGCTAGAGAAGGTTGCCCAGGCCCATGCTCAGTTGTGTTTTGAGTATGACCGCAGATGGAGACACCACAGCCCCTCTGGGCAGCCTGTTCCAGTGTTTGACCATACTCACAGGAAAGAAAAAATTTAAAAAAAAAAAAAAAAAAAAAACTCTTGTATTCAGATTGAATTTCAGGGTTTTTAATTTGTGCCCATTGCCTCTTGTCCTGTCACTGGGTACTGCTGAGAAGAGTCTAGCTCCTTTGCCTTCATTCCCTTGAATCAGGTACTTATACACATGGACCAGATGCCCCTGAGCCTTCTCTTCTCCAGGCTGGACAACCCCAGCTCTTGCAGCCTCTCCTTGTATGCTCCAGTCTCTTAATCATCTCAGTGGCCCTTTGTTAGGTGCAGTCCAGTATGTCCACATTTCTCTTGTACTGGGGAGCACAACACTGGACCCAGCACTCCAAACGTGCCTCACCAGTGCTAAGGAGATGGAAAGGATCACCTTCCTCAACTTGCTGGCAGCACTCTTTCTAATGCAGCCCAGGAGGCTCTTTGCTGCCTTTCCCACAAAGTCACATTGCTGGTTCACTATCATCTTGCTGTCCACCAAGGTCCTTCTCAGGAAATCTGCTTTCGAGCTGGTCAGCTCCCAACCTGTCTGGGTTCCTGGGGTTGTTGCTTCCTAGGTGCAGGACTTGACAGCTTTCCTCGTTGAACTTGCTGTCCGCCCATTTCTCCAGCCTGTCAAGGCCCCTTTGGATGCCAGCATGACCCTCTGAGTATCAGCCACTATTTCCAGTGTTGTATCACCAGCACACTGGCTGAGGGTATGCTCAGGGATGAGGGTCCCATCAGCCAGATCATTTATGAAGATGGTAGTAGTACTGGACCCAGTGTTGAGCCCTGGGGTCTTTCAGACACTTGTCTGTCCACCTCCTTGTCCACTTACCTAACCCATACATTGCCAGCCTGTCTATGATGCTGCTATAGGAGATGGCATCAAAGGCTTTACTAAAGCCACGGGCAACAACATCCACTGCTCTCCCCTCATCTGCCAAGAGAGTCACCTCATTAGAGAAGGGTATCAGGTTGCTCAAGCACAATTTCCCCTTCATAAATCAATGAGGACTTCTCCTCAGTCTGCTTATTGTCCTTCAAGTGTTTGGAAGTGCTTTCCAGGAGGATTTTGTCCACCCCTTTCCCGGGGATGGAGGTAGTTCCCAGGATCTTCCTTCTTGCCCTTCACAATGATAGGAGTGACACTTTCTCTCCTCCAGTTTTCAGTACCTGCTATCAGCTGCCATGGGCAGGAGCAGGTTATTTTCAATTTGGTTTTCCTCCGAGCTGCAAGTTACTGAGCTAATTTCAGGAAAAGCTGCTGCGACACTTTCATGGTCAGTGATGTGCTGGGAGCTGGAAGAAGAGATCAAACCAGTCCCTTCTGGCCTTACCATCTCTGGGTTTGAAATTACTTGTCATTCTCTCAAGTCAAGTACAACTGATAAAAGTACAACACCTTTTTTGTAAGTTGATAATGTCCCTTTAGCATGATTATTTAATAGTCTTAAACACTACTGTTAATAACGTGTGACAGGCAACTGCAGTGGGAATGCTTCATGATTGCTCTTCATGCAATATCATGCTGGGCTTGCAGACCCGTGCTCTGCTGTTTGTGTTATCTGTACTTCACTTCAGACATGTTTTATTATAGTACTTTAAAAAGGAGAATGAAACATTTTATCATATTTTCCTGCCAAACCCCCTGTGTCTATTTTTTTTCTTAAAGAATTGTTTTTATCATCTATCTTTTACTGCGTATCACAGCATTATCTTCACCTGTTAAGGGAAAAAATGAATGGACTTACAGCATGCAACAGACTGACAGCAAATCATAGCACGGATGCTCCCTTCAGAATGACAGTTATACCCTAGACAGCATAGTGACTAAATAACTCATTGTGAGAAACTCCTTTTCCCAGACAGTTGTTAAATTGAAGGTATTACCAAAACAGAACGTAAGAATTATTGCTTGCTCTCTGGTCATTTTTCTTTAGGTAAGGATATCTGCCTTTTTTTTTTTTTTTTTTTTGCCTTTTATAAGAAACAAACTGAAAGAACCAGTCCAGTCCTCGGCATCATTACAGCACCATTATGGTTTATGCTGACCTAGTATTTTCACTATAAATCCTGTTTCCCACATGTGTCTTGAGATCAGGGTTCATTTGCAGTCCAGGCTTCTTTGGGGGACAATATTTCTTAATGCACTTTTGAGGACTGAGCCTAACCCTTTTATTACAGGAGAGTGACATAAACCCAAATTATTTCAGGAGCTTTCTAGTATTGCTCTCTCATTTCTGTAGCAAGGAAGCTAGATCTCAGTTTGAAGGTGAGAATTTTTATAGATCAGAATCAACATATTCAGAGGAATGGCTTAGTTTATTTAGAAAAGGGCCCGATTTTTCATAGTGAATAAATATTCCAGAAAGTTTGCTGTATAAATACAATACAAAAACTTGTGCAACTCTGGTACTCCAAAGATTGCAAGATGTTCTGTTCTATTAGAAGATCAGCAGCAGACCAGTAATGCAGACCTACCTATTTTAAGGTGAGCAGTGGTATAATAGATTATCAAAATAGTGTTCACTTAAAAAAATAAAAAGGTAGTGTGTTCCTGCTGAACCACACTGCAGGACTGCACAGAAATCATGTGGCAGCACATGCTGGCCCTGATGAAAGCCTAGCCCCATTTAATACTGAATGGAAGAGCTTATTTAAGCCCTCGCTTCGGGTCATAAGTCATCTGAATTTAATCAGGGTGTGTTTCTGTTGCCCACAGTGTGTTGGTTCAGGAAGGTCAGGATGCAGGGCCAGGAACAGGGGTGGAAGGTGTTCTCCACCATCTAGGCTCTGACCTCTCCCTGGTCCCTAGGACAGCTCACACTGGCCGAGAGACTTTGCTTCCCCTGTCCAGTTAGTGCTCAAACACACAAAAAAAACTGTCCACGGGATAACTGGAGTCATCCTCTGTGCTAACCGAGCCTTGGCAGCCCAGCTCCTGCTTCCCACAGCCTGCAGGTGAAATTAGGACTGACTCTTGCTTAAAAATGAACTAGGGAGGGAGGAGCAAGCCTTCCTTCCTTCCTGCCTCCCTGCCTCCGTGCAAGTACATGACAATAACACGGCCGCACGGGGTTTGCACTTGTTCAGCTTCACGCAGAGTTTAACGGCTGATTTGAATGCGGCAGGTGAAGGTTTTCTGCGTAGACAGGGCTCGTGTCCGTAGGAGATCCAGGGGCTCATGCCCTGCTCCCAGCAGGATGAGATTCCCTAGTGCTGGGGCAAGCGGGTACACGAGGTGCAGGCCAGTGCCGAGTCAGGGCAGCTGCCTGGTTCTGATAAACCCTGAGCTCTTCCCCCTCTTTCACACACCCCTTCGTTTTGTTTTAGCTTTTTTGGGATGCTTCCGTTGAAATGACATCGGGGTGCTCTTTTCCTCTAGCAAGGATTAGGGAGAGAGCGAGACTGAGAGGGCTGTCTGCAGGACTGTCAAGAACACGAGGCAGGCTGAGGGTAAAATCTATTCACCTTCCCTTTCTGCCGCTGCTGGGTGTAATTTTCCTTCATCTCTCAGGAAAGTTGGAGCTGTTTACACACACGTGTATACAAGCAGGATGCACGATGTGGTTTGGCACGGGTGCTTCGATCGCGTGCGGTTCAGAGGGAAGGGGCTGGCAGCTGCCCAGCCGGGTGTGTAAGGCATCCCTCTCGAGCGCGCGCCCACGGCGAGCGGCAAGAACCTTCCCTCCAGACCCCACGGCACTGCCCGGGCCACGGCCTGGTTTGCCCGGGGCTTTCGCTGAAGGCAAAAGCGATTCCATGTGCCCTGCGCCGCACAAAGAACCCGCTTCTGGGGCGTGCAGCTCTGCAGCTAGAGCCAGAGCTTTGTTCTCAGGACAACCGGCTTTTTTCTCCCCAAAAATACTTGAACCAAGCACAGGAGCTGTCGCTGGCACCGTTAGCGTCCAAACACGGGCAGAGGACACGTTCTGTCAGACCCCTCTGTAACGTTTGTGTGGCTTTATTGTGCTTTGAAAGCAAAGAAAGAAGGCGTCTGCCGCTCGAGCACAACACGTGGAGAACGACAGAAGTGCAGAGAGCAGCCTTTTGTGACGCGTGGAGCCGGCGGAAAGTCAGTAAAATAAGAAACGGAGCCCAGATGTAAATAGAGGATCGCCCTAAATCCTGTATTTATACCCATCAAAATATTTCCGTTCCTATTCCAACACCGACGGGGAGAAACAGCTGGAATCTAATATTGTGGTGTTAGCCAGATGAGACACGGCTTTGCTGTGATGGATTGTGCTGAATTTCACACGCGTGTGTATACACTCGTGATTGCAGAGGGACACAACAGGCAAATTTGCAAGGTAAACTCATTTTCTAAAAGAAACCTTTAAAAAGAGCTTCTTTTTTCTTTTTTTCATAAAAACCCAAACAGGAAAAATAGCTTCAAAAAATTATTAAGGAGATAAAACCCAGGATTAAATGTATCCAGAAATAAAACCTTGAATCTTAACTACCTTCCAGAAATATTTACATGTTGTCAGAAGTGCTCCATGAGCCTGGTGAGATCCTGATTGGGGGGATCCCTTCATTGCTGACACTGAGATTTGCTCTGGCTGTATTTACACAGACGGATCGCGTTTGAAGAGGGAGGCAAAGACATCTTATTTTCAGGATTGTCAAGTTTTGATCTTTTTTTTGTTGTTGTTTTTGTCTCAGCTTTACAGATATTTAGGGAGATGGGGTTTTTTTGTTTGAATCTTGTGAATATAAAATTCAGTATATTTACACTTCTTGAATGAAGCCCAGTTGAAATAAGTGCTACGAAGTAAAGTTCATATACAGTGAAAACCTCTAGCATTAATTACTCCCGAATGTTTGTGAGTACCCAAAATCCTGACATAAAAGCTGTAATTTCTATGCAAAGTAGATAGGATGATTGAGTTATAATTAAAATGGTAATTATACCCTTAATGCTCTGTATTTGACTTTTCAAAAAATGTTATGCTCCAAGAAAAGCTATTTAAAGATCAGAGAAAAATGTTTGAAAAATGAATGTATTCAAGACATTCTGGATCTTTTAAAATCCAGTTATTGATTTTTACATGCTTTCATGTGTAGTCTGAAGCATTTTCTTCATTTATTTTGGTCGATGGAAATAATAAAAAATCATTGGGACGTGAAAAGCTTAAACGAACGCAATATTCTGCAAGTTGATATTTAACATGATAAATATTTGAAATGTTGGAGGGCAGGCAACAGCGGTCGCTCGCTGACTAAAAGCCTGACCTTCGTCCTCTCAACTGGGTGACGCCGAGGAAGGAGCCAGTGGGAATCCGGCAGCCCTGCGGTTCTTCCCTCGCTGGTTCGAGCCGCGTCACGCTGCACCCCGCACGGGACAAAAGCGACATTTCCTTTGGTCCCTCGTTGACTCCTTAGAATTAAAACGAGAGCACCTGAAGCCATACATCAAATGTCAGGAGTGGCAGCCTACTGGAACCGTCTCGATATTGGATGATGTATGGCTCGCTGGGAGGCACGGGAAGGGCTGCGGCCGCGGCAGCGGTGCCGCCCGGGGTGCTCGTCACTCGCCCGGCCGCGGAGCGCGCGGAGCTGCGGGAAGGGGTGGGGGAACCGGGTCTGCACGCTGGGATGTGCCTGCAGAGCTGCGAGGGGACTGCGTGGCGGAGCGGGGACGTTTCCCAGCCGCTGCCAAGCTTGTTTTCCTCGGTGCACCTGCACTCGCTTGCCTCGCAATGAGGATGTCCAGACTGGGATTGTGAGCATCTTTGTTCACTTTGGAGTTGGTACTGTAGTCCCTTCTGCTGCTGGAGCAAGCGCTCCTCTCGGCAAGTGAAAAGGAGGGCCTTAGTTGCCTAAAAGTATGAACAGTACAATCAGCCACGTTCTGCAGTCTTAGATGCATTAGGGTTTTTGTATCTTTGCTCACCAAAAGAAGCCATTGCCTCCATCCATCAGTCTGCCCCCTGCACCCAGCACTTACCTTGGACTTCGTGATTTTCATAGAATCATAGAATGTATTGGGGTGGAAGGGACCTCTAAAGGTCATCTGGTCCAACCCCCCTGCAATAAACAGGGACATCTCTAACTAGATCAGGCTGCTCAGAGCCTTATCAAGCCTTTTCATTCCTATTAATCTGCAGATACGATGTTTTTCCTTATGTCCCACAAAAAGCATGATGAGGAGGTTTTAGGTCAGAGTGCTGATATTTTGTACTTTCTGTAAAATACACAGCAATGGTTTCCTAGTTCTTACCTAGCTCTCTTTAGCATGAAAAGAGAAAAGAGCCTGGGACTTCAATGCTGCTGATCTATTTTCTTCTCTCTTACTCCAACCCTGGATGGTGGTGAGGAGCTCTGGGCAGGCTCTGAAATTGGGGTCAAGCTGAAAAGTCAGCGAAGGAAATGCATATGTGTGGTTCCTCCTCATCCAATATGTGTTCCAAAGCCAGGACTTGGAGATAGTCCTCCTGGTAACCCATGATATTCATCTCTTTGCAAAATGTCTTCTGGCTGAATAGCACAGATGATCACATTTTCCAGTGCATGCACTGAGTAACATCCTTGATTGCATGTGTGGCACATTGTGTGCCCAATGCCAGGTCATACCACCCAGACCCAGCTTTGTAGATCTTCCCTTTTCATGCCCTTGCACCATGTACCTGTAATGCTTAGGACCCTCTCTTCTCCAACTAGAAATGCTAGCAGAAGAAAAAAAATAAGAAAAAAAAAAAAGCAGCACATCTGAAGGATTCCAGGGAAAGGTGTTAGCATGTGATAACAAGATAAACCTTCATATAAAGAGCATCTGAGAGTTACCCAGAAGAAACACCAAAAAGCCAAAGGGGTTAAAAATGGTCAACAAGGAAGTAGTGTGTGAGAAAGAATGGAGAAATATGGAAGAAAAGGCAGGGGGCAAGGACTGCTGGCTGCCATCCTCTCTTTCTTTTGTTCAAGAAACTTCTGTAAAAAGTTCCTCTTGTATGGAGTGAGCCTGTCTCAATATCCCACCCGTTGTTTCGTACGAGTGGTTTATAGTCTGCCTGCGTTCTGTAATTGAGAGCTGCTATTTGCAATCCCCTGCAGTAAGTTCTGAGTGACTGGTTTTTAGTCATTGAGATTTTTAGAAATAGTCCTAGTTAGCAAAAGATATGCTATGAGTATACATACATCAGTGCCAGCTGGCTCAGAAAAATGTGCTGGTAGGCAGCACTGATAGCCATTAGCTATTCCAGATTTCTACAGATGTAGACTGAAACTAAGCGTGCAGGGAAATTTTTAAAAGCTTTGCAGAAAAAGTTGAACTCCTGAAATAGCAGAAATGTTCCATTTTTAAAGACTCAGAAAGTCCGAAACTAAGCCTACCTGAGCAAAGGCAAATGTCCCAATGGGTTTCTCCAAGGTTTGGCTCAAACTCTGAATTCTTTCCATGTGTAACACAACTACAGCCTGGCATGGAAGGTTTTGGGGGGGGGAAAGCAAAAACTCCATTCTAAAGTTGTTGGTGGTGGCTTTAGAAGTTGTTTTCTGAAGCACTTTACCAGTGAGAAGAAAGCACGTTGGATGCCAGTCCAACTGGACTTGCCACATGGAAATGAATGTTGCTCATCCTCTTCTCACTGAGCATCTCAGCAGCTGTGGTTCCTTTGCCCAATCTGACACACACGTGTGCCAGTCATTAATAATTCTTTCTTTCTTCTTCATTTTGTGCTAGTTCATGCCTTCTGAGCTGGGTTTCATATTTGAGGCTTTCTAAACTAGAATTCTCAAAGGAGATTGCATTGTGCTCCCTTTAAGGGACTTTGCTGTTCTCTTAAGAGATTTTTAGAAATGTTTATGGTAAAAATGTTCCTGGATCCTCAACCATCCTGAGGAAGAACAAGACCACCAACTAAGGGAGCTCTTTCTCCCTTTTTCAGCATTATGTAGAATACCTGTGAAGCTGGTACAAGCTGTGGAAGGATTTAATAGAATCACAGAATCATAAAGGCTGGAAATTACCTTCAAGATCATCAAGTCCAACTATCTACTGAACATTATCATGACCACTAAACCACATCCTGAAGTGCCACATCTGGATGGTTTTTGAACACCTCCAGGGCTGGTGATCCCACCCCCTCCCTGGGCAGCCTGTTCCAAGGCCTCACCACTCTTGGTTAAGAAATTGTTCCTCATATCCAACTTAAACCTCCCCTACCACAACATCAGCCCATTTCCTCTCATCCCATTTCACTCTTGTTAGGCACTGAACCAGAACCAGAATCAGCCCTTGGTCTCCTCCTAAGCCCAAGCAGGCCATTTTCTTCTTAAAATAATTAGTCCTTAACGTCACTGGTGTAGCTGGCTGTGCTGTTCCCCCATGTGCAAACACTGTTTCCCAGGGGCTGCCTTTGACCAGTGATGTACAAGTCAGTGTCTGCTGTATTCTTCTGGTGGGATAACTGTGTTCCTCCCCAGGGAGACCTTGGCTGCTGATTTCCTACCAGCCAGTACACAGCACAAGAAGATGCTCCTCCCTCCTGCAAGCCCATGCACTCCTCCATCTTCTCACACTCCCCAGCTGAGAAGGCAAAATTAGCAATTTAGCCCATCTTTATTAAGTCCAGGAGGAGATGGACAGAGCAATGTTTTGGGGAAGTCATCTTCCATTGGTGTTGAACGACGAGGTTTATAGATGAATTTCACCTGCAAAGGGAGTAAGTGTTCCTTTTGTCTCCTTGATGTGGATAAACTGTCCCATGATGCTGGCACGCCAACAGCGTGATGTCAGTGCTTCATTTTCCCACAGAGGTTTGCCTACTGAGTCCATGAGAGATTCACATAAGCGTTCACAGAAATGCTTACAGCTTCCGACCAGGTCTGTCGCGTCTGTACCAAAAAACATCAGAGACTTAACGTCTTTGGCATCACGTAACATAAAAGGCCAACCTTACATCTGGTTTGAGCCTGCAATGAGACCGAGTCCTTCAAAGGCCTCCCAACATCTACCTATTCAAGTACGATACTTAAAACCCAAGGGAGGCTCAGGTTTTGTCCTTTTCTGTGCTATGGCAATGCATTTTGCAGTAACAACGAGTCCCCTCAGCTGTCTCCCAGTTTTGTACCCTGAGAGATTTCCCATCGTCCTTGCCTCGAAAGACAGCTGTGTACCTCTTTGAGGAGCGTTCGTTCTGTGGGGCTTTTTCCCAGTTCTATCTGCACAAAAATATTAAGGACAAACTAGAAGTAGTGAAGCCTGAGGTGTTACCTTCTGGATAGAGGAAGAAAGGGTAACGCTACTACATTCCTGTTCGAAGGCAGTGAGTATGAGTCTTCCTATGGTTAAACCCTCAAAATACATTCTGCATGGCGTAGATTGTAGAAAAAACGTTGTTGAGATGTGTTGGAAATGTCAGCTAAAAAAAGCCTCCTTAACCACCTGAATATATATAAAATGGCAGTCTGCAATTTGGCATGACATGTGCAAATATATATATACAAACTACGTGACAAAATACAACTGTACCGCATCATTTTAGCCAGCAAGGGTAAGGCTTTCTGATTCTGTTTGTTTTCCAGGTCACAGGGTCTGTGTTAATTTCATTAGATGCTGAAACGTATTTTCCCTGTGTTCCAAGGACAATATAAAGTGCACAGGACTCCTGTTACTGGCGGTGAAAACTAATTTTTAGGACATTTCAATAGGATCGGAGCATTTCCCTCCAAAAGCATCACAATGTAATGAATGCAGGGCTAAATGGGGTTCAGGAGAGGGGGGGTTATTCTGTTTTCTGGTGTAAGGAAATGGCTTTATTCTGATCGCTTACTCCTGGTACCTGTTCACTGTTACTGCAGCACGGAAATTGAAAGGCTAGAGATGGGATTTGATCTGCTGCTGAGAGCCAATAGATCTGGGTACTCCCTATGCTCAGGGAGGAGGAATGGTCTCTGGTGGGAAGAGATGACCAGAATATGACCATCACTCGGGGGTCTTGCATGACTCCACGGACTGGCCACTGGAAATGAGGGGAGCTACAGAAATGTTCGCTTACGTAGACATACTGACCCTGAACATTCAGGAGAAGGTGAAGAGTGCTCAGCTTCCTCAATCCATCCCTCCTAACACAGCCTGTCCCAGTGTAGCCATTGCCTGGAGACCGCTGCACTGCTTCCCACCGGGGCACCAAAGCTTGTTACCCTCAGCAGAGAGCTGCTGCAGCTGCCCACGCTGTTTGGCCCCGAGTACGCCTGGGTATCGCTGATCAAGGAGCCAGAAATGGCCAACGTGACACTGTCCCTTTCACAGCACAGTCGGAACTCAGACAGCTCTGGAGTGCCCATGGGAACGGGTGGGTGGGGTACCCCAAGACACAGAAAAAAACAGACTAATAGGCAGTTTTAAGAATTATGAAGGATTATAAGCCAGTGGAAGAAATATATGGAAGAAGGAATATAAGGAAGAAGAAACAAGGACTGCCTGTGTTGGCTGTAGAGGACAGAGACGCTGAGGTACGACTGTGTTGCCCAGCCATTTGTCAAGAGAGATTTCTTGGGGCACAATGTGGGAGCGGTGAGAAGCCATCGAACAGCAGAAAGTGGCCGTGCGAAGCTGAGGGGTGTCTGGGAGGCACACAGCTTCAGTGAAAGGGTATTTTGGCACTCTGACACGAGAAGCATAGAATCACGTTCCCCAGCTCGGTGACCTTGCCGAGCACTGTGCACTGCGGAAAGGGAAATGTGCTCGTTTTAGCTGTCACCGCTGTACGGGCTAAATATTGTTATTATTGCTGCATTACTCCACAACTAACCAAACGTTAGAATGCAGGAGATCACCCCCCATCTCCCCACCAAGAGACACGATGGCTTCTCTTTTTCTCTCTCCTCCTCTCTTTTTCTATTGTTTTTTTAATCGGTTCCATTTCTAAACAGAGACAGAAGTCGCTGCGTGAGTCAGAGCAGAGGGGCTCAACCTTGGCAAGGAACTTGGGGCTTTTAATGTTTTGTCAGGTGTAATCAATGAGAGCGAGTCTGGTGCTTTTAAATTCCTGTCTGAGGTTTCCTTTATTCACCTTGTAAAGCACAGGAGTTCTTCAGTGAGGAAGGCACAAGAGGCTGGCCAGGTCTGAGAGGGTGTTGTGTGCCCGTGTTCACACACACTCACACTCACGAACATGCTTTCATACCTGTGCTGCTCTGAAAAGAAAAACAAGCCCACAAACCACTGCTAGAGGAGACTGTGCCAACCTGCTACTCACCTGTGCAAATGAACTACCCAGATTAATTACCTGACAAAGGCTGGACCACAGCTGTCGGCTGGAAACGAGTAGTGTGTCAATGAGACGCAGAACTGGAGACGTGCTGGAAGAAGGGCTTCGTGTGCACCAGGTTTCTTTTCTTTTTTTGGGTTTTCTTATTCTTTTCTTTTGTTTTTCCCCCCTCTATTCTGAGAATTCCCTGGCTATTGCTGTCTCTTGTTATTTGCCTTGCAGTTGTGCCAAGGCTCTCTGCTCTGGGAGCACACCGGTGTTGGGATACGCTCTGCACAGCCGTGGAGCACGGATGCTGCCCACCACACAGCTACACCACTATAACAGAATACTAAAGAGGTGGCTGCAGCATTAACCACTGCCACCAGTATTACACGGGGGTGCTGGTTAAAATGACCATGAGCCCTCCCTCGGAAGACTCAGAAGTGGTACCAAGAGCAGGCAGTTTTTCTGCTGGTGTGGAGCAGGCAGACACTCTCCGTGCTGGTGTTGCTGAGTGCAGGATCTGACTGCTCTCAGGACCCAGCACAGTCATAGAATCATAGACTTGTCAGGGTTGGAAGGGACCATAAAGATCATCTGGTTCCAACCCCCCCGCCATGGGCAGGGACACCTCCCACTAGAGCAGGTTGCTCACAGCCCCATCCAGCCTGGGCTGAAACACTCCCAAGGATGGGGCTTCCACCACCTCTCTGGGCAACCTGTGCCAGTGTCTCACCACCCTCATGGGGAAGAAATTCTTCCTAATGGCTGATCTGAATCAACCCATCTCTAGTTTTGATCCATTCCCTCCAGTCCTGTCACTGCCCCACAGCCCAACAAGTCCCTCCCCAGCTTTCTTGTAGCCCCCTTCCAATACTGGAAGGCCACAATCAGGTCTCCCCGGAGCCTTCTCTTCTCCAGCCTGAACAACCCCAACTCTCTCAGTCTGTCCCCATAGCAGAGGTGCTCCAGCCCTCTGAGCATCCTCATGGCCCTTCTCTGGACACGTTCCAGCACATCCATAGCTTTCCTGTGCCAGGGGCTCCAGAACTGGACGCAGTGCTCCAGGGGAGGTCTCATCAGAGTGGAGTAGAGGGGGAGAATCCCCTCCCTCGACCTGCTGGCCACGCTTCTCTTGAGCCCAGGATATGATTGTCCCTCTGGGCTGCAAGAGCAACTGATGGCTCATGGTGAGCTTCTCATCCACCAGCACTCCCAAGTCCTTCTCTTCAGGGCTGCTCTCCAGCCAGTCCCTGCCCAGCCTATATTGGTGCTTGGGATTGCTCCGCCCCGGATAGAGGACCTTGCAGGGCCAGTGCTGGGCACAGCACAACTCTTTTACCTCTTCTCCTCCCATATTGCCTAGGTCTGAAGCTAAGTGCTAGGCAGAGTGGAGGGGGTGGGCAGGAGAGTGCTAAGCCAAGCTTAGCCCCAAATTGGCGTGGTCTGGCAGCAGGGCACCCAGGCTCAGGGGCAGACACTCAGCCTGAACCCCCGAGCCTGCACCCGCTCCCTTCCCTGCCTGTCAGACTCACAAACTCTTCTCTGGGCTAAGCTGCCCCCAGTGAAAACAACGCAGTGAGATGCTGCAGTGTAAAGCCCGGATCCAGACCGGGGCAGGGCCTTGCTGCTGTAGCTGGAATATTCACAGTGCAGGCAAAGGCAACCCAGAGCGGGCAGGCAGTGTGCAAAGCACTGCTACCCTGGAGCTGCCCGAGCTGCTACCCCCTTCCTGACACCTCCGCTTGTTTGCAAAGCCTTCCTCTGCCCGCCGGGAATTTCCGGTCAGAAGCATGTAGAAATTCTCAAATTAATTTGATTTTTGGGGGGAGTCCGGGGGATTGAAGTGAAGGGGTTTTTGTTTGTGTTTATTTCTCCCCTCCGAGCTGCCTTTCATTGCGCATTTACTAGTTCTGGAAGACAACACCCTGCTGACACTTAGAGAAGCATCAGTGAATAAAGTCTGTTGTACAGGCTGCAAAGCCATCTGGACTTTCTACTGAAAAGGTTGGACGTGGTTTTAGGCAAGATTTTATCACATCTGAAAAAAAAAAAACTTCTGCACTCAGTACCTCTTCCAAGGTTGATGTCAGATTTCTTATTTATTTATTTATTTCCTGTCGATTGCAAAACAAAAAAATTGACAAACAGTTGGAAGGCAGTAAGTAAGGATGGAGATATGAATCTCCAGAGGAAGCTTTGTCAAAGGTAGTGGAGTATAAACAAAAAATAAATTAGTTTTAGTGTTATCAGAAACTGGACAGACTTTGATTTGTATAATAGTTTGTCTGGGTTTGCAGACCACCTAGACAATGCTCTGTGAGGCTAAACACAGATTCACCCCCCGGAAGAGCTGGGGGAAATGGGTAAAGACATAATGACAGGAGCAGAAGGGATGGAGAAAGACAAGAAGACAAGGGTGCAACGGCAGCCTCGAAATCCTTCACTTTTGTGCTTTCATCATTTGCAGGGTCTCCAGGCAGCGTGTTTCACACTGCTGCCCATATTAGTCCACCCTTCAGTCCAGGGGTTTTTGAGTCCACACACAGAGAGGCCTTGGCAGGACAGTGTCACAGACTAGAAAGGGTAGCAGAGGGTCTGTGTGCCTGCTGCTCGGTGCTGAGCAGCCCTGCCAGCAGAGCAGGAGAGAGCAGCGCTGAAATTTATTGGAGTGCCCTTTAGGTTGCGTGCGTCGTAGCAAGCGAGCTAACAGCTAGCAATTACCTTAAAAACACAGATTGCTGACAGTTTTATTTATTCTGAGATGTGAGTATGGAGCTGCTTACTCCTCTTTCCTCTCTGCAATTGCTGTCTGAATTTGGGGAGATTCTTTCTTACCCCGTGGCTGTACGCAGGAGCCCAGATGTGTAATGCCAGGCACCTTAGAGATCCTTGGCAGTATCCTTCCAGAAGGATGGTGTGCTGATTAAAGAAATTTATTCATATTTGTATTATGGCTTTTTTTATTACTGTAAAGGAAGAATGGCACATTGTATTTCCTGTCTTTGACACTGGCTGACCTGAGCAAAATATCAAAGGTGGTCTTCTCTCAATTTAATCATTGGTTATAGAAGATTAAATATATTTACCTTACTGACATGAATTTTGTGAGGCTTGCTAGGTGTATTTGTAGGTGTACTGAGAGGTTTGTGTAAGTACCTAAAAAATTTGAAATAATAATTTTGAATTTAATTACTGGGTTTATCCACTTACTCCTTTTCTTCCCAAGAAGCTCTTCTATTGTCCAAGATGAATAAGTCACTTAAAGCAACTTTCTCATGATGAAGAAGTTTTCTTAGAGTTTCATTTGCCACAAGAAATCTGAGCTGCAGGTGAAAGCTGTAATATTGCCCTTCACCTGTGGGCAGATCCTTTCCACCTCTCTCACAGATGTGGTCCCGAGTGAAGGTCATCCTCTGGATGACAGCCCACACAGTGCTACTCCACGGTCTTCTGGCCTCTCGCTCTGTCCTTCCTTGGGTTCTTGCTTAAAGATAAATCAGCTGAGGCAACGAGCCTTGCCCAGGAGTGTTGTCACGGGGTTTAAAAAGGCCATTCCCAGGTTCTGTGTGGGGACACTTGCTTAGGTGTTTCTTGCCTGGAGGTGGAGGGCAGGGTGGTGGGGAAGTGATATTTCACTTTTAGAGCATGGGTTAAAAGTAATGCTGGATTTTTATCTTCAGATGCAAGTTCTCAGCGGATTTAAAACAGTAAAACTGTGTCTGAATTTCAGCAATGTTACGTTAATTACTTGTGTTTGCCCAGTGAGGGACAAACAGGGAGGGACTGGTTTTAGCCCTGGTCCCAGGCACACACCAGTCCCAATGGGCTCTGTTGAATTCAGCCGCAATCACAGTTCTGCCTCTCCTGGCACACAGCCATTGTAGGTGATGAGAACTGTCCCTGCTAATTACACGTTTGAGGAGAAGCCCAGAGAAGGGTGAGGTTACATGAAGTGTAGATTGCCTTACCACTCCTCCCAGCCACGGGAAACGTTGTTTAGCAAGGTTACGGTTGGATTTCGAGAATCATTACAGCAAATGACAGCAAGATCTTTAACAACAAGAAAGGAAAAATTCCAATGTCTGTACAGTAATTGCCACGTGGTGTATTATGTGCTTTGCTCTGCAGTGATTCAGAAAGTTGAATTGTGCGGTGCCTTGCTGGGATCAGCAGTTCAGAATAGATTAAATTTGTTTTGGACATTGCCTGCACCCTGCTTTATCTAACAAAGCATATGTGTGATGGGGAAGGCTCTTAATAGTGTAGCCCCTTAATGAGAGCCATAAACACACAGGCATAGATTTTCAAAGTGATGCTCAAGGGATTTGAGCAAGCACTGATCTCTCCCTGCTTTGAACATTTACCCAAGAGCTGCTAACTGGTTAGGCTTTGGGAAGAGAGTGGACCTCGAACGGCCAGGAGTATTGTATGTGACGGGGGCTTTGCCACCATTACTTTCCAAAGGATATTCGTTTTAATGCACCTAAGAAATATAAAGCAAGGAAACAGAAAACTGAAAGGACATTTCTCAGATAAAGCATTGATTCTATTAAAGAGAGACGGCTCGTAATATGAATCTAAAATCTAGTTTTTCATAGAGAGCGTAAAAGCCTTTTTACGGAGTTAACCATTCCTGGGCACTGGTGGCTTTAGACAGCTTTCACCTAGTTAAAGAAAACCCACTCGTGCTAATTTAATATCCGTGGTGTACAACAGCTTGACACCTGAGGCTTGTCCTAAAGCAGGCACAAGGCTGCAAAGTGAACACTGCTTCATTGTCTTGAATTATTCAGCACTTGCAGCCAACCTTATGTGTGCCTCTGTAGGAAGAAGGCTTTTGGGTTAAGGATCAGGAGAAGAAAAGAAAATAGGCAAACAAACAACCCTTCCTTTCTGGTGTTTGTTAGCAGGTGCAGTATTGACTTCAAGAATGATTCTGCAAAATTGGTATGGACATTCTTCATTACCGGAGCAATGACTGCAGAGCTGTGTGCAGGAGAAGCAAAGCTGGAAACTTAGCATGGCCTCCTTTAGGGAACAACTGTTCGTGTTGGTGGAAAAGCTCGTTTCCCCTAAATTCACCAAAACAGTGCTTATTGGTAGCATCTTTTTAGAGCAAGATGAATGCAGACAACAATGAATCAACCTCAAATAGAGGGGCTCATCTGTTAGCATCCTAACATTAACACACTAATGTGAATTTAAAGATTCTAATTAAACCTACATGCAAAATGTTTTCCTACTAAATAGAAAATGGTGCTTTTTGGAGGAGCTGGAGCGTTTGGATTTGACAGCATTTCTTTTTTCAATAGTATGCTTATTTTATGTGTTCTATTTTCTTTCAGTCACTCCAGGGGTTTCTGAAACAAATAAAAAGATACATTATATTAAGTTTGATTGATTCCCTGTAGTGAAGGGGATATATTGAGAAAACAGACCAATTTTTTTTTCACTGAGCTTGGAGAATAAATTCCTTCTTGATCTTTGTAGTTCTTACTGTTGCTATAAATTTCTCTTGAGATATTTAACATTGATTAATCTCATTTACAGGATCATATTGTTCTACTCATATACAAATTCAGAGGCTTTTTCATTATAGCCAAACTTGGCTATCATAGCTATCAGTTCCTAAATTTGTCCTCCCTCCCCAAATACCCCAATGAAACTTGGTTTTCAAATTCTCATTTCACACTGGATATTTGTATGAACAAAAAAAAAATCAGTATTTTAAGAAAACGTTCCACAGACATTGAGACAATCCCCCTTTGCTAGTCAGGACTGATAATCTCACTGGAGAGATTTAAAAGAAAGTTTACTGGGAGACTTCTGTATTCCCTAGTAAAAAAGTTCCAGATGCAGTGGAGGAATTTCACCTTGCATTTAGCCTCTCAAGAAACATCACAAGTGAGAAGTCTGCTGCAGCCTTTTAATCATTCCTGGAGCATATGCTGGGTATATGAACAGCTCATCAAGATCTGATAACATGTTTTTTAGCAGACCCCACACTCGTTAGAACAGAGTTGAAACTAAAACCTGAAGAAGTCGTTAGGAAACCTCCCAGACATAAAGGTGCTGAGATTCACTAAAGATGGACCTTGATTAATCTTCCCACTCCACTTTTGTCTCATCTTAATTTCTCTGTGCTTGCTGTATCCTCCCAAACCCAGCACAGGCATTGGCCATCATTTTCATAAAGGCTTAGGTTTACTGGGAAACGCAGAAAACAAATGGGTGGGAGAAGGAGTTTTCTATTCTGACTCCCATCCTGGGGTCTCCCAGGGCATTTTGTGGTTCTTTCCTCTGCCACACAGGGACTGCCTTCAGAGTCTGCCTCATACTGCAGCCAGCTCAGTGCTGGCATTTAGTAAATGATCGCTAATGACACGAGCGACAGCGTGGCAGCAAATGTGTTCTGTGGGGCCTGAGAAATTAGCAGAGCAATCAACCCCCGGCCGGGGTGAGGGGAGGAGAGAGAAGTAGCCAGCAAATAGTCACTTTGAGCCCAGGAATCCATTGCACAGTTGGGATGAGTTGGCCAAGCAAGCTGAGGTCAGCCAAGCCACCGAGGAGCCTTCATGTAAATTCAGAGCAAATTCAGGATGTTTGGTGGTTCCAGAAATAAGGAATTCACTGTGGTAGCTCGGAATCATATGTAGCTAAAAAATTTGCAAAACAGCTATGAACGGACAGGGGGATTGGTGACTCTTCTGACTGCATCAATAGGAGCAGTTGATCCCCCCTATCAATCCTGAGATGAAAACAATTCAGTGTTGTAAGTGCATTACTGGAATTTTCCTTAGAAGCTCCATGTGGGAACATATACCCCGGTCCTGCCCGTGCAGCACACACCCAATCCCCTCTGAGAAACATGAATGAGAAGACCTCGCTGCATCAGGATGTACACAAGATATATGAATGCGGGCAGCTGAAATGAAAATATATAGCCAGACAAAATCAAACCACGTCCATCTAAGACAAAACAAAGCCCATATACACTGGCCCTGAGGGATAAGCCAAAACCAGACATAATGATCAATACTGTAGGAGTTATGATCAGAGAGAAATAATTACTGCACATCTCAAGGAAAGAGGCACAATGAATTCCCTGGCAGCGCCTTGTTCTTTGAGTAATACTCTGCCGAAGGAAGGCTGAGTTATGAGGGGCTGTGGACTGCAGCCTCAGTCTGGCTGCCGAGTGCCTGCGTGGCCCTGCCTGCAGAGTCTCGCCACCGTTCATGCCATTTGCCTCACAGTTCTCTAGAGAGGTGGGGAAAAATTGTCTCCTTTTACCTCTGGAGAAGGGAAACTCAGGGCAAAGCAAGTGGTTTGCACCGAGGCTGCCGCCGAACTGGGGCAAGGAAAGAACCCAGCGTGCGACCCGCTGCCTGTGACCCGCTGCCCTCCTCCCTTCCACGTCACCCCTGCCTTTCTGTTCCTCTAGGTCCTTGTTCAGCCCTTCCCACGCTGCCGCAGGAGCCCCTGGTGTTAAATTGATGCTAGAAGACAGATGGTGGCGGGCAGCCCACAACCCTCGGCTATTTCTCTTCTCAAGGCTGTGTCTCGAAGGTGATGTAGTACCTGGGAAGAGCCTGACTAATTCATTGGCTTGAGGGCACAATCGCTTAGCGATGGATCTCCAACTAGCTACAGCAAACTTATTTACAAGCCTGGGGAAAGCGTGTCGTGCAGCACTTCGCTGCACACCCTGACCAGCGGCAGCTCTTCAAGACTGCTCTTCTCTCTGCTGTGTGTTCCTTCCCTCCCGTCCGTACAGCGAGATTCCCCCCAGGAAAACAAACTCCCTCTGTCAACGAGTGCGCCTTTCCCCCTCATCCGGTACACGGGACTAGGTGTCCATCTCCTTTTGTCTGTGGAGGGGGTTGGGAACTTAATCCGACCTGATCCTTGTTCGTTGTGTTCAACGCTCACCCCCCAACAGTCAATAGTTTTCTGGAAAATAAAGTACTTGGGAGGCAGGAGAAACAAAGCCCTTGGTGATATCTGTATAGCAGGATATTTCTTCCCATCCATATGCAAATCTAACCTTTTTGATATTTCAACCCTATAAACCCTAGGACAGGATTTCAATAGAAAATGTTTACTAAAGGCTTTCTCCTTTATAATCTATTGATTTTAATATCCTTACTACTCCTGTTGAATGTCAGTTTTACCCTGAAGACTCCCATTGCAAACTTGAACACATTTAATTATTTATACCATTTGAAATATTAGTGCTGAGAAATGACTAAAAGTTTTCGGTCCTGTAGTGGTATGATGTAAAGTTTGATTTTCCTTTGTGAGTAACACAAGTAATTTGATATTGTAATCAAGGAAAGATGAACACTTCAGACAGCACGGTGCAGTTTTAGGAGTAATGACATCTATTTGTCATTTTTCCAGACTCTGGGTGTATGTTAACATATAGCTCATTAAGTACTGCAGGATCTCACAGTGTTTTCACAGGGAGAAGTTTTTTCTCCTGCCTCTCTTCTGCCAGACAACTGAAGAAGTAACTGTGGCTCCCACCAGTGACAGCAGTCCCTTAGGAGGTGTGCATGGATTGAGTGGGATTGAAATTTCCCCCTCCATGTGGGTCTAGTGGCCTCGTTTGCCTTACTCATATGGCTCACTCTGCTAGTAAGACTGGGCAAAGGTTTGATCTCAAAGAAATTGTCTGTGACATAAATATTGTTTGTAGAGAAGAATCTCAGTGAGGGACCATGATTGTTTGTATAGAAGAATCTCAGTGAGGGACCAGATTTCGATAGCAGGGGAATCAAAGCAGGGGATTTGAAAGCAACTCAGTGCTTGGAGGGTCCGTTCTTCCCCAGGGTCACATTTTTTTCCTCCCAATAAGCAGTCCAAGCTGGTATGGTTGAGCTCACCCCAGCTGGCCAGGGCAGGGGCACGCCTGAAGTTGCTGGCTGGAGAATCCACTGGTTTCAGTGGCATCTTGCATCAGACTCCAGTTTTCCAAGGAGATTTAGGACCCAAACGTAAATCCCTGCTAGGTCCAGCAGTCAAGTGGGTTTTGAGCACTTTGCTTTCTATTCCATATAAACAGGTAACAATTTTCAGAGTTCTGGCTGCCAGTATCTTTTCCTTTGCTTCTGCCCCGTGCCCCTGCCCCACGCTGCGATTGCTCTGCCAGGACAGGGCTGCTGCAATCTCGTGCACCCCTGTTGATCGCACTGAATTTTTTCTTTCGCAAGGAAAGTTTCTACAGTTCTGTTTCACTCATCTTCTGAAGCTTTGAAATTTCCCCTTTTCCTACTACCAACACGATACTCGTTCAGAAGCTGCCACGATGCATTTGACTCTTGAATTTATTCCATATGGAGATTTTTGTTTTCATTCACACCTAACAGCATGAACCGTGGTATCACCAAACACAACTTTCCTCTGAGATGAATTGTTTCGATAATAGGGAATAACAAAAGAATGGTTCCTTTTTGTGCATGGTTTTTAAGTTATTTGTGACAGCAGATACCATAGTGTAGCCTAAAACTCATGAGTGACCCAGGCTCAGAGTAGCCATCAGTAGTTGGTTATTTTTGGTTTATATCCTATCAGGAATGACCAGCTGGATATGTATCTTTGGTATCCTAGGATTACTGTTTAATAGTAAAGCAAGGAAATATCTGGAATGAAATCTGTGGTTTTAAACTGAGCAGGGGTAAATGTAACAACTCTTACCTCCATCTTATCTGTCCTGTGTGCATTAGATGTATTTGTGACCAGTTTGGTCTGTGTGAAACCATTGCAATCCAGTCTATATAGGCAGAAATGCTCTTACTGATTTCAGTGCCTATGAACGGATGGGGCTGAATAGCTGCTCTGGTGTGTGTTAGGGAGGCACCTCTTGTAAGGGTATATATATATTTATATATGGGTGTATATATATATTTATATATGGGTATATATATATATTTATATATGGGGGTGTGTATATATATATATATATGGGTCAGGAAGCTAACGCCATAGCCAGCTCTGCCACCAGGTCAGCCTTCAGGGATGGATTATTCAAGGCCTTGCAATTCCTCTGCATTCCATGCATCAACCCTTAGGGTATCAAATCCCATACAAGGCTGAGCTGTACATCTCTTGACTTCTTTTCTTTCCCTCACAAATAGACTATTCCTTTTCCTGCTTTCCATTGTACTTTGGAACGTTCATTTGGAAACTTGGGGCAATACGATAGGATGGAAACGAGTCTCAGGTTAGATGCTGTGTTTCAGGTTGGTTTTCCTGCCTCCTACATGTGCCACTCCTTTGCTTCTGTGAATTTCACTGGCATCCTTTTAGGCAATGGATTCAAGACAAAAAGTACTCGCCTGACTTATTTTAGCTAAGAGGCCTCACATTTAATGGATTTGCTGTTCTTTAATGTCCCAGGTTACTCCTTGAGATCAGCGAGTGCCGAATTCCTTATCGTCCCTAAACGTTATCTGGAGTCATGTCGTTGTTTTGCCTTTAGTGAGTCTCTTTGCTCTCTGGCTGTGGAACCTGCTGCCAAATGAAGTAAAGAAAGCTCTGACTGTGGGGATTTCTAAATCCAAAGTTAAAAGTTATTTGTTCTATTTAGCATTTTAAAAATTATTCTTTTAGGAATTGTATGTGCCTCTAAGCTAATTAACTCTTAATGAGCACAAAATGCCCTGGGATGCAGATTTGGAGGGTATGCTAGCAATGTAGGCATGGGTTGGCCTGAAATGCTGCAGGAGATGAAATTTATGATTTGATTCTTTTTTTTTAAATGATGCTGTAGATAGTTTTATTGCTATACTCTCTTTTTTTTTTTTTTTCTTTCTTTCTAGTCTAAATAAAGCTGATCGGATTTTCAGTCCACCATATGGGACCCAGTTCTATCAGTCCTGCAAATACACTTTAGTTTTCCGTTACGGATGAAGTCACTCTTTAGTAGGGAAAACAAGTTTAGAAACAAACTTTCATATTATGAAAGACAGGCAGTGTTCCAGCTCTGAGCACTTAGCCAGAGCATCAAGAAATCAGAACACCTGGCTGTGCCCGGCTCCGAGCTATTCCCCTGGACCAGTCCCTCACCCTCTTAGTGCCTTCACTCATTCATCTGTAAAACGACTATAATTGCATTTATATCACAAGGGTGCCTTGATGCTTGACAAATGAGAATTGACCCAAAATTCATCCTTTAGAAGCAAAGCATTGCTCATACGGTGGTTGTGGACAATTAGATTAGAAGAGGTATAAATGCAGTCAAAGAGAAATTCCATTTAGGAACTGTCAAACTGTTCTTGATAATTTTTCTTAGTTTTCATCTAATTCTAGTGTAGAATTTTGCATGCGAAAGGGTTTATGTGCCCCTTTCCTTCTTCTGCAACAACCCAGCATATTTTATACCATGTTATATCAAACTGTCTTTTTGGGAAACTGTTTTGTTCCCAGAGTAATATCTCAGAAAGCTTCACTTAGCAACATAAAGAAAAATTATTGTGTCAAAGAAATGCTGTCCTCTATGTATCTAAGCAAATTGCAATCACTTATGAGGATTGTACGTGGCAAAAATATTCCAGGTTTTATGGAAAGGGGGTTGTCTAATTGTTATATTTCATTTAATTAGATTTTTTTTTTCTATTTGCTATAATGATGTTTAAAAATTAAGCTGACTTTCTGCAACAAACTGTGGAAACATATGGTGTACAGCCTGCAGAGACTCTCAGTGGTAGTAGCATTACTGATAATATTTGTGAATTAGAATCTGCTTTCCTCTGAAAAATAGCTGCATGTTCTCCCAATTTAAAGTACTGTGTTTCCACCAACATGTTTTCATCACCGTGAAGAGTTTGGGGAGAAAAGGAATGCAATGATCCTAAATACATTTCCTTTCTGCACGGCTGTGGATCTTTCAGGGTGAGGGAGACCCGAGTATAAGACTCAGCCTCTCCTCTGTGCGCCATGAACCCACCTAAAGAGACCAGGTGAATTCAAGGGGACTTTTTTTACCAGGACCATCCCCCAGGTAGCTTAGCCCGACACTGGGAGAAGAACTGGAGTTGCAGCTTGGTGCAGCCACTTCTCCTGCCGTGGGTGTGATCACTGGGGCCAACCAGGATGCCCATTACAGGATGCCAGGAGGTCCCCTGTCAGCACCCCAGAGCCAGCTCCAGCCCCCAGGACCTGCTCCCAGAAGGGTTTGTAGGTACAGCTTGGTTTCCCGCAGGAAATCGTACAGCTAAAAATAACTCTTTGGACCTTCCTTTTTCTACGTTGCGAAGCACTTTAAGAAGAGCTGGTGCTCACACAGAGCATTCCTCTGACTTATCTCTGCTGTACGCTGGAGAGGCTGCGTGCCAAAGTGCAGCGATTAAGTGTATGAAAAGATACCAAGCGTTGCGGCGGGGGAATGGTCCAAGCAGTGGCGTTCTCAGGAGCACCAGAGCTGCCTTAGGATTGCATTCACCCGTACCCACCCTGCACAGCTCACTTGTTAGACCTTTTACCCTGCCTGGCCCCGGTCACTGACTTCCCCAGGCTCGCCCTGGTGACTGGACTCGCTCGGACCCGAGGGTTCAGACCACACCGAGCCATGAGAAAACTTGACCTTTCAACAAAGCTGCCGTGCTCAGGAGGCCGCTGCCTCCACTGCACACCTGTGAACTCGTGCAAGCAGTACCTTTGGTAGCTATACATGCAGAGGCTCCCCTTCCCTTCCCTTCCCTTCCTCCCAGTAGCTGCTGAGGTGGAAGCCAGACAGACCATGGTGCTCCTCTGACAGCATTAAACACAACCCAGATTCCTGAGCTGCTTGGTTTACCTCAGTAGCTGTGAGTCATTAAAAGCTCACCTTGGATGTAGAAATATATGGTCCTTACCTATAGCTGAGGCCTCAGCTCAGCTCTCAGGCTTCAGGGGGTTAATGGAAATAAGTGGTTTGGTGGGACACACACCCTCCCTTTCAACTCGGTACAGTAAAATGCTTTAAGGACCAACAAGTTTCCTGTTAAGGGGGCTGAAAAAAAGTCAGCCTTGATGTCTTCTTCCTTTAGAACTAATCCCAGTCAATATGGGTCTCTGGCTGTAATGCCATTAACTTGGCCACTTCCGAGGGTGCCGCGGGTGGTCGACAGAGAGATAGTCCTTTTATCTTTGCTTGGGTTGGCCAAGTCTTATTCTAAAAGGGACCTCTCAGCGGTTGACAGCAGGTGACTAACCTGAAGAAACGCCCAGGTTCTTCCATCAAAGAAGTGAAAAAATTCTTTCTGCCTGTGTCTTTCAGGATTTTGCCGACTCCATATACCAAATGGTTGCACAGAAGTTCCAGGAGCTGACAGACAATTTCACTTCCATGCATGCACGCCACAAAGCTCTCGCAGGCATTGTGATGACCAAAGGTAAGATATCCTCCCATTTATTTTCCTCTGGCATTTTTCATGAGTAAGTAATACATTATTTACCTGGTCCACAGTATTGAAGGATGCCTGTACTCCCATGCAGAAAAACAAATAGTCATGCAGAGAAAAGAAATATTAAATATTTACACCTCAAGTTCACAGAAAAAAGTATTGGCAACAGAGTTAAAGATTTATTCATAAATATGTCCCTACATTGCTTTGTTTACAGGACAAAACGCAGACCTCGCTGAGTTTGTGTTTCCTAATAGATGGAGGTTTTTTACTTACTAATAAAAAGATGTATTATTTATTAATTGCTTTTTTAGATCTGGAAAAAATTCTTGTTGTACAAGGCTACCAGAAACCTTGTTTTAGACTGACAACAAAAACAAATCTCAGCCTATTTCCTTTTCCAACCAAAGGGAAGAAACCCAAGGCATGCGTACTTTTACTTCTGCTCTGCTCTCACCATGGTAAAGAATTATCAGCAGGGCCAAAATCTGCTGTTAAGACTTAACAACGGACACATAGTATCCAGAAATCTTTATCCCTTTGATGAACCTGTTGCATAGATGGTCTTTCTTTCTTTGTGAGCACACCTCTGTTGGGACATCTCAGGATTTATGAGGATGTCAGCAGTGGAAATGCTGCTATAAACTTCATTCTCATTCAGACACGTGGAGTAGTGGATTGAGTTCAGAAATCAGGATAAGCTCAGAGGGGAAAGGCATGTATAATTCATCCGGGCTTCTCTTACCCCTTTCTCTCAACAATTACGTTAGCTAGCTTCAACAGGGACAGCTGTGAATATTTCAAGGCAGCAGGATGAGATGGGATTAGCTGCTGCATCTTTTCCAACCAGAGACCTTAAATACAGCTAAGAGTTCTGTGCAGAGGAACTTACACTCCTCCTTTCCCATGTAAAGAGTAAGCAATTCTCTTCTGAAAGTAAAGAAGTTGGCCTGAAAGTCTTGTAGACTTCTGGCTGAAAATGAACTGCTCCACAGATAAATGTGTTATCGCTTAGCTTATTTTGCTTTGGTTAGTTATTCTTTCTATTACTTTAGGGTCTGGAATAATGGATGAGTCCTCTGATTTTTAGGCGCTACAGAGACAGGATACTGTGCGAACACAAAACATGGTATATAAGTCCTATAGACCACAGGAGACATATTCAGTACCAAGAAAAGCAAAAGGGAGAGTGTAACCAGCTTTGGGATGTGCAAGATGCACACTAGACCCAGGAGGCCACCTGCCTTCCCATAGGCAGATTTCTTGACTGCAGCACTCATAGGATTTAAACAAAAAGCCATAAATCATTTCAAGGAGCTCTTTCAAAGCAGGACTAGAAGGAAGAAGGTTTAAATGTGCCTTTTACAAGATGCTAAGTTACAGGAGCCAAGAATTGTTGCTTTAACCACTTCCTGGGGGGAGGCTGTACCGGCTCAGTGTCCCCACTCCGTTTTCTTACACTCGGTGCGTATTCTGCCTGTAAGAATTTCATCCCATTCTACCTTGCCAAGGCAGAACTCCCTGCAATATTTATCCCAGGCCTAGATCTGCTTTAAAAAGCATGATGGAGCCAAAGCAGCCCCATTGCTATATGACCAGAGAAGCAGTTCAAAACCCCACACCATATGGGAAGTCACCTAAAGGAGGCATAACTTCCAAAACAGTGGCTGCTGAGTGTGTGCAGGGCTAGGAGAGGGAAGGGGCACATTCAGGTCCTTGCTACACTGCCTTTGGGAAAGGGGTAAGAGTTTCCTCCCCTGTGGTTTGGTTTTATGAGTCCCATGCCCTTAGTGGAATTTTACACACTTTTAATTCATGTTTCGTCTTAGTCAGCATTAAGACAAAGTATAATTTTATACTCACAAGTATTTTATACTCGAGGCTTCTTTCTTAATTCTGAATTCCCCTTCATGAATTCCTTCAATCTGTCAGCCCTCCAGTTTGTCAATATCTTACTGGTTTTGTGGAGCCTAGAAAAGAAACTCACAGATACAAAGTGATTCACAGAAGATGCAAAGCTAGAAACAGCCTTATCTTGGTACATTTTGCAGGAAGATTTGAGTTCTTTCCAGCACAAGAGTGTCTGCCAACCATGGCAAGACGAATCATTTGCCATTTGTGTCATTTTCTGTACTAAAGTTGCAGATTGGTGGTTTGTTCCTCAGCATCACTCCCAGAGGTAGCAAGGATCTTGACATATTCTGTTCAAAGACGGCACGGGCAGTTTTTCCACGTCTAACACTCCAAGAAGTACCTATTTCCTGTGATTTTAACATAGAATTTGGCAGAAAAGCCTTTAGATCTCTGCACACACTTTACTAATGACATCAAAACCCAGAAATCTGGTAACGTCTTGGTGCATATGGTACCACACACACCCTGAACAGACAACAATTAATTTGTTTATACCTTCATTTCAATTTAATGTCATCCCAGCTAGAAACATATTTGTCTGTGCTTGTAGGGTTTTCAGACAAAGCTGGTTAAAAGCACAACGCGATTCTGTGATAACCGCTGTTAAGATAATACAAAATCTCTACAGAGGAAACAGAAGTGTGCTAGATTGGTTTTCTTTTCCTGAACTCTGACATTTCTTTCTGCCATTTCAGTTTCCCAGGGAAACCAAAGAGAGTTACTTTTGGGCACCGTAATTGACTTACGCTGTAACACCCAGGGCAAATTCCAAAGTATGAGAAAGAAAAAAATGTGTAGAAAATGATGTTATTGACTGACTGTGAATTTTCTGCTGTAATAAATTGCTGCTCAGAAAAACAGGCAGTCCAATGCATTTAGATACGCTTTACCCTGAATGCTTACAAGAAGTTAAAATCTTGATGCATTTCTGTGAAAGTTAGTTTTCAAAACTTTTAATTAGTAGACATCAAGACAACCTTGAAAAAATCTGCCTAGGTAGGAGCAGATTATCGCACTAGATACCAGCTGATGTGATGTTATCTGTTGTAATATAATAATTGAATATAATAACTGTAAAACTAACATAATAGGTCTTGAACTAAGCATTTCAAAAGATGGAACGGTTGAAGTGAAATAACAGTTCTCCAGTTATCAGGTGTTTGAAATCTGCCAGTCCTCTAACACATTCTAGTTTTGTTGAAAGACATTCAGAAAAGATTGTCCTATCAAAAAATTGTTTGACTGACTCCAGGAAAAATTGTTTAACGAGTAATACACTGCATTCAGCTCCTCCCTGTGCAGCAAGCCATAGTGCCACAGAATCTCTCCAAGTAGAACAATAATTGTACCGGCTACTGGAGCAAGGCTGGAGGTGGGCAAGAGGCTGGGAGAGGACATAGCCAGGAGAGCTGCCCCAGCTGATGGATGGGATGCTCCATACCATATGACATTCTGCTAAGCAGTACAAGTTCAGGGAAAGAAGAAGGAGGAGAAATTTGGGTTTATGGCATTTGCCTCGCCAAGCAACTGTGAACTGTCATTATCTCAGTCCATGACTCTTCTTGCCTTCTGTCTGTTTTCTCCCAATCCCACCGGAGAGGGGAGTGAGCAAGTTGTTTGGTGTGGTTGTTGGCCAGGATCAAGCAGTATTTCTTTTCAGGGTGTGCAACAACAGCTGGACGTACTGTTTCTTGCTGTCACAGATGAAAGGAACCTACCAGGTCCTGCTCTTCCTGGGTGATGGTCTCTCAGGTGCAATTTGGACACCTTGACCCACTGTTCTGCTGTACCTTTTTATTGAAATGTTTGCAGGGAGATATTATTATTATTACTATTATTATTATTATGCCACTTGATACAGTGGGAAAAAATGAGAGTCAAGAAAGTTAATATTTTCTAATAGAGGGCAACAAATGCAACACTGCATTGCTCATACATACCTCTGTCCCCGACACACGGAGTCACAGATTATCAGACGGCAGGAGACCAAGGAGCCACTAGAGTGGAATTCCATTCCAATTCCAATCCAGTCCATTCCAATTCCAATCCAGTCCATTCCAATTGCACTGCTAAGTGGAGTGACAGAAAAGAGTGAAGTTGACAATACATCTCCATAGATCTTCATGGTCATATTAAGACTCATAAAGCCTGACATCTGAGAACAATTAGGAATATTGATGGCCAATTGATTTCTGATCCTTAGTTTAAATACAAAAGTTGTAACGTAGAAAAATTCAAGCCCTTTTGTAGAGCATCGAGCTGCTTCATCTCGCTGTGGATTCAAGTAGCCAAAGCAGACAGAGGGACTGTGAATAATTCATGGGTTAGTGCCCAGGGTAGATCTTTTAAGAAAAGAGTCACAGGAGTAATTTAGGCTCTCAGGTCCCATTTGCATAGTTAGGCAGATGCTAAAATCCTGGTCCCAGTGAGACTCAGTGTTTCAATGAGACTTAAATTCCCAAAATTGAAATCAGGTGCCCAAACTAATGACATGGTTTTGAAAATCTCATGATGCCTCATCACCTTCTGTTGCCTGATGCTCTTAAGGACACAGCAAAAAGTCATTTGACATTCTTGGACACATTATCCACTACTTCTATGCGCCCAGGTTGACACATCACCACCAGATGACTGGTTTTCTCAAAATGTTTTAATATAGGTAAATAGATATGTAATTATAAAGCATATATGTCACTCTTTCTCAGAAATGTATTTTCCTCTGGCTATAAACCTTAAACCAATAATCTTCAGATTCTCTCTAAACAGTTTTGACCTTCATAAGACCATCCCTTTTCCACAGCTGCATCTCTATTCCTGGATTTTGTAATGCGGACCTATAATGGGCAGACCAGGACTCCTGCAGTCCAACACTTTCAGCTTTCCAAATCCCAGCTCAAGGGCTGTCTGAGGTTTTGCCGTTAAAACTGTGGCTCCACCAGGTTCATCACTTCTTAGGCAAGCCACTGCAAGTATTCCCCCTACAAGAGCAACTTTGGGGGTTTCTTCACTGTTAAATCAGTGCTAAGGAACAGAAAGTAGTTGAAGATACATTACTTAGAAGCAGGAAATAAGAGATGGGACACAGTCCTGTAGCCCTGCACAGAACGGGGAAAAGCAGATTCAAGGTCATCTCTCCATTTTACACTAAACAAGATAAAATACATGTGCCAGCTGGGAGAGAGTACAGAACAAGGGCTTCACTTCTCAAGGTGATCACCCTGATCAGCACAGCACACAGCCCCACTTGCTGTTCTTGGCTAAGCTGACTCTGTCCCCTTAGCTGTTTGCTAGCACAGGTTCAGCAAGAAGAAGGGAAAGCATCCCTCTCATGTCAGCACTTTTAGTCATTCCCATGGGAGAGTGACCCAACCTGGGAAGGGAATCGAGACCACATTTCCTACTGCACAAGCTGTTGGTGTCTCCAGCACACCTTACTGGCATCTTTGGGCAGCTCCAGCAGCAAACACCTTCCCTGCTGTGCCTACTGGTTTCCATTTCAGAGCAGCCAGCTCTTCTCCAACACCGAGCCTTTTATCCCAGACCATTTATTGTCTCTGGATTTAACTTTTGGTTCTTGCTTTCTAAAGAATGTTTCTGATTGAAATCGTAACTGACACCTCTCAAAACCTGGAGGCAGGCAAGGCCCTGGCTCAGTGTCACATATAATTGCATTGGCAGCAAGGACAGGTATAATAATTAACACAAAACAAGGAAATGAAAAATAGGCACTTCTGTTTCCATCCCTAAGTGTGTGAAGCAAGGAGCTGGAAAGTTCAGGCTTTCAGTCTGCTCTGTGATGAGCCAAACTGGAACTTGTCCCAGTCTCAATACAAAGACTGCATCTCATCCCAAACCCAGAAGTTTCTTGGGTGAATAAAGGCTTAGTGACATCAACCATTGCTTTTTCTTCACTGACCTAGTAAAATGCATAGACCTAAAATGCATGAACTAATAAATTATAGAATTGTCAGGGTCAGAGGGACCATAAAGATCATCTGGTTCCAACCCCCCTGCCATGGGCAGGGACACCTCCCACTAGAGCAGGTTGCTCGGAGCCCCAGCCAGCTTGGCCTTAAAAAATTCCAGGGATGGGTCTTAACTTCCAGAGATGGGGCTTAAAATTGCATTTTTAAATGCAAGTGCACTTAAGAATAAAAAAAAAAATAATTCTTCCTGTACCTCCCTACCAACGTGTCATAGAGAAACACAGGAGGACTGCACTCAGGACCTGGCAGGAAAAGTGCAGTCCAGTCCTGCTTTAAAATGATCCGTAAGCCCCTACACAGCTCTGTTCCTGAGGGGGAAAATAGCGTTCAGACTCACAGGAAAGGAAAGGACCCTCAAATAACATTGATTCTGCCACTAACCATTTCAGCTAAAAAAACCCAAGGCCTGATGGATTTGGTATGGGGATGAAGCATGCAGGGGCCCAGCCTGGCTGTCCCTCCCCCTGCCCCCCGACTGCCAAAGTCCACTTTGAGGGCAGGGGGGGAAGGCAAAATGCACTGGTGCTTGCCAGCTCGGCACTGGCTCCTTCCACACCCCTCAGAAGCAAAGCTGATGGGATTTCATCTTTTCTGTCTGCTAAGGGGAGGAGAGAAATGGACCATAGAAATTAGAACTGGGAAGGACCACTAAGTCATCCAGTCCATTTCCCTGCAAGCACAAGATTGTTCCCCACGGTGCACTCCCGAGCGCTTTCTCCAGCCTAGATTTAAATGAATCAATTAGCGACGGCGCTTGCAGCTCTACCTTAGGAGACCACTCGAGTCTGCTGGATCTCACTGTTAATAATTCCCACCAGTTATTCAGCGTGGCTTCTGTTTTCTGTGATGTCATCCCAGGTTCTCAGTCGTGCCGCTCAAAATTTAGTGCCCACCTCTCTCCTTGGGGTTTGTAACCCTCAGATACTTGGAAGAACTTACACAGCATTGAAAGGTGTGATGACCGAAGGTTTACACGGCTAATTTTTTGTTCGTGCTCCTCCCTGCTGCATCACTCTCCTCTGCAGCCCTCCAGGCAGCTTTGCCCCTGGTTTTCCTGATTCACCTGCACTTTGGCAGCCTCCTCTCCATTCTTTCCTGGGCTGGGAAATCCTCCTTGTGAATGAGGCTTGCTGGAAAGACCTGTGTAGGAATGCCTTGCAAAATGGATTAGTGTGAGGGTCCTTTTTTCAGGCACCAGACGATGTGACTAAGCACTTCAAAACTGGCTTGTGCCAGACAGGGATTTTTCTTCCAGAGCAACTGAATTTGCAGTTTGTTCACAAAGACAGACCCCACGGCAGTGGGGGAAGTCTGCTGCGCCTGGCTGTGAAAGGAGAGCCGCGGCCACTCTCAGACAATACCCTGGCTCTTGCTTCCAGCACAGAGGGATCAGAGATCGGGGTAGAGAGGACTTCACCTCTGTCCCTGAGCGTTCAGTGCTGAAGATGAAGAGCGCTGCGGAGAGTCGCCTTCCCTAGGCAGAGTAGTCAGAGGCTGGATTACCCAACACATTCGTAAGGGAAGAAAATAGAAGGCTCTTAGAGGCTCCCTCCACACCTTCTCTTTCCACAGAAATACAGTATATTCTTCTCCCTAAACCCCACAGTTTGATGTCAGGGAAGGACATCCCAACGCAACTCCAGCATTTCAAATGCCACATTCTGTTGATACCCCCAAAATATCTTTAACTTCACCATTAGCAACCCCACCACTGGGGACAACAGAGCTCCCACTGTCAGGGTTGGACGCTGAAGGGGAGGGTACACCTTGTACACCTTGCCCCACACGCCAGTCCCTTGGTCCTCAGCTCCCTCCGTACATGTGCAATCTTGATTTCTCTCCTCTAGAAACCCCAGAAAATATGAGGTTGTAGATGTGTCACCAAGTAGCAGAGGTGCAGGGAGGGGATCATTCCTCGGTACTCGGCTTTGCTGAGGCCACATCTTGAGTAGTGTGTCCAGTTTTGGGGCCCTCTCTCCAAGAAGGACGTTGAGGTGCTGGAGAGGGTCCAGAGATGGGCTACAAAGCTAGTCAAGGGTTTGGAACATGTGTCTTGTGGGGAAAGGCTGAAGGATCTGGGGCTGTTTAGCCTTGAGAAAAGAAGGCTGAGGGGAGACCTTATTGCCCTCTCCAGCTCCCTGAAGGGAAGGTGTAGCAAGGTGGGAGTTGTTCTGTTCTGCCTGGTGACAAGGGACAGAACAAGAAGCAATGGCCTGAAGGTGACCCAGGGCAGGTTCAGGCTGGATCTCAGGAAGCATTTCTTTCCAGAAAGCGTTGTCAGGCACTGGAATGGGCTGCCCAGGGAGCTGGTGGAGCCACCATCCCTGGAGGGGTTTAAGAGCTGGGTAGATGTTGTGCTTAGGGACAGGGTTTAGTGGGTTTGATAGGGCTGGGAGTGAGGTTGGACTGGATGATCTTGAAGGTCTCTTCCAGCTGAAACTATTCTATGATTCTAAGTACAGGACAAATGAACTGATGGACCTGGGTAAACCACAGACCTACCCCTGTGCAAGCAGTAACAAACAGGAGCAATGGTCTCGACTCTTTTTCAGAGAAACGTGTTGTTTTGCTGCTTTTGTTCAGGGAGGAGATGAGGAGAAGAGCTCTTTGCCTCTTTGGCAGAAGGATTTTGCCTGGGACATTGCCCACTCCCAGGGTGGCAAGTGCAGCCCACAGCCTGGCAGTGCAGTCCCCTGCAGGGCTCTTCACGGGCTTGGGGACCCACCTTGGGATGGTGGGATGCAAGACTGTCCCCACAGCATGTCCCCACAGGCAGCTTTTCCAGCGTGACTGCCTTTTAATGTCTTGACTATCTCTTATTACAAAATTAAAGCCATTCTAAGGATGTGGTAGAGCTGCCAGGGAAGAAGATAACAGAAAATAATGCAGGACTTGTCAGTGCTGCGTAGCATCAAGCGCTGATGCTTCCCTAAACAAACCTGAAATGGAAACCTGAACTTATGCAGCTACAAGGGTATTAAAAATAAAAACACCTCCTCTGTGATCAGAGCTCTATTAAGCTGCCTTGAAAATTATTCCAATTACACTTTTTTTTTTGCAGATAACAATAGACAATCCTTTTACCTGATTTGTTAAAAAAGGTAAAGAACGAGCATAGAATTATTCCTTATCGGAGAGAGAAGCAGCACCATTTAAAATAACATGAAATTGTACCCCATGAATTATTCCCAAAGGCTGATGTTACGCTGTCGTTGTTTCCGGGTTCCCTGCACATAAACGGCACAGGATTTTGTGTCAGCTGTCTCCAACCCAATAAAAGGGGTGCAGGGTTTTTTTAATTAATCAAACCTGATTTTTCTGATTATTTTTTTCTAATTTAAAATTAATATATTCCAAGCAGTGAGTTGTCTTCCCAGTGTCATGTTGAAAAAGAAGATAGATTTCATTACGGCGAGCAGGGTCTAAAACATGCAGCAAAATAAGACACTTGCATACTGGCTGCTGCTTCTTTACGTCTTGTGCCAGCTGCTGAGAAGCCAGAGTGCGATCCCCGTTGAGTGCTGGCATTAGCAGTTGCAAACCCCATCCTGTTCAATGTGAATTACTCTCACTGAATTTCACAGAAGTTCTCCGATAGGCAGCCAGCGCGATTCAGTTTCCTGGTGGCACCCAACAGTCGACAGCTCTTGCAATTAACGAGTGATTTTGATTTTCCTTTTCCAACACATAAATATGCAGGGCTATAAATTCTGTATCATGGAAGGGCTTAACAGTCATAGCACACAAAAAATGAGAGTAACTCTACTGAAGGCAGCAGAAACATTGACTAGCCCAAACCCTCAAAACAGATCATAGGATCAGAGAATGTTAGGGGTTGGAAGGGACCTCTGGAGATCATGGAGTCCAACCCCCCTGCCAGAGCAGGGTCACCCAGGGCAGCCCACACAGGAACAGAGCCAGGGGGGTCTGGAAAGGCTCCAGAGCAGGAGACTCCACAGCCTCTCTGGGCAGCCTGGGCCAGGCTCTGCCACTCTCCCAGGGAAGTTTCTCTTCATGTTGAGGTGGAACTTGTTGTGTTTCCCCTTGCTACCATTGCCTCTCATCCTGTCTCAGGGCACACTGAAAAGAGACTGGCCCCTTCTACTTGACCCCCAACCGTGTTTGCGTTTATGGCCCTGACAGACTTAAAAGCCCAGCTCAGCACTGTAGTCCGTAAGATGTCAGCCAGTTCTCCACATCCAGCTTAGTCTGCTGAGTAAACCTTCATACTTTTTCTTGCTTACTGTCTCTTCTGTCAGCATCTCTCGGAATCATTTCTACTGCAAGCTCTGCAGCTGCAGGAGTGGTGTTTTAGGAGATCATGTAGGGAAGGTGGCATTTTGTCGAGGTGCCCCCTGCCTGGCTGTGAGAGGAGATGCTGCCTGCTAGACCCCAGGGCAGGTCTCGGGCTTCCAGCAGAGCACCAGAAAGGCTCATTACCTCATCAGATCATTAGACTGAATCTCTGATCAAAGACGGCGTGTCATTTATGAGTATGTTTTTATTCTATAATGCAAGTAATTAATTGGCAGAATTTTTGCAAATGCAATGTGGCGAGTCCCCTTCCTGCTCTCCTGGCTGTCCCCGTGAGCACGGCACGAGCCAGAACCCACCCGGTCTGCTGACACAGCTCCCCAGGTTCCTTTCCCCTGCTCCGTTTCCTTTTCAAATTGAAAACTATTAGGAGTCTTTAGGCAAATAATAGAAACCTAATGCAGGTGCCTGTTATAAATCGCTAGCTAGTTGCTTTTAACCTAATGTCTCCTCCAACATTGCTTCGCAGAAGGCAGCGAGGGAAAGAAATGCCTCATGAGCTCTGATAATCAGGGGATCAGGAGTTAAGGTCATAATAATGTAGCTCACTTCTTCTTGTTCGTTAGTGACCTAACACAGTTGTATTCCTGGGTCTTTCCTCTGAGATTGGGTCCCCTCAGTGAGAACGTGGGTCTTGCCAAGAGCCGTGCTCATCTAGGGTCATACCCTGCTGTACCCTGTGGAGCAGGGAGGGTGGCATATGGCTGGTGGTGCCAGCTTAGTGCTAGTGTGGGGTCTGCCATACCCAACGCTATAGCTTCCCAGGCACAACCCGAGGGTCTGCTCGGTATGGATCTGCCACGTGTCTGAGGGTAAATTAATCAGTGTTTAGGACATAGCTTGGCATATGCAAACAGAAATCACTTGAGAGATTTGAAGTATTCTGCAGCCAAAATAAAACAGGAAGTAAATGTTAATAACAAGAATTATCAATGACTATTTTTTATGCAAAATAGACAAATGTACAGAAGTGCCTATTAATTCTGGATCTCTGAAGCAAGGATCCGGGCTCAAGAGCTGGAAATGCTGCCTCAAATGCCAGTGTGATCAGTCAGTGTTAAAATCTGCCGTCATCAGCTAGGCATCACGTGCCTTATTCTCAGGGACAAACACCCCTTATACTCCCTGGAAATAATATCAAGCATCTCGCAGGGGGAAAAACCTCTGCGTAGGTACAAAAGAAGGCATGCAAGAGGACAATCTGTTCGCTCCTGATCGCATCGGGCCACTGGCGGCTTGTTGGAGGAAATTCTTGTCGTGCCGGGTGCCCTCAGACGCGGCGCTGAACGGTGCTACGCTGGTCACAGATCACTCGCCCCGCTGGGCTCCCCGGTGAGGTGTAAATACTTCGGAGCTAATGCATAAGTCATGTACACCTGTGTTTCTGAGACCTGTAGTAGTGAGGCGTAACTCTTGGGTATTTCTGAGCATGGAGGAGCGTGGCTTATTTTCTGTCATTGCAAATGGAAAATACATGGACTTTTTGTAGTGTTTAACACTCAGACTGGCTCTGCAAATCCTTGGAAACCATCGCCTCCAGCCCCAGGCATCCTCTAAGTGACGTTCTGCGAACACGTGCCCCTTGCCAGGACTGGCAGGCACCCCAGGCTGTGGCGCCACGTGATGATCTACTGGGGCCCCGTATCACCAAATGCCAACATGTGGTGTTAATTCACCCAGAAATCAACACCTCAAGCAGACTTGCTATTCCCTGGGGGGGAAAAGAAGCATTGTTGCTGCACCAAGAGGTGTTGGGTGCCTGTGTGTTTCATTTGCGAATAAACCCAGACCTCGCAGAGAACCCGCAGTGCATTCATCACCTTACACTCACACTAGAAGAGAGAAAGGGTTAAGCTTATTTGCGGGTGAAATGCTGTAAATAATAAAAGGTGTCGCACTGTGCATGGGGCTGATTGGGAGGGGTGAGTAAGGTGCAGCTCCTGGAGAGCAGGGTGGCTTCCCCAGATAGTTTGTCCTGGATTGGCAGCTCCTGGTGCTTTGGCTGTGAGGTGACGGGGGGAGCAAGGAGGCAGGCAGGGCTCTGCTAATGTAGGGAGAAGGAAGCAGCTGGTCTCGCTGACCTCAGGAGTATTGGCTGGGGTCCTCAGGTGCAGGCACAGAGGCTCATGGCTTTTGAACAAGGGAATTGCCTCCTGGGGTACTTCTGCTGCGCTGAGGAAAGCAAGACTCTGGCTACATTGGTAAATAAATAAAAGAGCACCAAAGAATATCTCATTCTTATCACAGACCTTCCAACCAAGGAAAATATTATATACTGTTCAGGAAAGCATACACTACTTTTTGAAACGATGGGCAGAGCTCAGGCACCTCTGCTGCAG
Source organism: Todiramphus chloris collaris (assembly GCA_025345505.1). Taxonomy (NCBI): domain Eukaryota; kingdom Metazoa; phylum Chordata; class Aves; order Coraciiformes; family Alcedinidae; genus Todiramphus; species Todiramphus chloris. The sequence goes on along the minus strand of JANVCC010000048.1, from coordinate 773,096 downwards.
GCAGTGCCCCGTGAGATCCTCGGTGTTAGTCCCTGTGAAAGACACAGTTGACTAGATGGGCACGGGTCTGATCTAATAGACCTATTTTTCTCATGAGAGCAATGACCTTAAAGCAAAGGGATACCATTTCTTTGTAGGGAAGGAGCCATTTGTCCACCTCAACTTTTTATCTAATAATAAAACTGGGATAAACACAAATGCTTTCTATTTGCATTTCTCCATCTCTCCACCACCTTCTCCCAAGTGCTCCTGTCTTCACTCCTCAGCTTTTCTAAATTGACAGGGGTTTTTTTTTGTTGTTTGTCAGTTTTTTTTAATACATACTCCAAAACCCTTTGTAGGGCCACATTTCTGTTGACAAATAGACAGGGGCATACAGTCCGGTGTGCTTTGCACTAGTACCGATGACAGCTTCTGTTTGAGTCTGTCACAACCAGGGGGTCAGGTGTGATCAACTGAATCTTTCACAGTACTTACACCTCTCCTACACATGTCACAATGCTGCGATGTCACAATACCACTAAACCTTTTGGACTGCTGATGTAGCTATCACACTGATAGAGGCCTGAGCTAATTTTGGTATCATGTGCTGTTCCATACATTAGGCATGGCAGCAGTTCTATAGCATGTCACCCACTGCTAGAGCCAGTGCCGCGTGGAGATCATGATGTTACTCACCCTATTGACTAACTGGGGCATCACTGGCTGGCAGCACTAGCCCTTCATGTTTAAAACACAGCCTCCTTCTTCATTCAGCTGTTTTCTCATATCACACCAATGGATCATACGTGAGAACGCGGCCCAAGCCATGGTGCCTCCAGCCCAAGAAATCTCAGCAATTTTTTTTTTCTGACACTCAATAGATGTCATCATAAGAAAAAGAACTATATTGCTGGCTCTGTAAAACAATTCACAAAGCTTTTCTACAGCTAAAGTAGCACCACAGAAACAGCATTACCATGGCCCACGGTGAGATTGTTTCCATTCCCCCTATGGGACTTGCAGCCTGTCTTTGTCACTGACCCATCAGACTTTGAGCGATGGTTCAGTTGCTTAAAGATAGGGCTCTGTTTCCCCTGAGTCACTGTATGGGTTTCCACGGGAGATGTGTGAGGAGGGTGTAGATCTCCTGGATGTCCCCACTTCCCTGCAGCAGCAGCCAGTTGTCAGGCAGGAGACCAGGGACATCTCGAGTGACAATAGATGAGCACAGCCATGCCAAGTCCAGCAGTCTCACTTGTTGTAGTGTACACGTGTTTGCCTACACACAGTTGCTATGTACAGCTGTCAAACATGGTCCAACACTCTGAGGCTACTTTGTCACGTCTAGAGGAAGCATCCAGTATCCAGAAAAGTCCTTCTTCCCCAAGAGCTGATCCTTTGTTCTTTGATATTCAGAGAGATGCATCCTGAAATGTGCTCTTGAGGTCTGTAAGCATTTTGCCACTGCCTCAAAAGAAATCAAGACTTAATCCTAGCAAGTGTCTCTCTGGCCCAAGAAAGGCATATCTTTCAATTGCCATTACCTGGAGAGGCAACGGAGGAACAAAGCTGGTCTCAGCGACGAATGGTCCATCCCTGAGACCACAGTGGAAAAGGCACTGACGTAGCTGCTTCTGGAGAAACAAAAGGAAACTGGACTAAAAAGTCAGATCTTTTTCTCTCAGGTTTTTAAAGAGCAGCTCCAGAAGTATTACTTGCATTTTATTTAGTACTTATAGTGCAACAGCAATGAAACCTAACATTACAGGGAGTGTGTGTTCCCATCAGAAAATGTCTTCAACAGCTCATAAAAACCTGGCCATTTATCAGCACTGCAGGAGATCTTTATTACCTCCCTACAGCATATGCTCTCCTATGATGTAGTTATTGATTTAACAAGTAAACTTCGTGGCAAGCTTTTATCTTGGAATTAGCGGCAAGACTGAAATAGAGCCCTTATTATTCTCACAACACAGAGATGTGAGATTCCTGCATATTCCAAAGGCCGTATCATCACGATAACAAGCAGCCCATTAGGGCTGTCTGGCCTGCCACATCAACGTGTGGGCTGTGAGAACTTTAACAGCCATGAGATCGTACGCAATTTCACAACCCTTTTGTTTTTCTGCCTACAGGTTTGGACATCAGGCAAGCTCAGGTTATTGTGCTGTCATCGGGTACCAAGTGTATAAATGGTGAATACATTAATGACCAAGGGCTCGCAGTCAACGACTGCCATGCAGAAATTGTGGCAAGAAGAGCATTTCTTCACTTCCTCTACTCACAGCTGGAGCTACACCTAAGGTAACTGAACTCTCTTGATGCTTGGGGAATGTTCTGTGGCCTCTGATGGAACAGATCCATCCTCTAGACATTCGACTATTTGGGTTTTTTATGTTGTTGTTTCTTAGTCTTTGGCTGATGAAGGACCAATACACTGCACAGAAAAAATGAGAGCGTTAGTCTAGAGAGTCGGGTCATGAGCTCCTTTACTTCAGCTGATTTTCTTTTGGTAGCTATTAGATATGACTCATAAAGTTGGGGTTTATGAAGCTTGATGATTTTGTACAAATCTTTACAGGCAGGCTTATTAGCATCATTCGCTGGCCAGAGACTGGAAGGGGCTCATTTTGCTCACTGCAGCCATTTTCCTGCCTTCCTTGCTGCTGCTGAAATATCTCGGGGAAATGAGTTATTGATCATTAATGCCTTCATTGACTCACTAGAGAACCAGTGAGTGTTAACAGTACAGTAAACTTTGTGCCAAAGTGCAAGATGCTATCACTCCTTCTTTACGATGTTTTAAAATGTTATAGCATGTAGCATCATTATGGAGGAATTATTGTTCCTGTCTTCAGCCAAGCCCACCTTGTTACTCTTTAAATGGTTAATGGGTCATACACCCCCTGGAAGCTGGTAATGAGTGGAGTACAACAGAGGTCTATCCTGGGACCTCGCTAATCATGTCTGTCAACAGCCTGGAAGAAAGCTGTGTAGTGCCAGGTTATAAGCATTGCAGAGGACAGCAAATGATGGGGAGGATCAGTTGCTATGCTTGAGACCTGGGTTGTCATCTAGACAGGCTGAAGAACTGGGCCAGCAGGAACTTTGCCAGAAAACTCAACAAGAACAAAGGAAAGTCCTGCACCGACAAGGAAAGAGCTGCGACAACAGAGGCTGGTGCCTCACTGGCTGGGGAGCAGCTCTGCTGGAAAGGGAGAGGGGTTGTAGGCACACAGCAAGCTGAACATGATATAGTGTGTCTGGCAGCAAAGGGGGTCAACAGGATCCCGGGCTGTATGAAGAGTCAGTCGAGGGATGTGATCATCCCCCACTGCTCAGCACTCCTTAGACCACTCTACAATACCGTATGCAGGTATGTGAGGTCCCTCAATACAGGAAAGACAACAGCCGTCTGAAACAGGCTCAGCACAGTCCCCCTGGATGCTCAGGGGCCAGAGCACTCAGCCTGTGTGGAGGAGCTGAGGGACCTGGGCCTCGAGGTGGGACAGCAGACCCAGCAGAAAACAAACTTTTCTGTTCTGGAAAAACCACTTCTTGATAGGACGTTCTTCTGCCCTCCATTCTTGCCTGTATTTCTGTATTTTCATGTGACTTTGTCTGAAGGTCATTAACCTCAGTGCAAAAACTCCCTTTGGCTTCAGAAGGTTTTGCATCAGGTCACAGACACAAGGATCAATCTGAGCAGGACTATGTGTTCTTGTGAGCTACCCGTGATACTATTGCACTGAAGCAGTGACAATAGGAATAATGGTTATTTTCACTTCAGACTGGAGTTAAGGAGGAGAGAGTGTATTTGAGTAGATGAGCTTGGCTAAGAAAGGGGGACAAGAGCCTTGAAGGGTTTAATCAAAACCAATATTCTCTCTATTTCAATCTGAATTGCTTTCAACTTTACATTAAATTATTATGTTTTCAGCGGTGCAGCAGCCCTAGTACTTGCTTTGTGCTCCAGTCTCTTGGGAAACAAGTGCTACCACTGTATCTTAAACTACTGTATTGATCCACCTCCCTAACATGCTCAGTCATATTATTATTTTATTTGGATCAATGTTAACAGCCTTTTGTTAGAGAATCCTCAGTGCAGCACAAGCTCTGTTCACAACTTGGAATCACTGTTCAGACAAGAACAGGCATCGCTGCTTCCCTGACCAGCGCGCACGATAAACCACGCAGCCAAACTTGCCAGGGCTAAACACCTTTGAAAGGCAGAGGTAGAGATACTGTCAAAGCAGATTTTGCTTCCTTAAAGTCCACGTGAAAGCAAAACTGAATGTTCTAATATATTCTTCAATTTTAGCATTTATTCCTACATTCAGTTTCATGCCATCTTTGGGAGCTTTGTCATACGGCGAGAAAGAGGGACTGTTCAACATGAAATGCAAAATGCATTTTCTGCACATTAAACTCACGTTTACCCCTTTTTCTCTAGAAAAAGAAAGACAACTCCCCCTGGCAGAGCCATCACATGGTGCTACTGCATAACTAAAAGGCCAGGTTTTTTAGGACAGACATGTTAACTCAGCTCCACTGGGACTCACCGTGTCTGGCTCCTCAGGCTTGGGGGAAACACAGATGTGGCTTCTGCACTGTTATGCATTTGCATCAACCTAGCCCAAATTAAGGGCCTCTCCCAGGCCAGGAACACGTTGTACAAAGTCGTGTATGATCTAAGACCAAAAAGATAGCTCCCTAACAAAACAACACAAAAAAAAATCCCAACCAAATAAAACAAATCAAAACAAAAACGACAAAACAAAACAACCCAACCAACCAAGCAAGAAACAAACCAACCAACCAACAACAACAACAAAAAAAGAAAAGAGACAGCATAGTTATTGCCTCAAAGAGCTTACATTTCCCATCCCTCCCTACGGAACACACAAGTTCCTTCTGTTGAGGGTATTCCCTATTTTCCACATATCTTTTTCCCACCAAGTCTACCTGTTCAAAGTGATCTCCACAGATGGGTTCCAAACTTTCAGGAACTGCCAGCAAAACAATTATTTTTCTACCTGATGCTGCCCTTGAAAAGGAACCACTTTTCCAGAATTTACAAATACTACCATTGACCTCAGTGAAAGCAAAACACGTACTTGCCTGTGTGTAGGCTCCAAAGAGCAGGGACAAGCACGCCAGAGAAAGCAAAGGCCAGGAGAGAGAATTCATGACCAGGAGAGATGGATTCACTGAGTTGAATTTCCTTCTTGACACCTCACTTGAGAGGTCTAAAAGGTAGTCAGTCAAGTGCGAGCTGGATCCCCAAGGCTCCTTGTGTCAGCAGTAGAGAGATGGGCATCTCTAGAGTGGGTCTCAGCAGACCTATTCAAGTATCTATTGTGGGTGAAATGAATTGTCATGTACTGGGGCGATTTGTTTTTTCCTATTTCTATAAAGAGAGAATAGAGTGGCTGCCTCAGATGATATTTAAACTGCAGAACAATCCCATCCACAAGCCAAAGTTGCAACAATATGTAAATTGCATTTTTTTCCCTTCTCTTCATACTGCTAAATATAAAAGGTGTGACTTTCACGACTGTTCTTGGGAAAGCGAGTTCCAGAATGGGAGCTTTATCCTCCCTAAGAAGCAAGAGTGACAAATACTTCAAAAGGAAACTTTCTTTCAACAGTTCCTTGTCTAGAGCTTGAGTTAAATAAAAGCTAAAAGCACAACTAAAACCTGACAGCTCCTAACCAGTCTGATTAAACCCTTAGCCCTCCCAGATTTCATTTTTATGACAACCATAATCCTCCAGTTCTCAAGACTTTCACGAAAAAGATGAAAAGTAAGACGTAAATTTTCTGATGCACAAAAGAAGGACAAGAAAGACCTTTTGAGAAGCTTTTCTAAAAACCACCATCAAAAAGTACACAAGTACCATTGTCTGATTCCCTTGCAATGATGGCAGTAAAATTCACGTTGATTCCAGCAGGATTATTTATACCAACTGCCCAATAGGGAAAAAAAAAGAAATTCAATCTCTTCTCTTTTAAAGAAAAGTAAAACTAATAGCCTATTCTTAAAATAAATCAGCCCCATAGCAGCCTTGCTGCTGTACTGACCCTGCAGGTGCCAGAGGGATGATTTTACCAGCAGCTAAGTTCTTCCAGTGAGTTAGATGAAAACCACTGTTTATTTTATACATAAAAGCAAGGACAAGTCGTCATCCAGTCCAGTTACAGCTTTCTCCCAGCAGCTGTTGGTTGTACACCCACTAGTTCTTATTTTTGCCCTACTAAACTCTTAACGAGACAGTTCCTGCCCTTTTCAGCTTGCTGTTACTTTCTCCAGGATACCACGCTGTAGCACGGAGGGCTGGAAATGTCCCGTACATACGTTTGCATGCCAAAAACAGTTCCCCTGCTTCCTTCTAGAGAGTAAGGCCTTGTTTCAGCAAAGTCTTCCCATATATTAGACCATGGGTATGGACTTAAGCACCTTCTTGAAGTCAGCTCAAAACGTATGAACTTAAGCACAGGATTAGAATTTAGGGCATTCCTAAATGTTTCTCATGAATCCGCCTCAAATCCTGGATGCCCCACAGAAATTCCTAGCAGGCAAAGGTTTAGGGATAAATTCTGTTCCTTTAGCCCCTGCCAGCCTGTGGAACTGTCACTTTAACACCACCCTCTGATTTAATGGCCTTGTGGGCTCGCTGCGAGCTCCTCTCTTCACCTCTTCACGCCCGCGCACACGGCCGGGCAGAGCGGCACGGCGAAGGACCGCTGCTGCAAGCTGACTCTCCCCGATCAAAGCGACTGTCTCAGGCAGAAGGCACAAGTGTCCTGGTGCTGAGGGAGGGGTGACCTGGCAGAAGTGCCCCTCGTGCTCCGCCTGGAGCATTTCTGCAGGGTCCCTGCGTCGCTCTGGGCTTTGAAACCCCCCAAGCGCCCCACGCGCAAGAACCTCTGCTAAACCACAGTAGACAGTATTGCATCCCGAGCTCTTTTAGAACAACACTCCCAGAGTTTCATTGCTAAATCTGTTCAGCTGCTGTGCAGGGATGGATCTCATCCCCAGAAAACGATCTCAAAGGCAGGCCAGGACCGTATGTGATACAGAGGATCTCAGCCTCCTGGAGGAAGAGAGTCAAGCTGCCTTGCCCTGCAGCCCTGCCATCTACCTCTGTCTGTCTCTGCCTCTGTCTGTCACCCAGCCCTTCGGCCACAGTGCCCGCTGGCCCTCCTCGGTACTCCGGGAGAGGAAGGAGGGCAAGGTTAATCAGCGAAAAACAATAAGCAGTAAAAACAGGATGGGTGCCGATTAACGTGACCTCCTGAAATCCAGCCCAAAGCCTGACTGCTCCAAGCCTACATAGCAACTGTTTCCACGTTCTGCGAGCTGCCCCCCGCTCTGCTGAGGTTTAGCGCGAGAGCAGCAGGCGTTGGGGCTGCGCAGCTTTGTGTTCTCCCGGCTGCTTTTGCAGTGAATTATTTAAAACTAAACACAATTGCTCTTAAGGCCAAGCAGCGGGATTTACAGGTATTTTATTATTGCAGAGGCTTGTGTCAGGGCGATAGTATAATGAGTGCAGTTGGGACGTTCTGCCACAGCCAGCAGAAAATGAAGGAGCTGCATGTGGCAGCTCGGGCTCGGCAGCCGGTGTGGCTCCCCGGCTCTGGCAGGTGAGCTAATGTGCCTGTAAATTCCTCCTGACAGCAAACGCATCCCAGCATCAAGAAATGACAAAACACCCAACCCATGGAAGAGTGACAGCCAAACAGCTTCAATAGCACAGAAGCTGCACTGGGAGGAAACAGGCAGAGGCAGCTTGGATTAAAGCCAAGGACTTGCTCTGAGGCTGAGTAGAAAGCACCCCTGTTTAAACGAACAGGAGGCAGGGAAACCAGCAGAAATCGCCCTGGTTAATGGGCTATCCTGTAGTGAATTAAACAGGAAGGATTCTGGCTTATTAAAAGCCTCCCAGGAAAATCATCACCTGCAGGTGCCATTCTGTTCAGACACATTCCTGCAAAAAGACCCTTGAGTTTCTGAGGGGAGGGACCAGAGCCTCAGAGGGAAATACTTTAATGGTCACTTCACTAATCCCGCTTTCACCTTTGGAATTATAATCACGAGCATCACCCAAACGTAGGTACCAGAGGCAGCTGTCTGTCAGAGAAATCACCCCTGTCCTCCCAAACGTAACTGCTCTGCTCCCCGCGTGGCAGCGCGGCCGCGATGCTGTCGCTGCAAACGGGAGGGCTGGGAGGGATCGGCCTCCCGGGCAGCTGTCGCTGATGGAATATCTGCACTGTGTCCCCATCTAGCTGCTGAACCACTGCAAAGATAAAAGCTTCGGCTTAATAAGTATCTTTTTCGACTCAGCTGAGTCAAGCCTGCCAAAGTCTCATCTGCGCTTCTCAGAACGGCTTCTGGTTTCCAGAAGGGCCAAGTGACTAAGGGGAGACTGGTGCTTCGATGGAGCACTCGTAGGCGGCGCTGGTCGAACGGGGAAGAAAAGCAACACCTGGGGAGAAGGGTGGGTTGGAAGGGGTCATAAAATCCGGTGCCTCATTAAAGGCCCTTTTCAGTGGAGGATATAAACACGCGTCTCAGTTGCAGTGGTGTCAGTGGCATTTAAACACGTCTAGGCATTGCGATGAGCAGAGCTATTTGTTCACTTGAGAGCCTAGGAGAACTTTTCCTTTCGTCACGCATCAGAACCTCTTCAAAATCAATGTGTTTATACATCCCTGCGTGTGAGGAGGGAGAGGTACCTTTCAAAGACCCACACATCCGATCATTAGAATGTATTCTCGGTAAGCAAGGCAAAAGCGTTTTGACCCCTTTCACACATTTCTTCACTTGGAGAAGCTTATTGTTTTTCTCCTGTCACTAGGCAGAATATATAATCCTAGGTGCTAATAAAAACAAACAAACAGAGGGAGAGAAAGAGAGAGGGAGCAGAAATGTTTCTTATTTGGCGTGTAACAAATGACCTGGAACCTCTTTTGTGATCATAGCAAACGGCGAGAAGACTGGGAGCGATCAATCTTCGTGCGATTAAAAGAGGGAGGCTACAGGCTGCGGGAGAACATCCTGTTCCATCTGTACGTCAGCACCTCGCCCTGCGGAGACGCGCGCCTCAACTCCCCCTACGAAATCACGACCGACTGTAAGAAAAACACATCTTCCCTCCCCCTTTGCCCCTTTGGCTTGATTTGTTCTTTTTTTTTTTTTCCCTAGTTGTTTGGGGTTTTATTTTCCTTTTTTTTTTTCCTTGTTTTGTTTTGCTTTTTAAGATCAGCCCTTCTTTCTTTCTTTCTTTCTTTGCTTGTGGAAAATATTTCCCTTGAGAGGGAAGCACCATGGGCTGTGTGGTGTGCGTGTCTGTGCAACTGGTGCTCGGCCCTGTGTACTGGGGGAAGATGTGCAGGGAAAATCAGAGCTGGGCAGGGCAGTGGGACACTGCCTGAGGCTCTACTAGAAAATAATATGTCCCCAGTAGCCTGTGTTTCCTGCTAGGAAATGCAACCCCAGCAGTAAATGCATGCCTTCAGAGATCCTTGAAGCCACAGCCATGGGCTGGACCAGAGGACCAGGGCTCTGGCTGGGGATGCGTAGACTTCTCTCCGAGTTCAGGCGGTATGCAGAGGTTGAAGGAATGCATTTACGCTCAACCTCAGCTGCCCAGGCTGCAGTGCCTGGAGTCTGAAGTAGAGCTATGATATGATGTACGGTACAATACGATGCAGCACATCCGTAGTGTTGGTTGAAGGTCAGACTCTCTCCAAATACCACCTGCCCTTGCAGCAAGTAATGCCAAGACCCCTCTGGAAAGGATCCTTACCAGGCCATCCTGCCTGTGCCAAATCAACTGCATGGTCACTGCATGGCAAGTGGGCTAGATGGAGTCCAGGAGGCCAGCCTTGGAGTCCCTGGGCCCATCCTGTGACATTTAAGCAGAAATGAGGTTTTCCAGGGGTTTCTTCCTTGGAGGTGATCCTGCGAGCGAGGCAAACAAAACAGGTCTTGAGACAGTGCGTGCCACCAACAGACCTGCAGAGCTTGTTGTCCGTGAAGAGACGTCCTGTCTGCCCCGCATGGCCCTGCACGCTCACTCTGTGACCTCCTGAACACAGGCATCCCTGTCACCGTGCCATCGCAGAGATGTGTCCTTCCTGCATTCCCACCGCACCAGCTTTGCTCCTGCCTGGCCACAGGGAATGCCCCCGACGAGGGACAGAGGACCCAAGGGGTCTGTGGCTTGTTGTCACACGTCTATCCCCCCAGGACCCAATGCACGGGACGCAAGGTGCGCTCTTATCTCTGCCCCCGACTATCGCTTATGAATCAGGCATTTTACAGTGCTGCGATGCCCACGGTGCTGGCTGCTAAATGGGCACAGAATGAGAAATAATCCTTGCCCCAGCTACCTTGAATGTGAAGCGGGCAAGGCAAAAGAACGGATGGAGGAGGCAGCGTAGACACGGGAATGCAAAATTAATCACCCAAGGTCACACAATGACCTAACTTCCTCACAGCCGAATCCATCAGGCAGTAGTTTCACTCCTGGTTCTTATTTGTACAAGTTATTTATTAATGACTGGGTATTATTTTCCCCAGACTGGAATTTTTTGTGTCATGTGTTAAACAGCAGCTTGCTGGGGTGGGAAAGCAGAACGCACCTATTCAGAATGCAAGGACACTTCCTTACCTGACATGATTTCTGTCAACAGGGTTTATAAAATGAGGAAAATCAAGGAAATGTTTAAAAGGCAAACAGCAAATTGACCAGTTCCCGATGAGATAACAAAATGAGGAGACGTAACATCATCTCAAAACCAAAATTAAAATAACAAAAAATTAATATCAAAAGTGAACAGTGACCCTTGGCCTCCCGCCTTCCGTGCGTATCAAGAGATATCCAACAAGGTTTCATGTCTGGTTAAAGGCCCTCATGTTTTCCAGCAGGTGGGCTTCCTGGGGCATTCCTGACTTGACATCAGAAGGGGAAGCATCACATCTGTAATTGTTTTCTTAAAATGTGGTCCCTTCCCGAGGACCGGCGAAGGCCGCGTGGGATGGCTCCCGCTCTTTGCTGCCGACAGCCAGCACTGCTGATTGCTCCTGCGCTGCACCCAGCGGCTCCGGGACTGCTCAGAAAGCACAGAGATCTACTAGCAAACGAGGGAAGGCTTCTTTAGCTAACAGCTGGTACAGGGAGAGGTGTTTCTATTATCGTGCAACACCTGACACACAAGAGGGAATCTGTAGGTGGTCAGGAAAGTACCTTTTCCTGTTGGTCAGTACGCCCCTGCTTGTCCCGATGCGGAAGCTAAGGCAGAAGAGGCTGCGTGGCTTACCCAAGGTGACACGGTGATTCAGAAGCAGGACTTGAAGGGGCGCTACACCTGGCTTGTATTTCACTTTTTTAAGCAGATCCCTCTCCCTTTGTCCTGCACTCTTACAATAATTCAGCACCGTGCAAAAAGCCATGTTGCCCAAAGCTGTCCTTCGGTGAGATAAGCATTTCTTTTCAGCACACGTTATCCCAGAGACATCTGGGAAGATAAGTATTTTATAATGTTTATCATTCAGATCTTCTCCCTTTTTTTTTCCTGCTAAAGAAATAACCTTTCTTTCATCCAGTAATGACAAGAAACTCCAGATGAATGCTGTTTCATTTCTTAAACAACAAAGAAGGCTCTCCTAGCGCTAGTGCAAGCCATCAAACGTTACTGATTATTCTCTAAAGATGCATTAACATTTAAAAACAGTGCCTCACCATGTGGTTTCTGGTTTTGCGAAGGAATATGATAAGCCTTTATCAATATAGGGAGTGAGTAAAATCCACTTCTCAAATCTCCTTCCAAAAATTTCCTATTATCCACCGTGTCTTCCCAGCACCCTCAGGGAGCCTCGCATTTCCTTCTTATGAGCTTTGTTCTGGTAAGGGAGGAAATAAGCCGGCGTGCACTTGAAACCCAGTTTACTTCTTACTGGATAGTGCAGGGTAGGAAGCTGGCAGCGTGGGTCAAAGCCTGACTTTCCCGGGGGTCGTGCGGATGGCTGGAAGGCAGCGGAAAGGTCGGGGCAGCCCGCACGTATGCCGAGTTCCTGCAGGAAAGGAAAGGATCAGGGACAAAAAGACACAATCTCACTTTGATTTGCTATGATTTCCTTGGATCAGAGCAGACCTGGTTGGTGACACATCCTTAGGCAGCTCTACAGAGGCAAACTCCAGCCAGGCCAGGGCTGCTCTCAGCATGGGGGGAGGTTCTAACTCTTTTTTTGGTGCCTATAGGTCAGGGGGCCAGAAGGGCTTATGGAGGCATTCAAGTGAAGTTGAAGCTTTGGGAGTGGTAGGTACAACCCGAGAGAGCAGGAGCAGAGGCTGGGGGGAGAGGTGCAGGAGTGGGTGACGGAAGGAGAGGAGGCCAACCTGGGTCAGCAGTGTTGCAGGAGCAGGAGGCTGGGAAATGTCAGAGGGGTTTCAGACAGTCCTGAGAGTTTTTATGGGTTTTTCCTGGCTCGCTCTCTCCAGCCAGTCTTCTTCCCAAGATTCTTCTCATCGTTTTCCAAGGTCACCCACAAAGTTGTAGGACAGCTCTATGGTGAAGAGCTCGTTGTTTCCCAAGGTCACCCACAGCTCCATGGTGAAGAGCTCATTGTTT
>JANVCC010000048.1:728900-760462 GCA_025345505.1 Todiramphus chloris collaris | reverse complement strand
TGTTTCCCAAGGTCACCCACAGCTCCATGGTGAAGAGCTCATTGTTTTCCAAGGTCACCCACAGCTCCATGGTGAAGAGGCAGCACTTTTCCACTGTCCTCACAACTCTAGCTGCTCCTTCACACACTTAGCTTCATACTCCAGTTCAGTGCTGTAGGTCAGGGACCCTGGGACAGCACCTCCTTTACTGGAACTTTCTCCCTTTGCTTACATCTGAGCAAGGTGTGCCTGGATTTCTGCCTTCTCCTGAGGGCAGTATCGCAGCACTAAGCCAACCTGGGTTTCTTGAAGCTTTTGAAGGGGCTGATGTTTCCCCTCGCAGCACCGTGCAGCATCAACTAGCCCTGTGGTATTTGCTGCACATTTACACCTTCTGAATCTAGGGCAAACCACAGAATAATCAAGCCCTTGATTTGCTAAAGTGCCTTCCTAGCTAATTTAGGGCTTCTTGACTCATTGGCTTTTCTTTTTTTTTTTTTTTTAAGGGTCTCTTGTAAAGCAAAATGAATTGCTTTTAAAATTGAGCTAATAAATCCTTCGCTTCCCCACTCCTCCTTCTCTGGCAGGATTTTACCCCATCGGCTGCCTTTTTTCTAGAGATGCACTCTCTCTTTTTCAGTACGCGGCTTGCCAAAGAGACAAGCAGAATCTGCCCCAAGGCTTGTCTCCATTCTTCTCCCCTGGGCTGCTTTTCCATCTCTTGCTAACATGCTGTATTGCCTTGTACCATTGACTCCCTGATAGCCCAGCTCCTGTTGTCTCCCCCCTCCCTTTAGGTCTGAAACACACCATTGCATCTGCTCCACATGAGGCTCTGCTCCCGCTTGTCTATTAACCCACAGCTGTGCCCAGCCTCTCGTGCACACACATTTGCCAGAGCTCTCGCCTAAACAGGATCCACTTGCAAGCATGTGAGCTGGATCATTGCCTTGGTAGGTGATGCGCTGGGGAGAAGATGCGCACTGCGGTTCCCAGAGAAGCTGGGGAGCTAAGGAGTACCCAGAAAGCCACGTTCGTGCCCTCTGCTTCACTGTGCACACCTCTGCTTTCCCTCCCTGTAACTCTAGATTTTACATCCCATTCCAAAATAAAATGCTCTCTGCTATTCCCCAACTCTGGGGCTACCTCAGAGGGTTGTCTGCCTCACAGCAGAGACTTGGCATTCTGTGTTCAGATGGGGCTAACCCAGATTGCACCAGTGTACGATCCCCAGATCAGAGTCCCTGAAAGGCAGGTCCTGAGCAGACTGGCTGGAGAGGGTCAGATTCAGAGGCCATCTAAGGAGCCTGTCCATTTCAACGAGATGGATACAAATGATCTCCTGTAGCTGTCAGGATACTCCAAATCCTAGAGTTCTACATTCAGGATCCTGCAGACAGGTATCAGGATGGAAATACAATGAGGATGCTTATGGCAGCAGCTGGGCTAGAATCACTCCCAAAAACATCGGGTTTGGTGAATGTTACTGGACATGCAAGTGGGAGAAGTCCCCGCCTTCCTTCTGCCAACCCCGTGTTTTGTTTAAATGGACAAATTCTGTTCTTGTGAGTAGATGATAAAGGCGTGGAAAGCATTTGAAGAAGAACCATCTCATTAACTCCATGATCTGAAATTAGATATCTGTAACTGCAAGAAAATGCAGATCCTAAGAAACTGATATACTGCTCCTATTATAAAAAATGAGGTTAAGCATAGGTCACCCCACGGACTTGGACACTACAGTTTGTTTCCATCAAACAAGTGCTTCCAGGTATTGAATTTCTCCCCCACGCCTGCTGCACCTTGGGAAACCACACTGGAAATTCGTAATGGTGCATGGAGCATCTTCCTCCCAGTTTGCAAAGGTGATTTTATGCTGACGAATGGCCCGTCTGTGGAACTGGGATGAAGGTGAATTATTTTCCTATTTTTCATATGACTGAGCAGAACAATACCTTGGGACATCTCAAAACAAAATTATCATAGAGAACCATGCCCAGAAGAGACACGGGAGAAAAGAAGTGCACATAACACTGTAGGCTGTAGTGCTGAACGCTGCCTCGGGAGAAATAATCCTAGCACTGGACAAATTACTGTGGTCAGCCCAGATTGCTTTGTCATGTAAAGAATGCTGCAGAAATTGCAGACACACAGCATGAGGCTGTTGGATTAATTCAGGAGCTGGGGAACTGGTTATTAAAGACGGTGAGGGGAAATTGTCCTTTAACTTCATTAAGACTGGACTGGGATGGATCCAAAAGGTTTGGGTTCAGGGCGTGGGCACAGCACCCTATGTCAGCCTCCTTTGAGATAAAGTTCTTTGGAAGCAATGTCCCCTTCCTGCCACTGACACAGCCCCAGTTCACCAAAGAGAGTTCTCCCCAAAGTAAGTTCACACTGGGGCTGTGAGGGAACCTTCTTCCGATGAAGGTGGGCAAAGTGACTTCAGGAGAAGGAATTGTGGCTGAGGGCAATCAGTAAGACTCTGGGACAGGGCAGCCATGGTGAGGATGGCAAAGTGTGTCAGGGGAAGGGGTCGGTGTTCAGCTTTGATGGGGGGAGTGGGCAAAAGACAGCAACATAAGGCTTGTGAGGGGGACTCTGGAAAGCCTTGGGATGAGTGGAGCTCCTTTCCTTCTTCCAACGCACAGCACCCACACGGGACCTGCAGGCACTGGGCTGACCCATCCCCAGCACTGCAAGAAGCTTTTCCTGCCTCGGCACCTCCTACTCCCTCTCTGCTGCTCCAGGGCTGCAGGGCAGAGAGAGAATGGAGGAGAGAGGAGAGGAGAGGAGAGGAGAGGAGAGGAGAGGAGAGGAGAGGAGAGGGGAGGAAGGACTCGTGTCAGGGGAATCAGAGGGAGCAGGGCAGGGACTGGTACAAGTCCCTTGGTGCAAACCCTGCAGCCCTTCTGATGCTGCCTCAGGGAAAAGCTGCAGAAGCAGCTGCTGTCACATCTCCATGTCCAGACAGACCCATTGCTCAGAGAGAGCAGCAGAGCCAGAGGGTCTGCACAGACGTGGTCCAGGTGTTCTGGCTGCCAGAGATCCCATCACTGTCAGTTATCCAGAGGAGAGGTCTGACTCCCTGCACAGCCCATGCCAACCCTTTTGCCAGTCCCTAGGGTCAGCTCTAGCCACTAAGCCTGACACAGAAACTAGTGATGTCCGGCTTAGAAAGAGTATGAGACTGTGAAAGCACTTGTGGTTTTCTTGTTTGTATGTGTGACCCCAGAAGGCACATCTGAGTGAGGCTCTTGTTTTGCTACAGTGGACATCCTAAAGTGCTGAGTGCAGGTGAATCAGCTTGTGAACATTTGCTATTGCTTCATCTTTCCTTATTAATCTCTGCCAGGTTGGGTAGTTCGGTTTTCAGTGGAGTTTTGTTGAAGCCGACTAGCGAATAACTGCTTCACTTTATGGACAGCTTTCGGGTCCCAAAGTACTGATGGGATGGAAAGAAATCAAAACCTGTCATGCGAATTTTTGAACTAAAAGAATTGTGTGGAAGTGGGATCACATCCTGTACTTTTCCTGCCCTCTAGTCAGCAACATACTAACAAGGGTTAGGAAAAAAACCCTACTCCATTTCCTTCCATGCCCAGTTCAGGGTGAGCTTTTTCATTCAGGGTCATTTAGATTCAAAGAAGAACTTGAACCTGCATTTCCCAAGGCCTGGATCGGGGCTGCAGTGAATTCAGTGTCAGCTGAGCTAGAGAGCTGCCTGTCTTCAGCCTCCGTCATAAAACTTTGTCAGGATTGATACACCATGAGAAAAACTCTTCGGCTTTGACAGTGCATTGAAAATGTCCCAGTTCTCTCTCCTTGGGATATTCTTGGCTGCTTTTGCTTATTTGGGTTTTGTTGTTTCAGGGGGAGTTTTAAAGTAGAAAATGAGATTTTTTAGAAGGATGTGTCAACACCGTGTGTGTCTATCTGGGAAAAGAGACAGAATATGCTAGAAACTATGGGTTGCTCAAAGCCAGCATTGGCCGCAGCTCTGAAAAGCTTTCATGTAAAGCAAAATGTGTTTGTTAGGATTCAGGAAAACTGGTTTCCACAGCTATAATCAGATCCTAATTTTAACAGAATGCTCAAATCGCCGAAGGGAATTGTACTGTATGTATTGATTCTGCTTTGGTATGAGTTTTGCTGCTTTGTAAAACACTGCATTTGGGCGCAGTGTTCGGCTGCGATAAAAGGCTGTATTAATCAGCAAAAGGCCACGGCTGAGGAGCTTGCAGAACAGTAGTAGAAAATCTCACCAAGAAAAGCTGTTTGTCCCCAGATTTGTCCAGCCCAAGGAATAAAAATGTCTGAGGTTCTCCAAGGTCCCCTGAAGCAGGGACAAAAAGAGACCTCACTCTCCTGGACACAGCTGCCCCAGTCCCAGCCCCAGCATCCCACACCCTGCTAGAAATATGCACCCAGTTACAGCACATGTTTTGGGTGGAACAGATCAAAGCATAGCTGGGAAAAACCCCCACGGGCAAAAATTACACCTACTCAGATCTAATTTGATCCAACTTACCTCTCCAGTGAGTGGGAGTCACAGGTGAAGCACGTGAGGTTTATAAAGTTTGTCGGCCAACTCCAGGTCCAGTTAAGATCTCTGTGGGACTTGTGACATCTTATGGAGAGACCCAGCTGAAGACAGCTGCCTAAGAGTGACAGACAGTTTAATCCTAGCCATGACTCTGATGGCACTTCTCTACCTAGCCTTGAGCAACTCATCGTACTCTGGACAGCTCTATTTCCGTACCTGTAGAATGTCAGTAAAAGGTGTCCCTTTGTCACACCGTAGAGGAGGAGTAATTCATGCCCAGAGTATGGTACTAAATTGCAAAGCACTATGCACTTGAAGCACTGTTTTATCATTATACAGAATGATTTAGTAATGACAATCCCTAGATTTTTAAGGCCAAAGAGGACCATTTCTTGGTGACCTAGACTGAAAGTGTGCAGCCAGAGACTGTAGGGCTTCACGCAGTAATTCCCCTCTGCGGCTCCAGAAGCTGGACATCAGCTAGGGCATGTGTGTTGCCACGGCAGGAACCACAGCCTCCCTGGGCTCATACCAGTCACAGGGGGGCTGAACATCTGTCAACATTATTGACACGTATCTGCTCTTTCTGTCTCACAGGGTTCATTTTCTGTTTTCATACTTTGCTGGCTTCTTTCACAGTATTTCTCTTAAATCACTCTTGAAGATTTCAATTTCCAAACAGCAACAAAAATCCCAAAGCCACATGAATAGCAGCATGTTTTGTTGATAAAAGAAAGAGGGCTATGATGAACAACGCGTTCCCTTTATGTTTGTGTAAACTTTTTGATTAAAACATGGCAGGGGAGAGAATTGTCACCAAATGGGCAATTCCAGGGATGTTGACAATTTTTCACACAAACTATATTTAAAAGATAAAGCCTAGCTTTCAGAGAAAACATTTCTCATTAAAAAAAAAATAAAAATATATATATAGGAAGATAATACATCGATGCACAGCTTAGGGTGTGGGTGAACAACTGGTCCCCACTGGCCTCCAACCAAATCTGGGGGCATCTTGCTCTACACACGCATCCTGCCCTTGCTCAGCTGGGCACGAGCAGCGACACTCCACAGTGTCAAAGATGAGCTGCTGCTTGCTGGAGACCATCAAGCGTGCCTCTCTAGCTGCTTACAAGGCTCGTGTGCAGCAGCAGAAGTTTTCTCCGCGCCGGGGCTCGCAGCGTCGGCACAGCCCTTTGCCAGATCTCTTGGCTTCGCTCTGCAGGAGCAGCTGCGCTTCCCAAGCAATGGCATTGCACAGCTGATTTTAGATGAGAGGAGCAATTAGTAATTAAAAATAATAATCTTGAAGTGTTTGAGTTGTACTTGCCTTGATTGCCACATGCACAGAATCTCAATGCTTGTACTTTTGGATTCAACAAACTTAATGTGTTCCTACTCCAGAGCAGGCTGGAGGCTGCAGCCTGGGTTTGTAGGTGGCACGGAGGATTTCCCCCATGCCTGACCCAGTACTGCTCGTTCCTCCTTGTCTGGAACAGTTATTTATAATGCTCCGAGGGAACACTGCATGACACCACAAAGAGTTTTAAAGAGAATTTTAAGCAGTCACTCACATTTTGATCCCAGGAGTTCCTCAAAGACAGACATTACAGAAAAACAATTTGTTTTTCTGCGTATTTTGATCTATTTCTCATGTTATTTTTTTTCACATTTTATTTGTCCCAAGGGATTAAAGCTTGCTGAGAGACCAGGGCTTACGTAGAAGCTAATCCAACAGCAAAATGGGTTTCATGTCTTAGAGTGTCATTATCTGCTCTAGCAGTTAGTTTCATAACAGCATTCTAGCACCTCTCCCTAGGATAAGCATCCAACGCATTTCATATTATTCCACAAAAAAAGTCTTTGTAAAAGTGCTGTGTCAGCAGAACAGATGATAATTTGCCCCTCAGTGATGATATGTGGAGGAGTTTTGATGGACCAAAATGAAGAGTTTTCATTAGAACATGAGCCTTGCTACAATGGGGTACCATTCTTAGACCCTTCTACAGTTACCATCTCAGACTATAGAGATCAAATCAAAAATCATAGTTTAATTAATGTGTATTTAAAACAACTAAGGAGAAATAATGCAGTCATTTACTTTCTATTCTTTTGGATTCAGAGTTCAAATTTTCCTCTTCACTGTTCTTCCTATGAAAGATGACTTAAATGCCAGGTATTGATGACCTATGAATGGGCAAATTGTTTTTGCTTCCACACCTTGCCTGTACATCACTGGAAACTATTGGCAGATGGCAAATTATGGGAGAAATAGAAAGACTGAAAAATGTTATTTGAAGACTAATGATGAGGAGAAAAAATAACGTGGTGAAGGTAACATCTTCTATCACAGCGTATCTGATTGCTGCCCAAAGCCAGGATTTCAGCTAGGGAAGATGTAGGGAGGAGGGAAAAGTTAACAAAGTTCGATTTCAAATGTTAATTCAAGTTCCATAAATTACAGGTGTCCCAGGTTTTGTAACATTCTCAGGTAGAACACCTATTCAGTGTCCGTGTTTGTCTGCAGGGTTAATGACACGGCCCAAAGCCCAGCTCTGCACTGAACTCTGCTGCAGCGCGGCAGGCACGGCGCAGCTCTGGGAGCGCGCAGATCCACCCTGCAGCTGCATC
Organism: Todiramphus chloris collaris; assembly: GCA_025345505.1. Lineage (NCBI taxonomy): Eukaryota > Metazoa > Chordata > Aves > Coraciiformes > Alcedinidae > Todiramphus > Todiramphus chloris. Next base: position 753,306 of record JANVCC010000048.1, on the reverse strand, counting down.
TGGGTGCCACAGACCTCCTGGCCTACTTTGAAAAGGCCTGTCTCAACTTCAAGGCATTCATCTCAGTGTACTTTTAACCCGTGCAAGCCAGGTGCTTGTGTTGCCTCCTGGGAAGGGTGAATCCCTGCACTCGCCACAGGGGCAGCTCCGAAGACGAGCAGACAAGACCGTACCCACCCAGCCCTCACCGGCAGGACTTCTACCCTTAGAACTTCACAATCCAGCTTTGCACGCTGTGAGGGGACCTATTCTTTTTCCCTGCATCCAGACTTCTTGCTTGCTTTCAAAAGCTGCCCCAATTGCATTTTAGCCTCACTCTGTGCTGGCAGAAATTTATCTGACCTGCCACCCTAGCAGCAAAGGAGACGCATCCAAAGCATGCAGCGTGTTGTGACGCTCACTTCAGCACTTCCAGAAACAGCAACAGCACCCGTTTATCCAGCATCTGCTTGAGCAAAGTGCATCTCTAACAAACGCCACTATGCAAAGGCAGTCGCATGTTTACGCTTCTCTTTCCACCTCTTTGTTTCAAAACGCTCTGCGGAAGCTTTCTAAAACCATGCTGATGAATGGAGGGTCCAGCACTGAAAAACAAAGCAAGAGAGACTGGTTGATTCCTTCCTTCGTGAGGAGAGAACAGCTTCCACTGAAGCAGGGAAAGAGAAAATGAACCTCTGAGGCAGTCAGGCAAAATTTCAGACGGAGTCTTACCAGTGTGATTCTGTTTAATCACCATCCATGTCCTCTTCGCTCAGAATAAATGTGGAGTGGCTCTGTTCATTGCCATTTCAGCCAAAACCAGTCCCGGGGAAAATATGCAAATAAGGGGGGAGCCTCGAAATCGGTGGGTTTCCCTGACTTTAAACACCAGCACCTGTGTAAATTTCTAATCCAATAATTAATAATCCAGCACCTTCTTATTTTAGGCCCTCTCAGGAGTAATTTCCACCTCTGAGTGTAGCACACATAATAAATCCACTCCAAATGATTTTTAAATTTCTCCTTTCCAATTCTGGTTTGAATTGACATTTTGTTCTGCCTGGAGTGGCATCGTCAGATGTCTTCTCCCCTGCAATTAGTTGAGATTAAGCAGTTGGAGAACCAGCACAGGGAAGATCAGAAATGCTCACAGTCACTGACTCTTTGATCATACTGAACGGCAGATCAGCAGTAGGCTGTAGCTTGTGACTCTAAGTTGCATGAATAAACATATTTCTGAGGCTGCCTTAAAATGATCCATGTGCCAGCAAGTGGACTGCACTTTTTTTACTGCTGGCAAGAAGTTTATGTGCTGGAGTCTGTCTGCAGCTTTAGCGGGGAACACACGGAGCCTCTTCTTTGTTCGGTGTCTGTATGTTCCTTAATGACAGACTGAAAAAGAACTGTGTTCCAGTTGCAGATCTGGATGTATTTCATTATTGCCAATCTGAAAGTATTCAGAGCCTTGGGTTATTATTGTTGTGTATGACCACGGCACATCACCTTTTGGAATGTGTGCTGGCCATCCCAGTAAAGTGAGCAGCCTGAGACAGGCAGGACAGCAGGAGGTTTTAGTCTCACCCATCCGTGGAATTTAAGCAGCTCAAACCCCTGATCAGAGGTGTGGGAGCGTACCCCAGCCCAAATGCCTTTGAAAGCTTCATTGCTCTGTTCCTGGCACTTGCAGGCCAGGGCTGAGACGCTGGAGTAATGATGGGATGTGGAGTACCTTGGCCTTTGTGCTTCCCTCCGGTCTGCAGGAAACTGAAAAGATAGAATAGACAAATAAAAAATCAAGGAAGCAGACCCTCCAAACTCCCAGGAACGTTTTGGATCCCTCTCCCTGAAGCATTGGCCTGTGCTTTAGATTTCCCCAGTGCTCAACAGTTGTTTGCAGGGCTGCTGCTTTTCCTTCCCCTGAGCTGGCTCCTTATCTCGGCCAGCACATTGTGGGATGCTTTGCCCCTCACCCAGTCATATTTACAGAGTGAAATCAAAGTCATCTAAATGATGCACTGCTTGTTTTGTCACTAAAATTTCTTAGCAATTACCTGTCCTTTTGCACATATGCAAAATGTAGGTGCATCAACGTGGCAAACTGCCTGAAAAAGAGCAACCTAGGAGACCAACGCACCTCCAGGGATGGGTCAGAGTGGAAGCTGAGAAAGTGAGAGGAATGTAGAGAGAGATGGGGAACGGGGAGAGAAAGGTCTAGCAAGAGAAAATATTCATTAAAAAAATAAACAATGGGGAAAGAAACACTGAAAATTTTGTCCTGGGGGATTTCCAGCAGGTGGACTCCTGTGGTAGACCTTTATTGAAAGGAGAGCATCTGGCTCTTATAAATAGTTTCTGAGCAGTACCTTTAAATGAATTTGCAGAAGAAGGAAGCATCATTATCTTCATTATACCTGCGGGAAAGCTTAGGAAAAGAGAACTGATGTGCTTAAAGTCGAACTTTCTACCAGCTGAAACAGCACTACTCTCTTGAGACGCTCTTCACTGCCTCCCTGGCAGAGGTCTAGCTCTGCCCTGCCATCAGTTCTCAGTGTGTGCCAACCAAGGCAAAGCGGCTTTGCTAAGATGTGTTTGCTAAGTGCAAGCCATCACTTTCTCCTTCTGTAGTTCAAATTTCATGGTTCCTTCCCCACAACTCTGCTGGATAATAAGAAATCTGATCACCACTTCTTGAAGTTTTTAAAAGACAAGTTTCCCTGCAGAGTCTCAAGAAAAATATGGAGCAGGTCCCAGAAAAGTAATCCCATCCAAAGAGCATCCTCTGAATGATACCGGAGGCACCGCAGACAAGAGGGATGTACATGGGATCAGCACACGTGGCCATTAGAATGGTTTTCCAACAGGGTTGGCGCAGCCCAGCAATTTGAGGGATCAGGGATGTTCTGAGACCGACATTTTTGCTGATTAAATTTTTTGTCCTTCCATTGCCTCTTCCCCCTTTCCTCAGAACTGAAGTTTGAGAAGCTACAAGACTCAGAGTCTGGTGCTTACTGCAGCGTCCTAGGTTGTGAGGTGTCTGTGACAAGAGGGCAGGAGGGACCCCGCAGCGGGACAGGGCTGCTGCTGGGGACGTGCAATCACCGCTCTCCCCAGACCCGGCTGCCGCAGCAGCACCAGCAAGACCTACTGTGTCTGCAAGCGCGATGGAGCTGACGTGTGGGTGGAAGTTGCTTTTGGCCGTGGCCCGTCGATCCAATCGCTACACGGCCCGGCCTGCCGCTGGCACACACACATACCCCCGGCATCAGTGTTTAAAAAGCAAGAAAGAAGCAAAGGAGCGAGCGGTGGGCGCTCAGCCACCCGTCTGCTGGCAGGTCGGAGCTGCCGCTGCTGTTCTGCACGCCTTTGCTGCCTCTGCTAATCCCAACGGGCTGAAGCGGTTTATTTTCCCGGTCCCTTTTTGTAACCCATCCACTGGCAGCAGCCAGAGTCGATCGGTCGCTTCCCCCAGCCCTCGTGGCGTGGAAGACGAACGCGGAAAGCGAAGCCAGGCGGCGAGAGCGGGCGGCTGGGCAGCGTGACAGAGCCAGCCGCTCCCGGACCGACGGTCCCTCACCCTGCGACCTGGCGTGCCCCACGTTGCCAGGAGCACAGGTGGCTGAGGGCTGAGGGCATCACCTTCCCAAGCAGAAGCTTTCTGATCCAGCTGGGGGGCAGGCCAGGAAAAACTACACAGGATGGTGGGAACATGGGCAAAAGCCTTATGCCTGTAGAAGCAGCACTCCTCTCCCTGGAAAGTAAAGGCCATCGTGTGCTGTCTGTCAGCATTGTCCCATGGGCTAGAGGGAGACTGAAAGGTCTGCTTCATGGAGAAGGTGTCCTCCAGGGAAAACCCTCTGAGAGTAAGACAGTGAGCAGACCCAGAGGTTTGTCTTGCTGCTCCTTGCTGTTGTTTTACAACCAAAATACCCAGGGGTAAAACATCAGCATAAAGAGGGTAAGAGCGATGTCAGTAATGAACCTCGGTTTTTCTCCTTTTGTAGAAATGAAGGTGAATTACTCCAGAGATGCCATTACCTTCTACACTTCCTGCATATCTGCAGGGCTGTTAAGCACATTGTGGCACAGGACAGGGGCCTTCGCTGCTTGCCCTGCATCACCCCAAAGGCAGCTGCCCTGCTCCCTCCTGTCACCGCAGTGATGCCATAGCACAGACGGTATCGGTACGACACAAGGCAGAAGGGTACCTCACTTTGGGGGTGACTACAGAGGGAATTTAAGCAAGCAGTGAATAACTAGCAAGTTTTCATTTGCTCTTGATCCAGAATATAAAACTTCAGCTTTCAAGATTTTTCAGTGAAATTCTATGGTAATGAACCAAAACCTCAGCTCTGAAACAAATTTGGAAAAAGCCACTGAGGGCACTCACTCAGCCAGGGTTATCCAAATACTCCCCTGATACAGCTCAATCCTATAATCATGGCTTAAAAACAAGGACTTGTACTGCTTCTTCAAAAAGCAAAGCACCTCTGTTCATTTTAAAGATGTAAGGGAATAGGAACGGGAAGAGGAGCGCGGTGTGTGCGGTGTGAAAGTTTTGACTGATGTGAGAAGCTCCCAAGAGCAGGCAGCCGTGCCAAGGAGCACAGACTTCTCTCCACTGTGCTGCTTTCTTGGGCTGTCACGGCATCTGATTCTGCACCCGATTTAAAGGACTTCTGCAGGTGGTTCTGCAAATGCAAGCTGTGGCAACGACACAGCCTCTCGAGTTCTTTCTCAAAAACAGTTAATTATTGCTGTTCTTGTGTTTGTTTTGCCCAGTGAACAGCAGCAAGCACATAGTGAGAAAATACCGTGGGCACCTCCGAACGAAGATTGAGTCCGGAGAAGGAACCATCCCCGTCCGGTGTCACAACGCGGCTCAGACCTGGGACGGAGTGTTGCTGGGAGAGCAGCTCATCACCATGTCTTGTACGGACAAAATCTCCAGGTACCTGGTGTATACACCCCACAAACCCCTTTGCATGTGGAAATGGAGTTTCACCATGGCTGCTGGTGGGGAATAACTAGCAGGTGCGGACAAACCCTGAGGAAACAAAGACCTCCTTTGTATGCAAAACCAGACCATAGAAATAGGATGGGACATAAATAGGACATTTTTCCAAATTCTCCATGGGTCGTTAGTTGCTTTTTACAGTGTAACAAAAATATAAACTCTCTTTGCAGCTTTTTTTTTGCCAAGAGAATTTCAGCGTGCAAATAAAATACACCCACTATGCTCTTATTGGATCATTTACCCCAAAACTTGCAAATCAACCATCATGCAGATGAACTTAGCTCGTCATCACCCTGTTGGATGAAGGGCCCTAAAAGCTGCTAGGAATATTTGTACTATTTTGAACGTCACTGCAGAACTTTCATATCACAGTCCCCCCTGTATATGCAACATATATCTACTTAGAATAATTGCCATACAATAAATATTTCATAATTGTCCCATGGTGGGACATAAAATGTAAACATATTCACCCTTCTCTATTTAGGGCATTGACTAATGGTTAATGATGGCTATTGTAAACTGAAAACAGAGTCTGTGCTTTCAGGTGCAGATTTCTACTATTAGTCTATGTTTATACATGCACGTGTACTCCTGTGTCTGTGCATTAGCTATAGATGGAGCTCTATGTGTAAAACGCGTTACACTATAGCTATAAAAATGTAAATGTTCTGATCAAATTCCCTGCCGGAATATCCTGCCTAAGAACTCAGTTAAGTTCAATCAGCCAAGAATTTGGCCCAGTTATTAAAGGCCACTATAAACAGAATCTTTCCAAAAAACATAAAACTTTCATTTAATGCAGATACATAAATTCTGCTGGCAGCTTTAAGCGGATGACCCACGGAAGTTAAACCGGGCTGTAGGCTTGGCAAGCCCTGCCATTTGACTGGCCCAGGCAATAGGAACAGACAGAAGACTCACCCTCCGCTGTCATCGCCATGACTGCTGTGTTTGCGTGAAGCATCCAAGAGCAGCTCCTGCTCTAACAGTTCATTTATTCACAGAGAGGTTACAGAAAACCCACACTGTTTCCAGTGGATCTCCGGCACTGGTTTTAGATGCCATTAGTTTTCCCAAATTCAGACTGAAATAGACTCAAAAAACTAAACAAATCTAACTCTGGGAAGGGAGATGCTGCACTCTCTGGGGTTTCGAACAGTGTTACCAATGAATTAAATATCAGCTTTGCAAAGAGCCTTACATTTGCTATTGATGGGGGTGTTGACTGTAATGCACAGTCTCAGAACCTGGGTTCTCTCCAAGCACATCTGCTAAGCACATTCAGTGAATCCTTTCCTTGTTGCCACATATCAAAACAGAATTAAAGTCTGTGAAGAAAAAAAGGAACCTACCAGAGAGTTTTTCCAGGATTAAAAAAAAAATCTTGCAGCTCTCATCTTTGCTATAATTTTTGCAATCTTGTATGAATTACTGCAATGTTTATTATTTATTTGCGCTGTAACTTAAAAGGGCATGGGATTTTCCTAGACCAAAAAAAACCCAACTCAGCAATCGTTATTCCCTTCTCTGAACAGCAAACACTCTCACCAGTAGAAGGGACGGTTTCAAAGAGGCTAAGAAAAGGGGTGTGAAGGGCAACATTTGTAAGAACAATGGTGGTGTTGTGGCACTACAAATGCTTCTGAAGGTTGGGCAGTTCCAAGTACTGTGGGCTCCTTGGTCAGGTTAAGAGCTCTGAGAAAGGACAAGTGAGTAGAACAACTGCTGAATTAGGAGATAAAGGAAAAAAAAAAAGATCAAGAAAGCACAGGGATTTGGAAAACAATGAAGGTTACAGGGAAGTGGGAACAGTCATTCCTCATAAGGGGGTGGGATGGATGTGGGAAATTGTCATAGAATAGGCTATTTGTGGGTCTGGTGCAGGCAGCTCCAGTAACTAGAAGTGATGGAAACCAGACAAAAGGAGCCCAGACAGGGATTTCGAGGGGGAAAATTCAAAGTTAATAAAATAGGCAGCATGGAGTTGAATGTTAAAAAAAAAATTCCCTCTTACAAGGGAAACTGAGAAAAATAAATGCAGTCCAGAGGGTGCTGGGGGCATCATCATGGCATGTACCACAGTGACAGGTCTGAAAGTTTCTGCAGAGAGTGCCCAAAGCTAGCTAGAGATGTTTGCAACCCTGGATGCACTTGGAAGTCCTGCTTTTCCTTTCCTTTCTCTCTCGAGGTTCACACTGTGAGACCTGGTTCTGCAATTTTATGTCCACCAGGCTCCTAATTACATATGTTTGTTGGCCACCAGTGACAACATTGCTGGAGGACTTTGGCTGCTATAAATTTTATGTGGCGCTTGGCAAAGAGTGGTGAGGTTTGAATACAGCGTCTTCCATCAACTTTATCCCAGATTTCAGTTGACCATGTTAAATAAGATCTATGATTAATTTTTACCCTTATTATCCTCATCTTTAAGGGGGATTCACCTGACCTTTGTTTCAACACACACAGGGCTGTTTTCTGACACCTTTGCCTCTGGCCACAGAAAGTGCAGGCAGGAGAGGACTTCAGTGGACAAGGAGATTGCCATGTGACAGCCCTTTCCCCACTCCTGCCCCTGCTTAAGACATCAGTAGGTGGTTCCTGTACCACACTTCAGGCTCCAAACATTTGCTCTACAATGTAGACAGTCTTCAGATGTCTGCAGGATGCAGGAACCTGGTTGCACATCACCAGGACTTGTCTTACAACGAGAAAAAAAGATCTCTGAAGCTGAAATTCTTGCTTGTATAAGCTAGACTTGACAAAAATTGTATTTTATTGCTTGTAAAAACCCCTCAGGAGCACTGGGCTATTAAAGATTGTTTCCTCTGAAGAACCTAGCTAGTAGCTGCTAAATATACATCATTTTGCATTATTTGCAGAGGACGTTGCTATCAGAATATCAAAGACCCAAGAATGGCGAGAGTTGTTCAGAAAAGTGAATAATACTCTATAAATCATGCATGTAACGATTTATGTTCTTTCTTGCTCACAGGATGGCCATAAGCAGAGAGTGGTTTAATCAAATTTATTTGTTATTCAAAGGCATTTAGCAATTTTTATGACTATCACCATCCACAAGTTTGAGAGAATTGGTGCTTGGTACACATCATTTGGGCTCTGTGGCTTTGTCGAGATTGCAGGATAAACAACCTGGTATCACATCTATTCCCTCACTGGATTAAAGCACAAACACTCCTGTTATTTGGCTCAGGCGGGGAACTACGAGGTGAAATTCCGCGTCTGCATTATAAAGGAATTCAGACTAGATCCTGCTGGCTCCTTCTGGCTTGAAATCCCTATGCATTTTTATGTGCAAATATAAAGTGTGGGCTCTGCAAGTCCCCACATAACCCGCAGCCCAGTTTGAAGGAAGACTGGCAAGTACACACATTCACACACGCACCGAGGCATTTACACAGATACACACAGACAGAGGCACACACACTTAGGTAAAACCCAAAGATCTCTCTAGAGCTCAGCTCCTCTCTGAGGATCCAAGTGCAATAACCAAGTCTTGGGAAGGTTCATCACCAAATTCTTTTTCGGCCGCTCAGAAGTGTTTGCAGCAGTGAGGACTGAGAAGTGCTGAGGTTCCTACCAGCTGCGAAGGTTACAGCACCCCTTTGGTGCCCCAGCTCTTTTGTGTCCACTTCAGTGATGTGGTCTCCAGCTGTGCAAAGCCAGCCCAGAGCTGAGCTGAGCTGCTCCTCTGCCCTGCACAACTCTGCTGGCTTCCCACAAAGTGTGTACCCGTGTGCCAGCTTGGCAGGTGACAGTTCACACATGCAAATACAGATATATATATATATAAAATAAGAATTTCCAGATGTCTCTACTACTTATTCCTTCAGCAGTCTAAATGTGAAAGGCTGAACAAAACATTAAAGAACTATGTGCTTCTCTTAGTCAGCCCTTTGGGTAGACTTGCAGGAGAAATACAGTCTGCTACTGACTACAGAAACCTTCACTTCCATCAGCTTTGTCCTCTGATTCATGGAAACGCTGTCTGAGCTTCATTCAGGCCAGCCTCCTTCCACCAGTGGCTCATCCCCTGCGTGCACCATGCCCTCAGTTTTACAACACACATCTCCCCTCTATGTGAAGTTTCTTGTTCTGTGCTCTGAACTCAGCAGTTCATCTCTGAGCTGAAAAGTAAAATTACAGAACAGAATTAGTTCTGTTCTCACTCGAACCAGGACACTTTTACATCTCATCACCAGCAACTGGGTCCCTTCTTCTTGCATGCAGAGAAACTTCTGCCAGCAACAACCAACCCGAAGTACCAGGGCATTCCCTCCCGAGGAGCTGCACAGAACGATTGCCATGGCTTGTGGTCTGGCAGAGAAGTGCAATAGTGCTGGGAGCATGTGGAGGCCAGCGGGGAGCTCCACAGCAGAGCAGACCCATAGCAGAAGCAGGCTTTCCCAGGTCCTGTGGCACCGCACCACCTCCGCTACCATCCACATGAAAACTATTCTGACCGTCTTGATCCAAACACTCAACACGAAGGTTTGCTTGAAAAGTTGGGTGCCCCGTTAAGGACAGAGTTGTACAGTGCACTGCTCCTCCCCAGGACCCTCTTCCTTGATAGACCTTAGCCAGGGGACTGAAGACCTTAAGCCATGGCCAGGGTAGAGCACGGTCACTGGCTACCAACCTGATGCACTGACCCTTCTCCGCATCGAACTTCCATCTGCGCACTGGAACTGTGTGTAGATGTACTTGCAAATGCATGAGCTGTGGCACTTGTCCTCTTGGAGAAGTCCCTTTGCAGGGTACAGGCCTGGGGAACGTGCTCTGCAGGCTGCAGGATTTGGAGGGAAGAACCGCTGTCTTTATACATCAAATACAAGCCAGGATTCACTGTTTATTTCATAAGTTCTGGCCTTAGAATTGTTTTCTTACTACTGCTTCTCAAAAGGTCACCTTTAAAAGGCTGTGTATGTTCTTGCCACCAGGTTAATGGTCATCCACTTCCTCATACTTCACAAAAACAGTGACATTAAGCCCAGGGGTTAAGTATGACCTTGAACATCTAAATTATACCTCACCTGCAAAATGACATGAACAGTAACAAAGGACCTCCAGACTTCCACATGGTCTGTTCTTGTCCCATGGCTAAGGTCTGCGGGTTATTTGGGCTCGTGAGCTAGAAGGACAGGAAGGAATCTTTACTGGGAGTATGTTCAGAGTACTGCAAGGTGACATCATCATAAGGCACTGTTTCGGGATTTAGCAGTGGGAGTCTGGAGTAGCATTTTACAAGATGAGTTGAGCACATTAAGCTGTATTTAAATGTAGCATAGAAAAATGCAAGACTAAAAGTCAGTGTTAGAAATTGGCGTTCTTAGATCTATTTTCGTGCTAGCCTGTCGACCAGAGCCATTGTTAACAGAACACTGAGCCTGACAAGGTAACTCTTAAGAAAAGCTACTTCAAAGGCTTCATATTAATGTAAATGAAAATCAATTAACACAGCCAGATCTTCAATTAGAGATGATTTGTGCACTTGATTTGTAATTCTCTCTCTTAACCCCTTTCTGTGTGACTGAGATTTCAATTTAAATCCTTCACCACAAGGTATGTTCCAGAAAACATATATAAACCACCTACTGCTAAAATACAGATCAAAAACTAATGCGCTAGTTCCAGTTGCCAAACCAATAATAGCTAAATGGTCATATAAAGAGGAGCACCACAGGTGTTCTCCTGAGCACAGGCCACCACAAATAACAATTTATATGGTGCGAAGAGTAGCTGGAAATATTGGTAACAGAAACTGTGATACAGGAGGTTAACAACATGCCAAGTGGATAAGACTTAATGCTCTTAATAATGACCAAAAAAAGTGTCTTTTTTTCAGAAGCCTTAACGGAATAAGCATTGGGAATCATCAGCAGAGCTTTTTTAATGGGCGAGGTTTCCAAAGGTCCCAGAGGGACACTTGAGTCTCACCAAGCTTCGATGGCAGGTGGACACAGTTCCCCGAGATGTTTCGAGGCATCCCGTGGATTTCTCCACGTGTGAGTTTCGAGGGGGTTCAAGAGCAGGAATGTATCAGCACTGGGCTTCCAGCAGTGCTCTGTGCAAACCCATGCTGGGAATACTCAGCGAAGGGGCTCCGGGTGACACACCACGGCTCTGAGGTGGCCCAGGGGCCACGTGCAGGTCCTCGTGAAGCTGCAGCCCTTTGCATCCCTGCAGGTTTGCCCCCGAGCCCCTTCCTCAGCGTTTCTATCACCCGTATTTCAGCCACAGCCAACTGGTGTGGTGAAATGGTGCTACAGGATGAAGGTGTGGAGGCTGGGGTGGGCTTATGACCTGGGGACACATTTCCTCGCACACCTCTCTGGTGGTCCTGGGCTGCCAGGAGCGTGGGAACTACAGGATGGCTCTACGGGGTGATCACCCTCAGCCCTGCCTGCATCCAGGGCTGAGGGAACACAGCATCTAACTGGAGAAAAGCTGCCTGCTCTGGGACACCTCCCAGTTTGCTGCTGGCCTTTCCATGATTGACAAACAGGCAAAAATATATTTATTCAAGGATTATCTATATTGAAAACCAGACATGGGATTTTGTCTTTGTAAACAGTGCAGTAATATCTGCTGTTTGAACAAAAGGAAGGGTATACCTTCCTTCCATTTAAGGCACCAAAACCTTCCCTATGTAAGTGAAAAAGGGAGACATTTGGTTTTTTTGATCCTGCTCACTGAAGATTTTGGGGTGGGTTTTTTTGTTGTTTTTTTATTTTTTTTTAAATAAGATCTGTGACTAAAGGAGCCGTGGGATGATTGTGGCTTTACTGGAAGGGTTATTATGAAGCACACAACATATAAGTTATCAGAGAGATGTGTGCCCTTGAAAACAGCCCTTAAAACCTTGCACAATTAAGAAAATTCAGAATGATGCAGCATATTTCCTCGCAGCGAGAAAAGTCACTTTGATATATTGAGGGCCCAAAATGCAACACTGCATAGTTTTATTTTGAAAAAGCCACATTTGAAGAGAGCACTTTGTTACAGATGGGAACACAGCTACTTTCATGGGCCTAAATTAGACTACAGAGAAATAGCTCCTTCAAAAACGAACACCTTTATGATGGTTCCGCTGCCTCTCTGACAGATCTTTCCCTGTCATCTACCTGCAGATAATGCCATAGATGTTCAGGTATCAAAGGACCCAGTCAGTACATTAGCCACGTAAGATGGTCAAGGGATGAACAGCACACAGGATGAAAGACCTTCCCCCAAATATTTGTCAGTTGAATCTATTGTTTATGCAAAATGCTGAACTGGCTGCCCTCCAAGGTAGGGCTTTTTATCCGTAGAGCAGAAGCAGAATGAGTAACCAAAGTTTCCCCCCCTTGTTACTGTGCTTTTACTGTGCTCTGAGAGCCCAGGGCAGCAGTGCAAGGGTCTGGCTTTGGCCAGCTCAGCACCAGACCCCTCTTTCCCTACGAGGAGAGCTGACCTCGCAGGACACACACCCAGGGCTGCTTTCCAGAAAGAGACAATGGGCCAAACGCTTTGGCAAACCTGGGCTAGACTCGAAAGCAAAGCTCCTTCTCTGCTTTTTTCACTTTTTTCCTCTGAATGGAGAGACAGGGCTGTGTCAAACTGGGAGGGGGACAGTGTAGAGCTGGAAGTGCCATCGCCTCATCCCGTTTCACCCCCAACACTGGTCACCAGCCTTAGCATTGCTCAAGCACTCCCCACCAAGTAGTGCCTTCTCTGCATCAGCATCTCTTCTGATTTTCCTGTCCTTCCTCCTGCAGGATGCTGTCTGGTTCTGGGACAGTCCCTTTTTACACCACTTTCTACCCCTCAGGCACAGCTTGCTCTCGTGCCCTCTATTCTTTGTTATATTTCTTCTCCTTTGCTTTTGAGTCTTGTATCTACTTACACCTTAAAATCAAAACCTATCATGGCTGATAGAGAAGTTCCTTTGCCCCTTACACCTGCTTGGGTGTTCTCTTGGGACAGGAAAACAGGGTGTCCCACCACCTCCCCCCACTCCCATCCCCTCCAGTGGGATGGGAAGGAGAGTCAGAAGGAAAGAGAAAAAGGTGAGACCCCAGGAGCTGAGATATGGGGAGCTTAACAGAACACCACAGAGAGGGAAGAAAACAGCAGTGCTAATGGCAGTACTAACAAAATGCTAGACAAGGGGAGCGATAGACACCAGGAGGCTCTAACCTGTGCCAGGGATGCCAGTTTCCCCGCTCCAGCCACACCAAAGCTACACACTGAGACAAGCTGGAAAGAAGTACCCCTGGCTTAAGGCCTTATATAGGGGCCCAGGTCAGCCTGGTATCAAACATCCCATTGGCTGGCTCAGTTATTTATCCTGCTGTGGCCCCTCCCAAGGGGCTGGTCCAGCAGCTGCTGGGGATCAGCACCCAGCACCCAGCACCCAGCACCTCCTCGAGGAATAGCTATTGCATCCAGACCACTTCAACCCTGCCTCCAAATAAAACATCAGACTTCAGCAGGTTGCGCTGCCTTTCCTTCTTGGTTCCACGAGGTGTGTAAAATGGGGCTTTAGCTCACAGCAGCACCGTGAGAATTAATTAATGTTTATGAAGTGCTTTTAATACATAGGGGATGACCTGATCCTGTTTATGCCATGATTTCAAATAACGTAATTCCATTGACATCTGAATCCCTTTTTACACTAGGGTGAGCATGTTCAGAATTAGGCAGAGAAATATCTCTAAAGAAAAGGCAGGTTCCTTGCAAAGAATTTAAACTAAATAATCATTATTACTTTGTAATTTATGATCTGAACACAATCCCCTACTTAGGTAAATAAAGCTCAGATGATTTCTTGTGATGCGCAACGTAGCTAAGATTCAAATATTGTTGAACATATGTTGTTTTTCTGTTTATCTGCTTTTTTTCTCTCCTTCAATCAAATATACAAGCTGGCTTTTTTTAAGGGAATGTCAAATGTTGAAAACAACACTGATATCTCACAGGTTTCCATCTGGACAAAGATATCCCTGTCTAATTTTTTTAGTCGCCTTAGAAGCTGGTCAGAGGCGTAGTACTGATAGCTGAACGCAGCTCTGTTTCTTAAGCCTGCATTATTAATTGTGCATCATGATAAGATATTGACTCAAAGAGGCAGCTAGTTCTTTTCTTTAAAGTGATGTTATTTGCAGGAATGACCACAATTTTTTTTCCCCCCAAATGAAGTTATGCAAATCTGATCGACTAAAGTAAATGTTTCATAAAACCAATGACTGTTTAAATTGTGGGGCTAAATTGTTTGTATATAAATATTACCTTTTATATTCCATTTGAGTTTTATGTAGATGAACACATTACTTTAATGACCTGCATTTACAGAGGGAGACAGGGAGAGTCTGACTCTGAAATCCTCAGCAGCCAGATGGCTGCCTTTTCTTGCATGAGATTAAAAGATGTTTCTCATTCACAGCCCTGCTTCGGAGGCAAATTAATACAGCCGGCTAAATTGCTTGTGTTTTTGGAATAAAATTTAAAGAGAACTTTTTAAAGCAATCGGTGTCACAGGTTCCTAGAGCAGATTGCTCTCCAGGTACAGCATGCTGGTTTTAAACATTCAGTAATTAATGGAAAGTATTCCGTGTTAATTGACTGCTTCAGGAAAGGGAAATATAATGACTCCTTATTAATCATGAAAAGAGACATACAGCATAGAGGCACTGCAATAATTGCACTAACGGTTGAGAAATGTTAATTAATGGAAAGAACAATGATGTAAGAAATTAGCTACATAACGCTCGCTGCTGATGGAGATTGTGCTTTAAACGCATTATTTAGCGTGGCAGCCACTGGATGTTGCCTTCAATAGCGGGCACCTCTTACCTTTTCCTTCAGACAGCTACAGAGTTCCAAATGTTGCCAGCGTTTTGGTTTTTAATGAGCCAAAATAAGCTCTCCCAAACTACATTTTCTGAATCATTTTCGGTTTGAACTCCTGAACTCAAAACAATTCAAACAGATTGACAGCGTTTGACTTATATAAAAATATTATCCAAGTGTAAAAGAGCATGTTATTGTTTGTATGGTGGAGAACAACATCTTGTTAGATGAGCTGAGCTAAATAGGTTTTCCAAGAAGATAACTGCATCACGCCTTCATTCCCCTTTGTAATTATTCCACTTTTTAACCAATTACCTGCCCTCTGAAGAATTTAGAGTGAGCATCCTGCCATATTTGTGCCTCGCTTAATGTAAAAATTCATAGGCTATTAAAATGCAGAACAGTTCTGGCAACTAATCCAACATCAGTAGTATGAAGCTCACAGTCATTAACAGATTGAAGCCCCCAAGGTTTCCACCATCACCCTGTTGCACCTTTAAGACAGCAACAGGGTGAGCCATGTGGCTGAACACGGGAGCAGGTCAAACTATAGGTTACAAATAAATTGCATAAATGTGTAATTCTTTTTTTTTTCCTGTTCAGGAGTAGGATTTACTTCTTATGGATGTCTTCCTATCTGCGCGATCATTTGTGCAAGGAAACGTCAGCTTTCAAAACTGATTCACAACAATTGTGTGGGAATTTTGGCCACCTAAGACACGTATTATCTCGGCTGTGTGACTAGGTGATGGTTCGAATGTATGACAAATGGTAGAATAGCAAAAGGACTCCCTTTAGCTATACCATTGCAAGAGTAAAATTATGGATGCAGGAAAAAAAAATGAAATTCTGCTAGACGAGTTGAATCAGCATTCATAGAACAGAAAAAGTTTTGGTAAAGAACAGCTCCCAACAAGAGGCCTCTATTGGCAGTAACACAAGGCATCCCTTAAGGCAGTGACATCACAGGAAGCTAATGCGATGGTAGAGGAGGAATCAGCCCGTGGGTGTATCATAACCCAGTGCTTCGTGCCTCACGGGACAGGGACGGCAACGCTTTCATCCCTCATCCCTCCGACCGCGTGCTGGCCTTTCCCGACTTCCCAGGGCAGCTCTCTTGTGGCAGTTCCTCCACCCATGTGTTTTATTGCTTCTGAATGTTTTTTTTTTTCCAGATGGAACATCCTTGGACTCCAAGGTGCTCTCCTCAGCTCCTTCATCGAACCCATGTACTTGCACAGCATCGTGGTGGGAAGCCTCTGTCACACTGGTCACCTTTCCCGGGTAATGAGCCATAGGATAGAAGACATTGGGCAGCTGCCAGCTTCATACCGGCGCAATCAGCTGCTTCTCAGTGGTAAGCAAACACCTTCCTGCGAGGCAAATGATCCCCTCTCCCAGCACTAATTGTGCCGGTCCCCAGCAGGAAAGTTTCCTTGTTTGTAAGGAGCCCATTAGCCTAAGCCTTCTCTTTATTCCCGCAGAGGATGGGTTTGTAGAGTGAAGAAACTGATGCATCTAAACCCAGTTCCTTGTCCATATGCAGTGACCACGGAAAAGATCAGTAGTTGATAGAAGCTGACCAGGGAAGCTAACACTGTACAAAGACTGCTCAAAGAGGAAGAGAAAACGCCTAAGTAAAAGATTTCTACAATCCAGGGAGGAAGTTTTCAGTAGATTTTAGGTTTAACTCTCTCCTGTCCTGCTCTCCCTCCCCTAGCAAGTGCACGAATGTGTGGAGTCCCTGCTCCTTCAGCACTCGCCAGCCATCCTGTTCCTGGCCGTAAGGAGAGGGCTGCTCACTCAGGCAGGGGACCCTGCCTTCTCAGCAGACCTAGGGGTGCATTGCTGCCACGTGACGAGGCTGCTGCCTCTCCCGTGAGCATCTCCACAGCTCCTAGCTATCTTCTGGGCTGCTCTCGCTGCCATCACTTCTCCTTCCCAGCCGCTGTCGCTAGCCCAGGTTGCTGGGCTTTTCTTCTTCATCCCTTTGCCTCCCGCTTCCTTAGCCACCAGCTAGGCAGCAGCTGGCTGGCCTCATCCCAGCAAAATCCCACAGACTTAAATGCCTTCAGATCCTCATGAGACATGTGAGTGCTAAGGACCACCATTTCTGCACAGGATTGGACCCTTATATGACTTCTAGACTCTGATAATTGTTCTTCAGAAGGTTTCCCTGAGATGTCATGGGTATAAAGATGGGAGGTCAGGATGCTTTACTGGAGCACACCATCTCTTTTTAAAGTCCTCTGTGTTCCTCAGTCAGGAAAGTGCTATTTATCTTTATTCTATTTTATGTTCTTTCTTTTTTTTTTTTTTTTCCAAACGTGTCCTTGTGACAATATTAGTTTGGCTGAGGCAGAAGTGATAGTTTAGCCACTGGGGAAATTCTCAGGTTCTTTATGGTTTAGTACATCTGGTAAGTGCAACGTGCCCTTTTGTGTTATGGGGTGAGCAGGTCAAAAGCCTTATTCTTATTTAAAGAGCTTAGCTCCATGTTTTGACTCTTCAGTGCAACTGGACAAATATTGTGCAACTCAAGTATGCAGGAAACTGTGCTCCACATTCCTCCCTCACCCCATGTCCCCTCCTGGCCCTCCTCCCCTGGTCCAGCACGGTCAGGACTCAGCCCTGTCTTCCTTCCCACACTACATTGTTGGAGGGAGGAAAGGACTTGCCACTGGTAGGGAAAAACCTCCCCATTTCCCATACCTGGTTGTTATTGTGGCAGCATACCCCGGTTTGCCAGCAGCCCCTGCATTTCCCACTGATCTCACCCTGTGCCAGCCCTAACTCCTGGTAACTCCAGCCCTACGTTAAAATCAAAATCACTCCTGTTTTAACTGTGTCTGCAGGATGTGCAGGGAAAGCCACTGGAACTGGCAAAGGGCTGAAAACACAAGAAGGGATTTAGTAAGAGATTTAAGCACAGGAGAGCTACTGCTTTGCTGGGTTGGCCTTGCAAAGTGAAAGTGATGGCTGATAGTTGGCCCAAGTGCATACATATGCCCAGGAGTCACTGGCAGAGACTTCAAGGGAGTTACAGATGTACCAGAGGGGCTCTTGTGTCACTTCAAAGATCTACATGTTTCCTGGCTGGCTTCCTCCTTCCCCTCTTCCCCTCTCAAACAGACCTCTGTTTGGAAAAGCTTTTGCTTTGCTTTTGGTTGTGTTTGTGGGTTTTCTTCAGCCCAGGAGAAGCAGTGGGAGGAATCTGTCTCTCTGTCTACACTGCTTTTGTCTCTAAAGCCATTATTTTTAATCTTCCCTCCCCCACAAGTCCCAGGAAGCAAATACTGCTTAAAACTTGCATTACTGAGGCTTGTGCTGCATATCTCTTACCTGGAAAACTCTGCCCACACCATATCCAATGACTAAGGAGATGAACACCTACCAAAGCCAAACCAAATGCATTAGAGACCAAATCTCAGCAAGCTCAGCCATGCATCTCCACCTCCCTGCACTCCTTTCGGGGATCAGACCAGCCAGGGATTCCAAATCACAGGAGTCCTTCAGTTAGAAGGACCCAATTTTGTTACCTGGTCACAGTGGTAGAACATTTCACTAGAGAGGATAGGCACAGCGTGGGATGAGATATCCTGAGATAACTCCTTGGCCCCGCAGAAAACTAATCAGTGAGGTTTGCCACTCACACCAACCCAGCAAGGGGAAATCCACTCATTTACTGGGGTTACTCACGGGTGTCTTTTCTGGAAGAAAGAAAAGCCCTGTGTCATTTTTACTCCCTTTTCCCTTAAGATTGAGGCCACTCTAAATGGTATCCTGAAGAGGCATGAGGCTTTGCTAAGAGAGAGGGGAGAGAGAGGGCAGATTTCCATTCATATCCCACAGTACTCAAGTTCGTATTATTTGTACAAAGGCTTCTCTTCTCTTTCCAGTTTCTGCAGTCCCCTGTTGTACTCTTTGTTGCGTTGGTTTTAAGGAGGATGTTTTACCATAAAGGAGAGAAAATAATCTAGATGATTTGGATGTTATCTTTCAAATAAAATCAGAACAATTCTTTGTCAAAAGAAAAACACGAAAACAAAGCTTTTAAAAAGGACCAAACCCAACAGTCAGAGAATATGTCTATATTTGCGTCTGCCACGAGTCTCGTGGTGGTGTTCTTGAAGCCTTTTCTCTTGCATTGGAGAAGGAAGTGAAACTGTGACTTTTTTGTAGGGGAAAGGTTCTTGAACTGCTCAGTCATTGAAAAGATGCATTTCCAAAATTTATTTTCCAAAACCGTTGAAATATTAAAAAAGCAAACCCCTAAAGCTAGCAGATTTGAATACCAAGAAGAAGAGCTTCTACCATAAGTCTGTCCTACCTCACAATTCCCACTTCTAATGTAACTCTCCCATTCCTGGTTTTCCACTCAAATATCCATCCCGTGCTTGTCTGCTTTCTCAGTGTCTCCTGGTGCTTGGAATTGGCTTTTCATTAAGAGATACACAATTCCTTTTCTCTCAGTTAGCAAAATACTCCCTAAGATGTTGCTTACTGCACGAAACTCGGTCCATTAAGATGACAGTATGTGCCTGCTCTTTTTATTTGGTAGATTTTACTCAAGGCTATGGTGTAGTAGTGGCCCTGGCAGAGTTAGATAACGGTTGGACCTGATGATCGTAAAGGTCTTTTCCAACCACGGTGATTCTCTGATTCTTATACATGAGATATACAGGGAAAGTATGAAAGCCAAACCAGTGCAGAGCAAGGTCCTGGGCACTGGGGCAAGCTCCCAGCTATCCACCAAGAGCAGAGGGAGGTCCCAGGCTGGGTGAGGATGTATAGTGCTCATCTCCCCACGGCTGGGCACCCGCAGCCTGCTCTGTCCTTCAGGCAGCCCTTCCTTCCGTTGCTCTGGTCAGTGTTTCCACAGCACCTTCATTGCTTCAGTGGCCCGTGGCAGCTTTGCACAGCAAGATGTTGGCTATCGCGGCTTCTGGCACTCGGCCCGTGCAGCTTTTGGGTGCTGTCTTGGCAGAGAGTGGTGCATAACGTCAAGCAGCCCATTTTGATCTCTTGCATCTCGTTGTCTGCAGAGGCGTCTGAACGCCGCCCGAGAACTATCTGATTTTCAAGGGCTCACTTTATATTCTGTTGCCTGGGTGAGCTGGAGTTTGAGATGCAGACTGATCTCTTATCTCGGGAGGGGAGGGGGAAACTGAAAGGGGTATTAATGCAGCATGGATGTGTTTACAGACCCTGGGTGAGGTTATGACTTAGCTATAATTCTCTTCTACACACGGTAGCGAGTTCGGTCCCGGTGACTGAGATGACTCCTGCAATTCCAACTCTGCCACTGAGACAAAGTGGCTCTGCTGGACAATTTTTTCCCTTCAGTGGGCACCTCTCTGAGTTCATGCTCAGTCCCATCTGGCTCTCGCAGCTCCCTCCCAGGGCGGAGGGGACAGGAGGAGGGAGGGAGCGTGTCCCTCACTGACTTTGCTTCCTGTGATGCTGAGAGGCGCCGAGCAGGAGCTGCCTGCAGTGCAGCCCCCCCATGACTGGCTCTGCACAGCCTCCTGCTTCTCCCAGGCTCTGTCTCAGGGGCTACCCCAGCTCAGCATGTTTAACACGGCGACGGATGCTGCATTCCCACCAGCTCCCATCTCCTCCCGTTCTCCCTCAGATCAGAAGATGCTCATGGTGTGCACCTGTCCCCGGAATTAGATCCCTGAGCAAAAAGGGGCACTTTGGAAAGAGGGGCTGTCAGTACTCCTCCCTTTCTGCAAAACTTCTTTGAAGCCCTTCAGCAGAAAAATGCACAGGACCTTTCCCCGTTGCCCTCCACGCAGGAACAGTGACAATCAGGTCCCATTAAGCTGTGCAAACCGAGAGCTGCTGCTAGAGCTGCTGCAGGCAGGCGCTCCAAGGGGAGATGCCATTTGGAAGCAGAGATCCAGCCCTGGCACTGGCCTGTGCCAGTGCAGCTGTGCCAGGCAGCTCCTGCCCACCAGCACAGTCCCCACCTGCCTGCTCAGCACGGTGGCTTTTGTTGTCCAGGGCTGCAGGCTAGTGGCCCACACGGCAAATTAGTAGAGAAGGACTCAACAGGTGGATCCAGACTCACCATCCAATGCCCACGTTGTCCAAAATATGCAAAATGCCTCGGGTCACTTTTTCTTTTCCAGCTTTGGAAGCTCCCAGTGTTGCTTCTTTGCTCCCAAAAGCACTAATGAGCAGAGCAAGGCAGAGCTTAGTTGGTTGCCTTTATCCCGTGCTGGAAAATAAACCGACCACTTTCTTTATTCCCGTTGTAAAGACTAGTCCTTCTGTGGCTTCAGGTACAAGAAACGAGAAAGCCGTAGGAGCCAAGGAAAGGTGGAACTACACTAAATGGTTAAGAAGAGACAGGAATTTACCTGATTAAAAATAACTCTCGTATACACACCCACAGCTGACCTTGCAGCCCCAATCTACATTTAGAGCCAAGGGCCATCTAGCCCACGTGGGCAGTGGACTCCAGCATGTGATTCAGATGGCCAGAATTGTCCATGCGAATGAAACAAAGGTCATGCAGTCACCCCAGGGGACCAAAACCATCATCACTATAGCTAGCTAAAATTAAATAAGATGCATTCCACTTAAAGATGTCCAAAATATTGCCACTGGGACACTAACTAGCTCTTGAAGAGATTGTTGCACCCATGCAGGGTAGGAATCTTGCAGGCAGACATAAGGTGGGGAGCAAGACTTTTCTGTATAGGTCTGTGATGTCTACAAGATCATTATCAACTCGAATCTCATAATCTCCCTGTGATGATGAAAAGTGTGCTTTGTATTCTCTTCTCCCCTGTTTATACCCCCTGTGATGCAGAGTTTCCATCGGAGCAGAGGCCCCAGCAGTTAATAGCAGACAAATACGCTGGCCCACGGAAAGCTCACCTGGAGGAACTCGTTGGCAAAAGCACCTTGCTGCTTGGTTCCTTTTAAAAACCAGTTATCCCATCAAAGCCTTTCTGAAAGATTTCACTCAGCAGCCATCACACAGCTGTCAGCAGCACTCACGACAATCTAATGGCTTTCCTTAGGCTAACGAAGGGCTCATGAGCAAGGTGGAGAAAGGTCTATAGGAATTGCTAAAGGATGTCTCTCTCAGGTAGCCAGCCTGGTCACATGTAACCAGTGGTGACCAGAGCACACGTGGTGCACGGTGCCAGAGTGGTCTCTCAAGGATGTCTCGTGCGCCACAACCACCCACCACACATTATCAGCCTCTGAAGGTTTTGAGCACTTGGTGTTACTGGTGTCCTCCTCTTTTGCCAGGGGTTAGCCATGCTGACTCTCGGCAGCCCGGAAAATCTCCCAGCTTCAGTGTGAACTGGATCACAGGCAACACTGACCTGGAGGTTATCAATGCCACGACGGGGAAGAAGACCTGTGGGAGCCCCTCACGGCTCTGCAAGCACGTGTTCTTCACTCGCTGGGCAAAGCTTCATGGCAAGGTAGGTCTGATGCTGCCGCCAGCCCTCGCTGGGATAGTCCTCACCCTGGAGTCAGTTCTGCTTTAGCAATCTTATGGATGAAAGTGCAGCCTCCACAAGTGTCCTGTATCGCTCCTGGTACGTCCTTGGAGAGGGTCAGGATCTGAGAGCCTGCGGGGTCAGCTGTGGGTGCTGAGAGTGGGTGGGTCTGGAGAAGAGCTGGGTGTTGTGGCTGCCCTTGGTGATGGAGCCATGCTCAGGTGAGCAGTAAAAAGCCAAGAGAGCGTTAAGCATCCATACAAGCACAACTGGGTAAATTTTTATACATCTCACCCCAAGTGTCCCTTGGACTCTAAGGGGAGCATTTAACTCACTAAGTCTTAGAGGCCTGAGGGAAGTATTTCTTATCATCTTGAAGGAGTCTACCTCACATCATTGTTCAACAGGAGTTTAGACTCCCAGCATGAACTGCTCCCAGTGTCACCCACGTTAGCTGGCTATGGTGCTATGGCTTGTCCATTCCCCTCCTCTGCCCCACTCTCCCTGCTCTGCTGATAAATCCATCCACCAGTACAGCTGCTCCTCTCAAGGCGAGAGGCCGGGTGCTGAAGGCTCTCTGCTGGCATTTCATTCAGCAGCAGTACAATTTAATGGCATTAAAACTGCCACCACCCCTTGACAGCCCTGCTTTCTCCATGAACCTTCCTCATTGGAAATGGCACTGAAGTCAACCTGCCCCTCATGATTCAGTTACATCCCACAGGCAGGAGACAGTGGCGAGATGGACAGATGGCCAAAAGCAACAGTGTGGAGCCCAGGGATGTAAAACATATAGGAAGAAGCTTGATGTGGAATAAGGAAATTTTCCTCCCATTATTCCTGGTTCTGAAGTCACCATTTCTCCTCTTGCCTGACTCTACAAGAGAGTGCTGGGGAGAAAAAGACATGAATATCAAGGTGGTGGTCCTGTCACCACCACTTGCAGGAGGAGCAGCAGGGAAAATGCAAAAGCATCTCAGATCACCTACTTTCACTGCTAGAATATTAATGTGCTATAACAATTGTCCCGCAGTCCATGTAGAGGACAATAAAAAATATTTTATTAAGTGCTAAAACCTTTCTCCTATTGGGAAATAAGTGGAAAAGACCAATGCAGAGCGATGGCAGGGAAGGCTAAAGCCATTTCCACCAGCAAAGTGATTTGGGAAGGCAAACTAGACAGGCAGTGTGGGAACATGTGAGGACAAGCCCAAAGAGGTTGTTCTGCTCTGTAGAAGACCCCAGGGAAGAAGGCTGGTGGGACTCATGACAGTGGCATGACCCATCCTAGCAGTTTGGTGGCACAGGTCCCAGCATCTTTCTTGCACAGCGGGTGGCATGGGAAGCGGGGCAAGAAGCACTCTTGCTGCACCCAAAGTAAAGGAACCCTCACGGGAACAAAACGAGGGGAAAGCTGGGCCCCAGGGCAGGCTCTGTGTGGGACTGTGGCTGGACTGAACCTGGCCCACGACAGGGATGTGTTTGAGGTGAGCAGCAGGGAGTAACTCACGGCCAAGCAGGGCACTTTGCTTTGACAAACTGAACTGTTTGATAAAGTCATCGGTACCCACCCCTGGGGAACCAAGGGGCAGCTGGAGGGCAGCACCACCCGACAGGCCAGCCTGTGGCTCCCTGGTGGCCAGGCTGGCAGCATCACCCTCGTCACAGCCTGGGCCAGGGCACTCTTGGCCAGGGCAGCCCTGCCATGTGCTGGCACCAGGCGGGCTGGAGCAGCCCATTGCAGGCTGCACGCTCACCTTTGCCTTTAACCTGGCTCTCTGCATCTCCCCTTGCTAGAGAGAAGGACAACAGAGCTGTTTGCTCACCGGGCTGCGCTTCGAGGGTGGCTTTTCCTGCAGGGTGCTATTTCCCTGGCTTGTGCATGTTGGCCTTTCTGCTGCCTGCTCACCCTAAGGCGCTTTCCACACTCGGTGTATTTCCTGTAATGCCAAAGCTGCCCTACAGGTTTGGCACTGGAGGTTTTGTGTTTGTGTACTGTCCCTGCCAGCTGAAGGGTGCTTGGCACAGGAGGCTGTCCCTGCCAACTGAAGGGTGCTTGGCACGGGAGGCTGTCCCTGCAGCTGAAGGGTGC
>JANVCC010000048.1:708044-720248 GCA_025345505.1 Todiramphus chloris collaris | reverse complement strand
CAGCCCTTGGAAAGGCTCAGTGTGTCTGAGGAGCTGCTGCAGCCCATACACATGTTTACATATGCTTGCTTAAGGCCTCCATCCTACACGCTGGACCAGGACGTTGGTGCCCAGTGGCCCATCAGGCAGCCAGTGCCTCTGCTGCCAGCAAAGAGCAGTATGGGGCTGCATGTCGTGCTGTTAAACAGTAGTTTTACTTGAATTTAAGCCAAGGCTGCCTCTGAGAAAACCATGACTCCCTGTGTCCTTCCCCACCAAGTCCCTGTTGCTGGAGATGCCCAGTGATGCAGAACAGGAAAGCTGATCCTGCTGAAAAGAGAGTCACCTTTTGTTCCTCTTTCTTAGCCTGGATATTATGTCAGAGCTGGTCCAAGTGCTCGGTCTGGTTCCCTGCAGCACCACACACGTACCTGTGCCAACACTCTGCAGGGAACAGAAAGGAAGGTGGGCAAAGGGGCCTCCCTGTGCAGTGATGGTGATGCTGCAAAGGCAGGTCCCATGGTCCTGTCCCCATGTGCTTCTTTCCAGGATCCAGGAAAGTCAGGAGAACCTCCCTTTTCCCCCCGCAGATGATGAACACTGAACCGTGGTTGAAGCCTCTTTACAAATGCACTGGGGTCAGAAGTGCAAGGGTCAGATCAGCAAAAAGAATAACCCTTTTTCCCCACACCTGAAAGCCACTCAGTACCTGCTGTTGAGCCATCAGATCTAGAGCTGAGCCTGCCCTCCCTGTGTGCATGTGCCCGTTCCTGCAGGGCACAGCCACATGGCACAGCTTCAGCCAAGCTCCCTGCCTGCTGCCCCAAAAAGGGGCATCCCCTTTTCTGCCTCCCCCTGCTCTCTGCCCATACCTCCCCCCTCCCTGCCATCCTCCCAGGCCACTCCGAGTCACTGCACGGCCACAAAACTGACACAGCAAAAAAATAAGATAAATATCTCTTAAGCTGGGGAGCTGAGTTGTTTTCCGTGGGGTCAGGAGGCTGCAGAGTGGGGGCAGTAGGCAGGGATGGGGACAGGGACCAGGGAGGGGCTTTTCTTTCTCCGTGGCACAGCACCGTTAGCAGGGCATCACCAGTTCTCCCCCTGCAATACTGCCCATGTCTGCCTTCCCTGCCTGCCTTGAGTGCCCTGGAGCTGTCCTGGGGCATCTCCAGCCCCGTGGGGAACTGCAGGTCCCAGCAGCCAACAGCATCCTTTGCAGGGATGCTGGCCGGGCAAGGCCAGGCTTTGGAAATGCTGCTCTCTGCGTTGTGGGAGGAGGGACCTTGCAGCCCCTCCTGCCCTTCCAGCTCCTCGCCCCTCCACCGAGTGTGCCACAGCCTTCCTAGGGTGTTTCTTAGGCCAGGTTGAAGATTTGATATCTAAACCTACATTTTTTTACCTGGACAAGATATTTACTTTTCCTAATAGACCCGTATTAGCTGTAATACAGCTGATCCACCTCCTGTCCTTACCTGAGAAGCGATTGGCACATAGCTTTTATGCTGGCTCCTTACTGATGGGAAACTGAGGCCTGAAGTGCCAAGATGGCCATGGCAGAGTCCTGCAGGTGGGAAGTGCCTCTGCCAGGCCATGCACCCTTCGGGCAAACACCTCGCTTCTCCACAAGCCTTCCCGCATGGAGCCCGGTGAGGGAAAGGCTCTGCCCCAGCGAGAGAGAGATGCTGGGAAAAGCTCCTGGGAAGTGGAAGCACCATCGTTTCTTTAATTGCCTTCAGGAATCAAACTCCTGGGAAGGCTGGGGAAGCTTGTTCCTGCAGGACTCTCAGCATAGCCTACACAAAAACCTGTGAGAAGCACAACGCATGTGTCTGACTTGGCCCAGTGGTGAGGCCACCCTGGATGGTTCGAACTGGTACCCTAAGTCACCTGAGCTAAAGCACCAAAATATTTCCTTCCAATACAAATCGATCCATGAAGGAAAAAAAGAAAAAAAAAAAAAAAATGATGGTAGCGAGATAGAAAGGGTTTTAAAGAAACCCCCTTAAATACTTTAGGGAATATTTGAATGTAAACTGCATCGATAATGATACATCGTGTCACGGTGTGCAAGTGATAGCCATAGCACATTACTAACGTATGTTACCAGCATCTATATACACACATGTTTCATAATAGGCATAAATCATTATATACTATGATGCATCACCTGATGTAACCCAGATTTTTGCCACATCAAAAAATAAGAATAAAAACCCACCAACATAAAATTCTATGGAGTTTCTTAGCACTGCATATATAAATATATAGAGAGATATGTAAGAACAAAAGCTAACCAAGAAATGTCCCAGTTTGCTCCCAGTGGCAGGTCATCCTCCTGCAGGTGAGCTGTGGGGAAGCATCCCAGGAGGTGGGAGCTGCACGTGACTCTCCTGGGTTCCTTGACACTTCTGTACTCAGGACTGCTCTGAAATGAAGCTTTGAGGTGTATGCGTCTCCCCTCCTGCCACAGAATCATAGAATAGTTTGGGCTGGAAGAGACCTTCAAGATCATCCAGTCCAACCTTACTCCCAGCCCTATCAAACCCACCAAACCCTGTCCCTAAGCACAACATCTGCCTGGCTGTTAGACTCCTCCAGGGATGGTGGCTCCACCAGCTCCCTGGGCAGCCCATTCCAGTGCCTGCCAACCCTTTCTGGAAAGAAATGCTTCCTGAGATCCAGCCTGAACCTCCCCTGGGTCAGCTCCAGGCCATTGCCTCTTGTTCTGTCCCTTGTCCCCAGGGAGAACAGCCCAACTCCTGCCTCACTACACCTTCCCTTCAGGGAGCTGGAGAAGGCAATAAGGTCTCCCTTGAGCCTCCTTTTCTCCAGGCTAGACAGTCGCTGCCCGGCACTGCTGGTGGATCTTGGTGCAACACGCATTCTTTAAAACCCTCCTGTCCATCACCCGGAATGTAGAGCTGAAGGGTTTGGATCGAGTGCATTTACATGGTAATCAACTCATTAGCCTGGGGGAGGCAGAACACATTAATGACTTTAGAAATGTTGGTTAAACTCCAGTCCTGATCAAAGAGATGAAAATTTATTGTCATGTCTCTAATAGCCATGTGGTAACCAAAATGAAATCAATTTGATGGAGATAATTAGGCCTCATCTCCATCACCACACACTTAGTACAATTAGGTGGAATGAGCTAGCAATATACTGGTAGCAAGGACTGGAACACTTCAACAGCACCAAGGAAGGAAACACCTCCTGAAACAGCTGTTTGGAAAATTAGAAGCTGCTGGTTCATCAGCATCTGGCCCCTGCCAGGAGTCTCCGTACCACACACAGGGGCAGGGCTCGCAGGCAGCTGCTAGCAGAGGTCTCCCCTGGAGTGGGGAGCATCCTTTTAGGACCTTGCCTGGGCTGTGGAACATGTGCTGTTGGGTCCTGGATCTCCCTTGGGAGCCTCCTTCTTTTCCCATGGGGCTGTGGAGATGATGCCCACCCCCAGGACACTGCTGGTCCCTCTCTGCTGAGCCACAACCAGCCCTCGCCGCGACCGGGATCGCTCAGTGATCTGCTCAGTGATCTGCTCAGTGATCTGCTCAGTGATCTGCTCTGTGTCCAAAGCAGCTGCATGAGGATGCCGAGGCAAAGCTCTGCAGGGAGGTTTGGGGGCAGAATGGTGGCTGCTGCCAACACGGTGAGGCTGGGGAGCTGGATCCTCTCCAGGCATCAGCCTCTCCACCAGCTGGGATGTTTGCAGACCCTACACCCTGCGTGTCCGTATGCTGAGCCCCAAGCACAGTTATTTTTCTGAGGGACCTTTGTATCAGCTTGGTGCTGAGTGGGAAAGGCAAGTTAGTTCTTTGCAGAGTTAGAAAACCTTCTTCCAGCTCTGGACTGGCTGGGCTCAGCATTCCTCTCTGCATTCAGCTTAACAGGCAGAACACATTAGTGCCCATGCTAATCAAATAATGGGAAACTTGATTCGTTAACGTGCTCGCTGACAAGTGGGCAAACTGCATTTCCAGTCTTCTAGAAAATAAAATATTCCATTTCTGAATATCCAGCTGATACTCATTTAATTTATTCTGACTATTTGAAAACTTCAGTAGTTGCATGGATTGTAGCAGAAACAGCCCATATCTTTTCAGTGCAGACCCCCAGCCACACCATGGCTGTTGCCAGCACTTTGAAACAAAGGCAAAGATTAAGTTACTTAGGAACTTAAGAGTGATTTTTGGTCAAAGCTTTTGAAAACTGCTCTCAAAGCTTCATTCCCCATCTTTTAATGAACAAGATATTTTTTTCCCTGACATTACCCTGCCACTTGGAAATAAAAGTCTTTGTATTTCCCCAGATTTTAAAATCCTACACACATCTTAAAAGCCAACTTTCCAACAGAAAACTATTTACTACATTTCTATGCAGTTTCTCTCTCTGGATGTTCAGAAAGAGCCTTCGCGTAGTCGTAGTCCTGTGTGGTGTAGGACATTCGACACAAGCTTTCCAGCAGCATCCAGCAGCATCACAGTGAGAAGGATTGTACAGATGAAGGAAAGAGAGGCCCAGAGAAGCTATTTGCCTACAATGAAAGCTACTTTATGTCCTTTTCTCTTCCAGGTGTTTCCCCCTTTGTTGCACTCAGAGTCCTCCCTGGACAAACACAACCTATGTCTCCATACATGCATTTCCAGCAGAGCAGGTCTGGCTTCTGCAGAGAAATCTTCAGGTCAAGCTAATGGAAATTGGTGGGAGGAGAAGACAGGGAGAGAGGAAAACAACAGCACCAGGGCAGACAGGGCAGTGATCCACATCAATCCCACCCGGTGTCTGTGGTGGAAATGACCCCCACATCTCCCAGGACTGTAGGCAGAAAATCATATTGCTCCTTGTAGGACAGAACCTCCTAGATCCCTTCCCTGTCCTTGCAAAGGACCATGGATTACTCCTCTCATGATGCATATAATGAAGGAGTTACTATAATCAAAATCCATCTAACGCTGTGAAATGTGAAGACATCATATCTGGCTCAGGAAGGTCCTGCTGCTGGAGGCTGGGACAGTAGTCTTGGAAAATATCACTGCCTGCTCATCCTGTTCTTTCAGTCTCCTCTAGAGGCATCCAGTGTCTGGTCTCAAAAGCAGCCAAGGGGGTGGGCAGGGGGTGTGCTCCCAACAAAGCCATTCTGTAATGTTTTTACATTGCTCTTACGGGCCAGGACCAAAGCAGGTACCCTCTTCTGCCTACTCTGATTCTGTTGTGCTTCTCATAATATTTTATTAGACCTTGCTAGACCTCGAGGCTGCTGCTTTGAGGCTTTTTTCCAGGTGGAGCTACCGGTCTGTGGTGCAAGCAGAAAACAACCTGAAGCAGAAGGTGAAGAGCAGAGTCCACGTGCAGGACTCTGTGCAAATCCACCACTGAGTACAGCAGGAGTAAGGTGATAGAAATCTCAAATAAGACACTGCATGAGTTATTCCTGTGCTTAATCACAGTCTCTGGTATTCTCGGAGGAAACACTGTGATGAATAAGCAGAGCAAATGATCAAAACTCTGGTGTAATGAGCCCTGTGTTAATTGTCCCGCTGTCCATCGAAACACAAAAGGCACTAATGAAGCGCGCACAGCCTCAGCATCCCCAGGATGACTTTCCTTAAGCGCAAATGTTCCGTTTCCAGGAGAAACTGTGGGACGCAGGGAACTCCAGTAAAGGGGCTCATCTCTCACCTGGAAATGAAACGTCCTTCCCTGGGACCTGAGAGAAAGCGGCTGCATCGGCTGACCCGGACTGTTAGCGCGCTGCCAGCCAGAGCCTAGAGACGTAGCCAGCCCTCAGTGCTCTGAGTTAGGAGGTGCTGCACAATGCCCCGGTCCCTCCCCAGACATCCCACCCTCACCACCCCACCTGCCTCCCATGTCCAAGAAGTCACAGCAGCCGGAGGGACAAAGGCTGGACCTCTTCTCTGTCATTGTGATCTATGTCATTATCATCTATGTCATTTGCTGGCTGTCAGACTGTGGGGTTTAGGAGATAACCACCCCATCCTACTGGGTGAATTACCTGTAACACAGACACACATCCCCCCACCTGAAGCTCACCAGGGTGACCACAACCAAAGCCCAAGGTGGGTGAGGAGCAGGCACCTTCCGAGCAGAGTCTGGGCAGCAGAAGGGTTCTGAGCGTCTGCTGCGTATTCACCAAGCAGGGGAGGGGCAGGAGAGCATCCGGAGTTTCTCGGGATGTGCGTGAAGGTTACTTGGATCATCTGAACCGAAGCTCGCTCTGACTGAGATCTCCTTAATAAACCCATTGTTATTTTGACACAGCACCTCGGTCTCTCCAGCCAAATGCCCCAGAACACACAACAAGACCTCTGTACTTCTCACACATCGTGGGTTCGAGCTGCAGCGAGGGCTGGCGGCGGGGAGGAGGACGGGAAAGGCAGACATGGCCATCCTGTGCATCCAGCAGGCAGTGGGATGGATGTACCAAACCCGTGCCCTGGAGTCAGGTCTGGAGGAGCTGCCTTGAAACACTCGTGTGCCTGCTCTTAGCTGGCAGTGGGCAGTGAACAACCGTTACCCTGCCCCCAGAGCACACCGAGACCCCTAGATGAAAAGGTACTTCAAGTGCAAAGTATTTTTGCTTATAAAGTATTTAAAGCACATCAGTCTGACTCGCAGAACCCATTTCAAACAAATGAACAACCTCTGAAAACATTTTATGGACATTATTTCCTCTCCAGCTGCACTTCATCTCTTGAATTTAGTCTTAGGTTATGGTCTGATTATTCGCAGAAAGAATTAAATTGGAGGGGAGAAGAAATGAAGGTATTCCCTGGAAATCCTTTCATTTTATTAAAGTCTCTGTTATTGCTTGTGTTGTGTTTGTCCAAACCGATTGTCGAGATTTCATTACCCCAATTTCAAGCAGCAGCACTCTGTCTAAATGTGGTTATGACTGAAAATGAAGGTATTCTGCAGTATTCTCGGAGACAGCAGAGCACGCTGCTTTTCCGGGCTGAGCCTCGAGAAAAGAGGTTATAGAAAACATACACCTTCATCCATCAAATATCACGCTCCCAAGCAGCGCTAATGCGCCCCAGCAGAATTCACAGCCCCGCGACATTAGTGACTCAGGCAGAAGTTACCCTCTTCAAGCCAGGAATGACCAACACTAATCAGGACAGAACTGATCCAGCGCTGCTGGTTATTAAGGGCCCTCTATGAGATTAATTAGCAGCAGCAGCTCCTCCGAAAGAGCTGGTAAAGAATGACACAGCAGGGAAGCAGCCCCAGAATGCACTGAGCCACCACGCCACACCACCTGCCCATTGACCCTGTTGGGCACAGACCCCACGCACAAATGAGGCTTGAGCTCCAAGGGACTGAGCAAGAAGGTACAGCCCACTTTACACGGCGGCAAGGAGCGGAGAGGACACAAACCCAGAAATCTTTCCAAACAAGCTGCCCACCCAGAGCCAGCTTTCAGGAGCAGTGATCTGCACCTTTCCCCTGTGTGACCACTTGCTTGAGATCTGCAACAGGGAGGCTCGAGCAAAGCCGGTCACCTCGGGGTGATGCCACGGGCTGGGCAGAGCTGTGGTGGCCCCACACCAGCTCCTGGGCAACACCCATAGAAATACCACACTAAGAACATCACGGCCCAGCTCTGTGTTCCAAGAGGGTCTCGTGCTGTCACTGTTATCACTGTTTGAGAAGCTGGACAAGAAGTTTTGGAACTCAAAAACTGGGAAAAAGACATTTCAGAGAAATGTTCTGGAAAAAAACCCACATTAACTTTGCTATAAGAGGTGTCCAGTCTGAAATAAAAGGATTGCTGCACGTTTTTCAAGCTATACTAGATGTCCATACTTGGCCTCTGCAGGACAAGGTTTATATTTCTTTACTAGGGACATGCTTCAGGACAAACATTTAAACTTACATTTGACACACACATACACAAAGTTAAACCACTTGGTTGGGATGATTCATATTTCAGTGTTATTATTCATCTCCAGCAACTATCTGTTCTTCGTATCAATCAGAAGCAACATTCACGATTGCAGTTCCACTGTGCCCATGCAGCTCCTCAAGTTTAATTCCCATTCCCCATAATTACTGAAATGATTATCATTCTTTCTCTGTAGGAACATATCATCTGTATTAACCACTTACTAGAACTGTATGTATAATTATTGCAGTTATTTGAAATCTACAGGGAATGTGTGCCAGCATAAAGGCGACTACTGCGGAATTCCGAGCGCTGTACAATATCCCGAGCACAGTCAAGTGTTTCCTCCCCACCTAGTGACTTAAATACACAATCTGCAGCATTTTGTTACAGCTTTTGCTATTGAAATTAGCTGGAGCCTGCTGTTGACTTCAACAGGAAACGTTCCAATCCAGAATCATCTGAATTCAGCGCTGTCCCTTACGACAGCAGCTTTGGCCTCAATTTGGAAAGTCAGCCCTGCTGGACATGTATTTAAACTGATGCTTGAATGCTGGTCAATTAAATTGGATAGATTATGGAGTTCTAGTGACAAAATCATGGAATTTAGATAAAACTAAAAAGTCAAGACTCTTGGGGAGCACCGAGGGCCAACTACACCACAAGGGACGGTGACCCCTGAGCTGAGGTTGAAGGTGAAGATGCAGGCAGCAGTCCCACGGAGAAGGTCATAGTCCCACCATCCCTGAGCAAAGGGAGGCAAGCGGCTCTGGTGATGGAAGCCAGAGCACAGCAATTGCTGGGCAAGCTCATGGTGACAAGAGAGGTCCATGGTCAAATCAGGTAGACAAGGTCAAGTAAGGATTGAGGGCAAGCGATTGAGCGTAACACGACTCCCGACCCAACGGGTGCATCTCTCACGGATCAGCTTCTCCTAGCTCTTTCTCACACAGCTCTTTCTCACGACTTAGCCATGTTCAGAGACACCCCATCTAAAGTTACCTGGGCAACATACCCCAGATACCCCTGAGCAGTCAGACCCTGGAGGAGCAGGAAGAGGCTGCCCACCTATTACACAGCCACCAGACTGGGCTCCAGTGGTCACGACCTCTGTGTCTGTGCACACAGCTTGGGGGGGGGTGGAAGAGCTACACCCACTCTTTTATAATAGCCTAATGTTCAGAAACAAGCATTTAGAGATGGGCATCCAATGGAGGGCATGCCCCTTGTGCCTCTGGCCACCCTCCCCAGTCCTACCAGCGCGCTCCAGTTCCCACCTGAAAGCAGGAAGGGGAACAGCTGGGTGCTGCCCGGGGCAGGCATTGCCAGCACCAGTTGCATCACCATCTTAACCCTCAGCCATGCAGTGCCCAGGGCAGGCAGGAGCTCCTGCTGGGTTAACACGTCCCCTCTGGGACCTGTCTACTGGGCTTGAAAAGTGTGACTTCCTGAGAGCCGCACAGCGTTCACAAGTGACGGCTTATCACCTACTGCCTCCCATTCTTCTCTTCCTAGGAGCTGTGCACGATTTGCCAGTTCGGGGAGCACAAAATGGGCCTAACGACTGCACTCCAGGTTTTGTAAGGCATTTCTGAAGCCTGGAATCTGTGAAGAATACGTGACAGCTGAGGGTACGTGCGCGGAGTGGCTGCCACCTCGCCCGGGACTGAGTGGTGACAAACACAGACCCGGCTCACACGGAAGAAAATAAGCATATGAAGGGTGGAAACAAGGAAATAATTACAGGTGGATATTTTGCTTTTTTTTTTAGCCACCTCCCTTGCAGTAGGGAAGCCCGGATAGCTTCCTGTGCTGCACAACGGCCGTTCTGCTGACGGATGTGTTTTGCCGTAAGGGTAAGAGATGTGAAAATCCAAGAGACTGCTGAGTTTAACTCAGTGCTTTTGCCACGTTGCTTTAGAGCTCTCCCAGTTGCCCCTCGCTCGCTGGGAGCAACGTGCCAACTTTAAACTTTGCACATACGCCTCTGGAGCGCACGTGGGGATTGGCATCCCATGGCATCTGCCTTCCACGAGCCACATGCTTGGTGTAAGCTGGGCCTGGGGCCCTGGGGCCATGGACCACCCCTCCTGTAAGGAGGTGGGAGGTGAGATGGAACATCTTTGCTGAGACAGCACTGCCACAACCCTTCCCAACACGTGCTGCCAGCCCAGGCAAGGTCCCTGGCACCCAGCACCAGCCCAGAGGCATCGCGGTGCTGGGGACGGTCTGGGGCACGCGGCGATCGCCCAGCAGAGAGGCAGGGGCAGCAAGGCAGCCTCTTTCCCTAATTACTCCATTGATTGTAACGGTTGCTGAAAGCAGGGATCGAAGCGAGCTGCGGGCACGGCAGCCAGCGAGGCGCGGGGACTGCTGGTTACGCTCAGCTGCTGATCCTCTTGCTGCTGGCTGAATGCTTAGGAGTTTATCCTGTTGAGGGAATTACAGAGCAAGAACTTGGCAGAGTAGACAGCATGAGACAAAACTGGTCCATAAGTTTACAGGGCAAGGTTTAATGAACTCTCCGAGTCCGCGGAGGGCACCAGTGCCTTAGGTGCTAAACATGTTTGTTTATTGCTCCACCAGTTCTCTGTCAGTTGGAGTTTATACATGTTTTGGCCAAGCAAAACAAGCTTTTTGAGGGTTTGTTGTTCTCGCTGTAATTCAGGAGAAGGCTTATATTGGGAGATTGATCGGGTACCAACGGCACTATTGGAAATATTACTGTGTCTGTATTAAAGACATCTTCTCATAAAGTGCATGATGCTTTCCACCTGCACGTTGCTTTTCCAAGCACAGTTTGGGCTCACTGAATATATCTAAGTATCAGGTAATTTTTTTTTTTTTTTTTTTAAGGGATAAAATAAAACCAAACAAATTTTTGTCTGGGCTGAAAAAAAAATGTTTTGGTACACTTCAAACTCCTCATTTCATTTAGGGATCTTTTTGCCGCTTATCTAAAAGAATCAAAGACTGCTTAGTTAATTAGGAAACCCACATGTTACTTCAAAGCAATACAGCTTTTCAGGGACAGAAATTACTCGATGGATTCACAAACTGCATCAGGCAACCACAACCACAGCGTGCAGGTTTGGGCGCCAAAGCACTTCTCAGAGAAATATTACCTAGAAAGACAGCAAAGACACCGACTTCACAGCGTCCTGGAAGTAAATCCTAAATGAGTAACAACAAACACCTCGAAGCTGCTTTCACCCATGGGCTGGGGTCAGTAACCTCCCACCCGACAA
This sequence comes from Todiramphus chloris collaris, assembly GCA_025345505.1. Taxonomy (NCBI): domain Eukaryota; kingdom Metazoa; phylum Chordata; class Aves; order Coraciiformes; family Alcedinidae; genus Todiramphus; species Todiramphus chloris. The sequence goes on along the minus strand of JANVCC010000048.1, from coordinate 709,109 downwards.
TTTAGAAACACCCTGCAGAGCACCGAGCCAGGTCCTGCTGCACTTGGTGTAGCCATCCTGCCCAGGCAGGCTGTGTGCAGCCTGGTTTACCTGTTGGTGCGTCTGTGACTCCAACGGTTCCTGCCACAAAGGGCTCCATTCAAGCCCATGCCAAGCAAAGAGGGGTTGGAGGTGTTGGAGCTACCACCTTTGGGGCTGTCCCAGCTGTCTCCAGCTGACTCTAGGTGTCCACCTGAGCACACAAGGCTCTCCTGTTGGGGAGATCTCACCTCACTCCATTATGAACACATACAGGCAATATTTCTTTGAGTGAGGCTCTTCCCATCTAAATCAAGATGGTTTTAGCCAATGGCTTTTTGCCCAAAGCCCAAAAGACAGGGGTAGAAGGTGGGAGGAGAACGGTTACACATTTCTACACAGTCTTAACTGTGCTGGGAGCTTGTAGAAAATGTGTGTCTTGTGGGAATTTGAATCTTTCCCATGATCCATTCTCTCCCTGGAGAGATGACTGCCCTGCGGAAAGGAAACGGGAACCCTCTCAGCAAGCCCCATCCTGCCAGGTGTCTCCAGCAGCTATGGCTGGGCACTCTGCCTGGCAGGACTGGCACTCCCACCGTCACCCGGCATCAGCGGGCAGCAGCTGAACGAGGAGCTGCAGGTCTGACCCTTCCCCAGGTCTGCAGCGGGGCCCTGAGCAGTGTGCTGCCTGCTCCAGCTCGCTGTCACGAGTGGGGACAAGCAAGGACTGAGCCCCCCGCGTCCACCTGCCAAAACAGAACCACATTTCAGTGATGCTGAGGTGGGAGCTGTGCTCCTGAGCTTTGAGAAACTGAAGCGTAGCAGAGTTTGATTAAACACTTTGCTTGATTAGCTAAAACACTTTACTATCTTCAGATACTTGAAAAATAAGCTTAGATTTTTCTTTTCTAAGTGCTAGAGATTTTCCACTCCCCTTCCCATCCACAGCAAGCATCAGGTCCCCTGCCCCTGGGCTGATCTGAGCCATGGAGTCACCTCAGCACCTCATCCCACCAGCCACTGGGTCCCATCACAACCTCATCCCAC
>JANVCC010000048.1:693297-708034 GCA_025345505.1 Todiramphus chloris collaris | reverse complement strand
ACCACGACCTCGTCCCACCCCCAGCAGTGGAGGTGCAGCACAAGGCAAGCACCAGCCCAGAGCCCCCAGCCCGCTAGAGCAGGAGACACACCGGACTCGATGGCTTTCCATGGCCTTCTGCACACGGAGCCCTCCGCTGCACGGTGTGAAATGACAGCCAGTGACCCATCAGATGGCACTAACATTGCTTCCAGAGGTGGTGGTGTATGGGTGGCACCGAGCCTCTGGCACCCACTGCTGGGCAGACAGCGGAGAGATTCACATCTGGGCACTCAGCGTGCACAATCCCACCCAGACTGGCGCATTGAGCTGGAAAATATCTCATGCCACAAACCTACAGAGGGCAAATTTAGCCCTGGAGAGCAACAGAACTGAGGCTATATTTAATTACAACGATATCAAAAGTGAGAGATGCACTTATTACAAACAAACCAGCCAACAACCAAGCGCCTGTGCCTTTAAAGGAGCAGCATTGCCCGTTTCTAACCGCTGTGAAGGAAAGGTTAATGGAAGGGGGCCAGGTGAGCCATGGAAGGGAGGCTCTTTTCTCTCCATCAGCACATCTAACATCATGTTGCATTCACAGATGTTTTAAGACATTTTGTTGATAGCATTTTTCAAAGCAAAATACCACCGCTGCCCTGACAGACCAATTATATCCCCTTACAATGTCCTGCAGGCACATGAATTATGAACCGAGAGAGTTTTGCCGAACTCCTCAGACAAAGTGGGCATCCGCAGCGTTATCCTTCCCTGTCCGCGCGTCTCGGCGTGCCCTCTGCTGGCACTGACTCCCAACGACACAGTGCCCGCTGCTCCAGCCTTCCTGGCTGGGACACCACGCAATGCCAGGGCTGGGAGGCACCTCTGGAGATCACCCAGTCCAACCCCCCTGCCAGAGCAGGGGCACCCAGGGCAGCCCACACAGGAACAGAGCCAGGGGGGGCTGGGAAGTCTCCAGAGCATCCGTCACTCTCACTGTGAAAAAGATTTTCCTTCTGTTTCTGGGGAACCTCTTCTGCTCCAGCTTCCATTCGTTGCCCCGTGTCCTGTCATTGGATATAACAGGGCACAGCCTGGCTCCAGCCTCCTGACACTCACCCTTTCCATATTTATAACCATTCCTGAGGTCACCCCTCAGTCTCCTCCAAGCTAAAGAGCCCCAGCTCCCTCAGCCTTTCCTCAGCAGGGAGATGCTCCACTCCCTTCAGCATCTCTGTGGCTCTGCGCTGGACTCTCTCAGGCAGTTCCCTGTCCTTCTTGAACTAAGGGCCCCAGAACTGGACACAATATCCCAGATGAGGTCTCACCAGGGCAGAGTAGAAGCGGGGACAAGGAGAACCTCTCTTGACCTACTAACCACAGCCTTCCTGGCTCATGGTCACCCTGCTGGCCACCAGGACCCCCAGGTCCTTTTCCCCCATGCTACTCCCTAACAAGTCAATCCCCAGCCTATACTGGTACCTGGGCTGTTCTTTCCCAGCTGCCAGACTCTACACTTGCCCTTGTTGTATTTCATTTGATTTTCCCCTGCCCAACTCTCCAGCCTGTCTAGGTCTCTCTGGATGGCAGCAGAGCTCTGGTGTGCCAGCCACTCCTCCCAGTTTGGTATCATCAGCAAACCTGCTGACAGTGCACTCTGTTCCTCCATCCAGATAGCTGGTGAATATATTGAATAGTACTGGTCCCAGTACCAACCCCTGAGGGACTCCACTAGATACAGGACTCCAACTAGACTCTGCCCCATTGACCACAACTCTCTGATTTCTTTCCTTCAAGAAATACCTGAGGCCAGCAACTCTGCTCACCCAGGGAGAGTTTTTGGTACATGCAGGTGATACGAAGCTTCTGGAAAGAAAAGAAAGCCAAGGCAGGTGCATTACCAACAGAGCAGGACTTCGGTAGAGCGGTGAGGTGAGGTCATGTCTCATAGGGATGCTGAAATTGCTCTCCCGGGCCATAAGGGGGAGGCTCCAGGAAGGGTTAAAGGGGGTGTCTGGTGGTGGTGGTCCCAAGTGTGCCCACCCAATGGCTCATCAACGAGTCTCTGACAGAGGCAGAAGAGATGGCTTGGTACCCACCAGGCAATGACAGACACCATCCCCTGGCACAAATCCAGCACATTTCTGGCACAGCCAGAACATTTCTTCCATACTTGCCTCAAGTGTTTACATACCTTGGTGCTGATTCACCCTTGGAGAATTAGTGAAATTGAAAAAGCTGAAAGCTAAGGACCAAAAATTAAGAATTGCACCTTGCGTATTGTTTATTAAATTACACAGCTCTAGGGGCAGCCTCAGAGGTGTCCTCGTTTCATGTCTTTGGAGTACACGCAGATTCCTGAAGACCTGCTCGTTTGTAAAACAGTGAGATCTTCACATCGAAAGGAGCAGGGAGCACGTGGGCCAGGAACTGCGATCTTTCCCCTGCAGAGCCATTCCCAAAGAAGGAGGAAAGACATTTGCTTCCCAAATAAGAAAAAGGATCTGTCCCTGCTCTCAGATGCCCCGTGTAAAGCTGGTGGAGTTCATGGAGCTATGTGAGTATAAAATCAGTGTCATAAAGAAGAGATGGGCTCTGCTGTGGGGGGAATGGGGTGGCCCTATAGCAGTACTCTTGGCACTCCATACATTTTCTGTGCAAAGCCCTTGGACAAGAGTTGTTCTCAACACAACTGTCAAGGGCCTATCGCTCAGTAAGCACAAGCCACTGTTCCAGCACCTGCAGCTTCCTGATGGCCAGAGCTCACCTGCAATTCACTGGTACCTCCTGGACCCAAGAAACAAAGGACAAGCCCCATCCCTTCCAATCACCCTGGCCAGGTAGTCAGATCCCCTGGGGAAAGGACCTTCCTTACAGAGTACTTGGGTGCTAAAAACCCCATGCTCTCATACATCTCCTAACCACAGGTCCCCCGAGGAGAAGCCCAACCAGGTCTCCATGCCCCATCCCCACGGGTCCCACATCCCCACATCAGGAACAACCCACGCTTGCACCAACTGCTGAAGGGCTCCCCCAGGAGCGATCTCTGCTCATGGTGCCATAGGAAGCACAGACAGCCACAGCCCTGCTCCCACAGAGTGTTCTCTTGGAGGCTCCAGCTCGCCATCCAAACGCACAATAAGGGGGCTGACCCTGTCCAAGAACTTACGGTGTAACGAACGGCATCTAAAGGCACAAGGGAATAGAGGCAGGAGGGTCAGCAGCAGCAGCTTTGGTATCCTGGGGCTGGGCACTGGGCTGTGCTGCCACTAACCCCAGCCAGGGGAACCCCTTATCCGCTCTACTTGCAGAGAAATCCATGATACTCACCCGATATCTTGTGTGCAAAAACTGCACGTTGGATGGAACTAGAGGACTGAGGATCTATGCCTTGCTAGGGCCCCACTGAGCTCAGCTGGGCTTGCACGACGGTTCACCTCGCAGCACCGAGGTCTCCAGCTGCATTTTGACATTGCTTATTTCCAGCGAGAGCTCGGGGACTCGCTGACAGTGTTTAGAGGACATTTGTTCTGCTGCATCTGGAGAACAGCAGATAACTTTAAATACTTGTAATCAGCTTATTAACAAAGTGGATCAGAAGTTAAGATACCATTTCTCCTATGATTTTGTACTTGTAAACTTCAGGAAAACAGGTTAGAGGAAAAATCAAAAGGATATTAACTAAAGCCCAAGATCAAATTAAGCAGGATTAAAATAGCTCTACATGTTATCAAGTCTAACACCAGGCTGTGTTGCAAGGTGGAGTGGATGTCCAGATAAATTAATCTTTGGCCTTCAGAACGGGAAAATAAATATAACAGCTATTGACAGAGCGGCTTGGCTGCGGCATCACAGAAGCTGCTTAGGAAAAAAGCTTGACGTGGACTTGTTCACATGTTGGGACTCACCTTCCGTCGCCCCTTCTAAGCCACTTGGAGACAGAAAGACACTGAAGGGGGAAAGAAATCCTTCTGTGGTGCGGCGAGGACAACGGGAGGGGACATCTCGGTGACTGTGGCTTTCCCGTGGGAGAGCAGGCGCGTATTCCAGAGCCCGCTGGAGGCAGCTCAGGGTTAAACCCCAATGAGCAGAGGAGACTGTTGCAAACACTTGATCACCAAAGGCTTGCTAGGGCCAATAGCACTGCAGGGAGGGGTGGGTTTGGAAGAACTGGAGCACATTTGAACACTTAAGAGCCCAACAAATAAGATACTTACGTCACACTAAACACAGTGCTCTTAAAGCTCTCGGGGCAGGACTCAGCAGTGCTGCAAACACAGTTACTATCTTGTTGGGAATGACTTTTATCCACAGAGACATTGCTGGAACAGATGCCCACGTTTTTGGCAAAGCCTCTTGTAATCATTGATAGAAACCACGGTCTTCTTCGGTAAGGAAAATGTTATTCCAGTCTTTCTTAAACCTCAGTTATAAGGCAAGCCTTCCAGAAGCTCAGGGAAGTGGGTCTTCTTTTTAAGACTCAGATTAACCCAACTTCTCCACCTGTGAAAGCACCAGTCAGGATGTGCCTGAAATGAGACTCACGCCCACAGCCTCAGCTGAATCTTCCTCAGATACTCAGTGCTCCTGCCCCCGGGTATCACTGCTCTGATTCACACCAGCTCCTCCAAAGGAAAACTGGCAGAAACATGATGTCACCCTCCCTGTCCCACAGCCCATTCTTCCTCTCTCTCACCGATGCTGACTTTATTCAGTGTTTCCATGTTCTAACCCCTTCGCTCACCTTAGTGAGTCAATCCTGTCACCTTCAGACCTCCTGCCTCCCGTGCTTTCTGCGTGGCTCTGCCATGGGTCTCCTGGCAAACACCAGCTGAGCCCGTAAACTGTTGGCTCACAAACCCATCTCGCTCCAGACCTTTTAGTTCTACCCAGATTCTTGTTGTCCTAATCCCCCCCCAGCACTCAGCTGAAGTAGAGCAGAGCTGCTTCTCTCTAGTTTCTGCCTTGCTCTTGGTTATTACCTTTACTTCAGAGTTTAGTTGTGGAGTTTTTAATGTATTTTGCTGCACCATCAGTGAAGAACAACCCTTCCCTGTTCAGCCAAGCTAAAATGATGGTTTGGGGCATGCCCCACCTTATTGCAAACTCATTGCCTTTTGTCTCGTGATACAGCTGCAAACATCATCCTCTTCTGACCGTAGCAAACATCTCTTTAAAAGCTCTGCAACATCAAAAGTCTGTTGTTGTTGGGTTTTTTCTCCTTAAAGACCACACAACCTCACAAGGTGCTTGCTTTCACTGCAAAGCCCCTGTCTCTCAGCCATTTAGATGCCCACCCTGGGCAGTCTCTGGCAATTACCATCTTTCCAAACAAGCACTGTTGCCCGGGGCCTCGCTTTGCCAATATTCCTGGCAAATCCATCACTATTCTCAACCACCACCTTCTGTCCCCACAGCTCCCACACAGCCCAGTGCAGTGCAAAGAGCTGGTGTGAAGAGGGGAAAGAGGAAAGAGGGAACTCACCGAGTCCTGAGGAGCCTGAGAAACATGTAGGAGAAGTCTCTGATATCTGTGTGTCTCTCTAAGCACCCACTTCCAGTCCAAGGTCTTTGGCCGTGGCGTGGGAGCAGCCTTTGCCATGCTGTGCTTGCAGGATGTCCTACCCAGTGCTGCCTTTAGGCCTGGGTAAGGCTGCTGTATTTTATGGTAACAATGATGGTATTTGGCTAAGTAACCCTGCTTTTCTGTACATAGTTCTCCAGGAGCATCCCTACCTACTTGTCTCTTTCCAGCAGAGCAAAATGTAAGGATTTTGGATGGTCTTGCCTGCTGATATTCATGTTTTTCTTGTGAGCGCTGGCTTTCTGTGGAGCCCAGCTGATCTCTGCGTTGGTATGGCTCTCACCAGCTCTTCGTTTTCAGCTTTCCTTTAATGCACTGTTCATAGTTGATCTGTTTATAGCTGCTTCTCTAAAGACCTTGCCAGTATGTCTTTTAAAAGGGAACAGTAGTTTGACAAAATAAATTGCATCATTAAAAAGACTACTGCAAACACACACCTGCATGAACACAATGGAGATGCTGCAGCTGAGCATGAAAAGGAGAAGAAAAAGCTCAGTGTCTAAAAGGCAGATACAGGGGCCTCTTCCACCCTAGCTGTTCTACCAGGGCTGCCATGAAGCCCCAAGCACGAGGCACACAGCACCGAGGTTTTAATGCGGGTAAAGTATTGAGAGCTGACTCAGCAGTCTTTACGGATCCCTTCCAACTTGCAATATTCTATGACTGGATGGGAAAGAGACTGTGTAATCCTTGGAGGCATTCTTAAAAATGCCCCCACCCAAAAAAGAGAGACTCCTGGCCAACAGAAGCTCTTGGGGAGGGATGGTGTGCCACCCGCTCTGCAGACAGCTTCCTACAGCCCTGTTTCTTCCACCAATCTGGTGTAAAACAGGCTCTCTCTGGAACAAAAAGTTATGACCAAGTTTCATCTTCTGCCATTTCAGATGCAGTAACTGCCGTTCAGGGTCAGGACACCACGTCTGCACCGAGATAAATAACCGCTATGCACTTGCCCACTTCAAGGAACTTGTATTTTCTGGTCATAACAAAACATTTGGAGACAGAAATCTGTGCCTCCTCTCACTCACTGCCTGCTTTTACACTTGCTGTTGAGCACAGACCATCCCTCTTGGTAGCTCAAGATCAGCATCCAGGAGCATCCTCAGGCTAAGCTCCAACGTCGCGGTCTCACAGAGATGCACCAGCTTGAACAGTCAGAGCTGTATAGATACAAACACTCGGGTCCGATTGCCTCAGTTTTGCTCATGATGGTACAACTGGGGAGAATTTCTTTTTTTTCCTGTAGATATACCTATCAAAATGTACCTTCAGGTAAACCTTCAGTTTCCTTTGGAAAACTTGTGCTGTGACATGTGCACCTCGAAAAAGATTCTTGCAAGAGGGGCGATGAGCATCTGAACGGAAGCGTTCGTTCGCTGATCAGTAAGCAGTTCTGTCTGGAACGGACGCAATGTACCTTCGGTTTTCCAGCAGGAAACTCCAAGTAGCCTCACATAATTTGGGAGGGGAAATTACCTCTCTGGTTTTCTCATATTTCAGTAAACGATGCATCTGTGTCCAGTCACTTTTCAGTACATTAAATCAGCAACAACACAAAATATATACAAAACTAGGGTATGGTTTTCAGAAACAGGCACCTAAAAAGAAGATTCTAGACCCATATGTAGGCCCATGAAGCTGAGTTTCCTAAGCCCCAACCACCTGCCAGGCTGTGCAGAACACTGGCATGGGAGCTCAGCACTTCTGAAGGCTGCACCACGGCAGCACCCAACCTTCTGCCAGCTTTCCAGCAGAGGCAGTTCTCACAAACTCCATAAAACAAGGAAGGCCACAATAGCATGTCCTGCAATTAGCCACCCCGAAATCAGTGTTAATTAATAATGACACCATCACTACGCCCCCTACCCTTTAGCTGCCACTGAAAAGTTTTGGGTTTCCTTCATTTCTCTCCCTTTTCTCTAATACTTAAATCCTGTAGTTCAAGTTTTTTATCATAATAATAATAATAATAACTTCATCAATTTTTATCATAATATCAACTCCGTTTTAGCGGTGTTTGCTGTGTACTGAGATTTTACTCTCTTAGTATTAGTGACCTTGTTAAATGCCCAGCGATTACAGCCTCAGAGGACACAAGTTGTCCCACTGCAGCGCTCAGCTTCAGCTTTGCAGCTGCACAAGCCTGATCTCGGTGACACAGGAAAGATTTAGATAAGGTTTAAAGAACTAACGTGAAAATTAAAATTAGATTTCTGTCTGTATCCGAATAAAGTACTTAGAGGGGGAAAAAAGTCATTGGAAGTATTAAATGCTAAACCCAGAGACAGTTAGAACGTTAACCTGCTGAAGCTACCTAGCTGTTTGTTCTCCTTTCCACCAGGCAATGGTTTGGACGAAGGCACAAAATGCCTGGATCCCATTTGGGATCCTGGTACTGTCTGTATTTTGACCAAAAGCCAAAAATAATCCATTTACTCGAATTTCTGAGGGAGGATGTCAAATGTAGACATCCCCACAAAGTGAGAATTTGAAAGAAAGGCCAGCTTCACCTCTTCCAGAACCACAACCCTACTGGAAACACAGCAGTATCTCCCTGATGTCATCGGTGCCTTTGGATGCTGTACTTTGCCTTAGCTAAAGAGATTCCCTGGCCAACTCGGACTAAAATGACTTAAACAGCATTAAGACGAGTGTTCAGAACTTTTTGCTCTGAAGCCATGCTGCAGTTCAAAACGCTGCACCTTTCTTTCTAGGCTGGCCGCACGCTCTGGAAGGGACTGTGTGAAACAGCATCTCTTTCTTCCAAATACGTTGCTCGCTTGAGAGATTTCTGATCCAGGAGTGAATCCTCACAAGCCACAGGCCCTGCTGTCATGCCTGGAGTGTGCAGGATGGAGCTTCCGTGTGTGCAACATCTGCAATCCTCTACTAAGAGGACAAATCCTAGGAGTGAATGCATCTGCTACTTGAGCAGCCCCCATGCTATTGGAACACTTGAAACAGAGAACTGAGTTACAGTTACAACTTGTTCTATATAAGCAAGCAAGTTTTCCCCCAGACCAGTGCCATTGAAACCAATCTGCCTGTTGTCTTTAAAAACACAAAGGAGATCTTGCAGCAAGGCTCTGGCCATCCCAATATCCATGTTTCCCAGCTAGTGCAGCCCCACTGCTCCTCGCTCTGCAGGCTGTCCCTGCCCTCTTCCCATCTCCCCTTCTCATCAAGTCAGTGGCATCCACTAGACTCTGGCTTCCCAGCACAGTTTATCCCCAGCTGACCAGTGAGAGTTTCATCTTCCAGCTGCACATCTCCTCCCCACGCTGCTCTCTCCTACCCAGCTCCCTCAGCTGCCCCATTTTAATTCCAGTTTTCCATTCCCCTGCGTAATTCTTCCTTTGCTTTCCTCATCTGCAGTCCACTTTCATCATGAATCTGCCTCTTGGGGTTTCCCATGTGATCTTATTTCCTTCTCAAGTGCTGGGTGACCACTGCTGCACACACCCCAGGCTCCTTACCCTTAGTCTGGACCCTCTCTCCATAGCTCTTCCACAGCATCTGGAATCACCACTGCCTCCTTTCCAACACCTTACGCCACCTACAGCATCACTGCAAATCTAGTTTCTTTTGTCAGCCGAGGTGCACAGACCTGATCCAGCCTTCAGTAACCTCAGGCCTCTAACGCGTCAAGCCTTCAGGGAACCTCTTTCCTACAAATCTGAACCTGCCCAGTTACAAAACTGTGAAGGTGACAAAAGAGCACGCTGACACCAAAGCCAGCTCTGAACCCCGAGCCACTGCTCCCAGCACAGCGCTGCTCCTGCCGTGGGGCTGCACACAAGGGTTTCTCCCCACTGGCGCTGTCATCTGAAATAAACACAAATTACCTGAATTCCTTCTGCCCTGGGGAGAGAAGGGAGAGGGGAACCACACAAAACGCCCGCGTCTAAAGGCAATGCCAGCCTGGCAAGCTCCGAGGGGAGCAGGGGAACCGTGGCTCACCGCAGCAGGACGCGGGGCCCTGAGGAGCAGCGGGCACCGCGCTGACCGAGCGGTGATCCCAGCGCCCCAGGCGCCAGCCACGCTGCAAAACCAGTTCCGTTCCCAAAGTACCTTTCCAGTCGCTCCTGTTGCCCCTGACATCACGGGGACCTCACGCCGTTCCCATTTTCCAGCAGAAAGTCCCAGTGCTTGCGTTCTAACGCGTACGTGGCCCACCCAACCACCCCGCAGGACCTCCCCAGGGTGCTTCACCGCCGCTACCTGGGTGAGGTGCTGAAACGCTCAGCAGCCCCGCTCGCTCTGTGCGAGGAACGGCACACGCTGGTGCTCATGAGCACGCTCTCGGGGAGGACGCTGCCCCCCACACCTGCAGCACATCTGCAAAGGCCCAGGCTGCTCCAGTGGGACTCCTCTCCCAGTCACCGGTACGTTTTGACCGGGATTTACAGTCTGAATTAAATGGGATTTCCTCCGTAAGCTCCTGCAAATTACTTATGTTCTGAAAACGATGACCCATGGGAATTAGAAAAGGTAACAACACTACCTAAAAATAAAATATCACACGGCTGAATAATTTTTCAGTGACATACTTTGGTCTCAGTGGAGCATTAAATAAGATTTCTTCACCAGTCTGAAGAGCAAAGCGCGATGCATGACAGAGTGGTTCTCCTGCAGCCCATTTTCAGGTTAGAATACAGACATCCTAGTGAAACCACTTATTTGTGCACACGATTTACTCAGAGGGGTTTTTTTAAAAACTAGTAATGCAGGCTTCGACACAGACCCATCTTCAAACCCTCACCCCCCCAAGGATGACAGAAATGGCCTTGCAAAGGGTATGTAACTGAGGCCATGAAATTTGAGGAGGTTAACAAGCATCAAAGATTTCAACCAGTTGCAATAAGCCCTGACTTGATTTCAAATCCTCAGCATCAGCTGAAACCCAGGGTTTGGCATTCTGTCTGGACAGAATCCTCCGACTACCACCAAAGTGAAATACTAAGATTAAATGTGAAACTTAATGTAACACAGAAGAACAGCAACTTGCAAACACCAAAATAAAATAGATGAATGTTTTAATGCATTTTGAATCATAATGAAGAAAAACATTTTACATCTGAAAACAAATCAGCGGAATAATAAAAAGTGGCTCCACATAACTTATAAATTCTTCTTCCGAAAAGGTAGTTTTCACAGATGTAGGCAACAGGATGTTTCACTCCAGATCTGACTGTAAAGTTTACACAGACGGTGATAACTGACGTGCGTTGCTTGAGAGAAAGACAGAAAAGCTTGGTTTTGCCCAGTGACAAGTTTCCTGTGAAATTCTGCACAATACTGACACTTGAGCTCTCCCCCACGTGACGAGATGCTGGACATCGTTCCGTGCGGAGAAGCAGGCTGCAGAACCTTCGGAGCCGGGAAGCTCAGGGCCTGTGGCCAGATTCACACCGCTGCTCCTGCCCTGCCTCGGCGGGGAGCGAGCGGCAGCCTCGGCTCAGCCGCCACTGATGGACAGGAAGTTAACCTAAGTGATAGTTAAGTGTTTAGCTGACTTCAGCTGCCAGCCTGCTCGCAAGAAGGTGGCTCTAGCACCGTGTTTGGTTTGTTCTTCTGGAAGAGGACGCGTGTAACAGTCACATTCCTGGTGCCAGAGGATGGTCCTTGCAGCAACAACGGTTATGCTGCACAGGGTCCCGCTGGTGCTGTGTTACATTTGTGTTAGAGAAGCTTCCACAGACAGCTTGGTTCAGCAGGACCAAAGCCAGCGACCCTCTCCCCCCACCTCGGGTAATAAAAGGATAGTCACTGCTCAAGATAGGACACGCAGGCCGTGCTGGAGAAGCTGCTTCCGCTGCCTGGAGAGACTTTTTTCTCTCTAAAACAGCATCGACCTGTGTAAAGTTCTTTCTGTTACCAACTAAAAGAAAAAGTGAGTCTTTTCTTCTTAAATAATAAAACCTGCAATCCAACATCAAATGGCTTAACCCAAGAGTTAAAAACCTGTGGAAGAAAAAGTGAAAATAAACTTTGACACCAAGCTTTAACCCTTGTTATCAGAAGCCTTAAAACTCTGCAGCTGCTTTCTCCAACCTCACTGGTTTTGGTATTTTAAGAATACTTCAGTACAATTCTGTGTATATCCTGTATCCCCCCCCACCCCCCCAAAAATAAAGGATAAAAATACCTAGAAAAGAACAAGGGATCAAGCTAACTATGATGACCTGTACTATAAAGATACTGCATACATTCTCCATTAAATATCTTGAGCTTCCTTATGGTTACGCCCCAAAACTAAGTCTAGGACCCCAGTTTCCCCCAATTTCTCACTGACACATTCTTCATCCCATCCCATTGCACTCCAATGCCACTAAATGTTAGTTAACAGGAGAACCAGTAAACACATCTGTCTTGAGGTCATTATAAACAGTGCTGTAGAGGACGTGAGCACAGCTATAGCTTCACAACATCATAATCATGAAATTAAAAAGTTCCTAATACTTATTTAATGTCAACCCACCATAAACTCCATGAGTCCCAGTGTAAGAGGGCACCCCTGGCTTACCCTCAACCTTCATCTTACACTGCCACACGTCAGAGAGCTGGGGCAGGATCTCCCTTTAGCTAAAAAGAAGTGTCTGTCTGAAGCAGCCCGTTTGTTTCTCCCAAGGTGTCACCTGCCACCTGCATCTCCTTGCACAAGCGGCAGCCGTGGTACAGACCAGGGCCCTGCCAGTGCAAAGAAGGCTACGCACAGCGAGGAGCAAACCCAGAGTAAGATCATCTGGGAGAAAGAAGGGCGACCGACGTCAATTCCCCCCTTTGGAACAGAGGAGGCACTGCAGCAGCCCTTGCCACGGCTGAGGACACTAAGGTGACAGACGATGGGTACTCATCATATTGCTCCATTAGCCTTACGTGTCAATTATCTTAAGGATCACATTCAGAATGATTGTCTTTACTCTCATGTCAGGGACAGTACTTCAGCCAGAGACCAAAAGTGCTTTTTTCTAGGCTACAGAGAGATTCAACGCATCCTGACCAACATTCAGTTTTGAGGTAGTACTCATTTACTTTGTATTGCTGGCTCAGAAAGAAAAATATGGGAAGTGAACACAGTTAGAAGTATGCTCACTGTAGGTATGTTACAAAGAAACCCAAAAAACAACAAACCAAACAAACCCACCACCCCTAAAAAAACTGTTTCTTTTCTGGGCAGATCACCAAAAAGAAGTAATCCTTCTTAACAAAGGTCAGCTCACATTCACTGGTAAAGTCAAACTTTCATAAAGGGTTTATAACAACAGCTATAAACTAAAGTGCTTTAAAATTTGCTTGACTAGATTTCAGTGACAGGAATCCTAGCATTCTGGATTTCTGCTGGGATGAAATACCATGAGGTTTCAGAATTACTTTATACGCAAAGGGCAGAATGAATGTTTTTCTTTTTCAAAAGTACAAAAAGCATTCCAAATAAACCTGGCAGTCTATACTCACTACACGTTGCTTGCATTTTCCTTCTCAAATCTACTATTTCTCCAGTAACTGGTACAAAAATGGAGCTGAAGTTGCACTATACTGCAGCACTAAAAAACAAACAAAGTATTCCAAGTCAGCTGCAAACAGGAAAATGTTTACAATCATAGGACTAGTGAAATCCACACTTCATTTCCAAGTTTTAGCCCTGCAGATTCTTTTGTAACACAAGGCAGATACGTAGAGTCACAGAAAACAGAACAGACTGCTATACACTCTCTACATTAATTACATAGGTTTCACATTTATGTCACGAACGTAATGCCCTACGGTGTATCTATTAAAGGCTAATAACTTATGAACAGTAATGTGCTCTATGCAACAGTGAACATATTGACCAGTGGATGCCAGAATATAAAAGTTCATACACGAGACAAAATAGTTTAAAAAAAAACAATCACATTTCCTGTACAATTCATGCAAACTGTGCACAACGTGGTAACAAGAACAACATTTGCTGAAGGCTCCACTTCAGGAAGAGCTTTTGCAGAGGCAGCAGCCCAGCGCTCAGGAAAGTCTGCAGAAGTGTATCAGTCCATGGCAACGGGCAACGCAAAACTTCCTCCAGCATCTCACTTCTCTTGTAGCAGAGCGGGGATGTTGATGTTCCAGCCGATGGCCTGCCGGTCGAACCCGCAGGTGAAGAGGTTACATATGGGGTGGTCCTCGCTCCACGCCGAGCAGCACACCATCCTCCTGTGGCCCTGCGACAGGTCAGGAGACAGCCGTGTTACCGAGGGTGCGCCCGGGGGCGGCCGGGCACCCTCCAAGGCCAGCTGGCCAACGCCCACGCCACTGGTCGCAAACAGGTCAGTGCTGCTGCCAGCTGCCGGGCACGGCTCCTGAGGAGGCTCCCGAGTGCCAGCACCTGACCCGCAGCAACAGCGGCACACCGCAGCTTTCCAGCTTCCCAAGGCGTGCTCGCTATCCAATTCCGGTTTATTGACAAAAGCAAATCGAGTTCTGGATTGAGCATCTCTCCTAGAAAAACAATCTTAAACCACAGAACTGCTTGCTGGCAACTGCTCTGGTATCAACCTTCTAAAGCTTAAGTCTCCATCTCGTTCATAATTCAGAGGATAATGCTGCAGCAGGAGGAATGTTATGCTGAGGAAAAACAATCCTTTATCTATGGTTCAAGTCCAACGGTAACAAAAATGCCCCAAGAAGGATTCTGACCAACATTTCAGTTAAAAAAACCCAACCAAACAAACAAAATTTCATGATGTAAATAGTGTCAGCCTGAATGGAATTATTAAGGAAAAAGAAAAATCAAGACTAAAAAGAGACTAAAAAAAAAAACTGAACTAGAAGAAGACTATAAAATACTAATAAGTCTCAAAACTCCTTCCTAAATTCTGTCAAGAGCTGCTGAATTCACCCAAAAAAAAGCCTATTCGAGTGGCATAATCCAACTAATTTCACTAAGCCTAATTTGCTCGTGCTTGCCACGCCAAGTAGCACCACAAGTGCACAATCCCTGAAACACAGAATCACTCAGGTTGGAAAAGCCCCTTGGGATCATTGTGTCCAACCATTAACCCTACTCTACAAGTTCACCCCTAGACCATGTCCCCCAGCACCACATCCAAGCGATGCTGAAACACATCCAGGGATAGGGACTCAACCCCCTCCCTGGGCAGCCCATTCCAATCTCTCACCCCCCTCCCTGGG
>JANVCC010000048.1:669408-693287 GCA_025345505.1 Todiramphus chloris collaris | reverse complement strand
TCCCTGGGCAGCCCATTCCAATCTCTCACCCCCCTCCCTGGGCAGCCATTCCAATCTCTCACCCCCCTCCCTGGGCAGCCCATTCCAAGATCTCACCACTCTTTCCGTGAAGAATTTTTCCCTAGTGTCCAGTCTAACCCCACCTTGTTTCAGCTCGAGGCCATTCTCCTCTGGTTCTGTCCCTAATGACTTGAGAGAAGAGCCCAGCACCAGCCTCTCTACAATGTCCTTTCAGGGAGCTGTAGAGAGTGATGAGGTCTCCCCTCAGCCTCCCCTTCCTCAAACTAAACAGGCCCAGCTCCTTCAAACGCTCCTCATATGATCTCTTCTCCAGTCCCTTGCCCAGCTTCGTTGCCTCCTCTGCACCCACTCCAGCTCCTCAATCTCTCTCTGGTCCTGAGGTGCCCATCCCTGATGGCTGCAGCCAGGATGGGTCAGTATGTGGTACCAAATGCCAAGAATGTAAGCATGGAAGGAAAAAAACCCCAAACTTTATCACCAAATCATACAAGGTGAGCTCGCAAAAACTGAGCCCCACTTTTTTCCTTTTATGTTTCTTTAAATAATCAATTAAACACTGTGTAATTGAAAGTAAAGAAAAATGAAAACCTTTAAACCTCATAATGAGTCACTGTCCCGATGCAATTCACGTGAAACTAAACCACATCTGAAATACTCTTACACGTTTGGGTTTTTCCATTTCACAGAGAAGACAGACATTAGTTTCACTTTAAAAGGAGAAAAATGATGATGAAATCCTCTGGAAACATCATTTCCAATTCCAATCCAAAATTTCCCCACACTTTGCTTATTTGCAGGTTGGTGACTCTCAGTAACCACCAGCAGCAGATCTGCATCGCCGTGTCCTCTGGCGTTTGTTCCGCTTTTAAGCGAGAGAGACCAACGCCTACTGCCAGCCTTGCAGGAAAGGAGAACCTTTAAGGCCACAGACGTTCACTTACCTGTCTGTTGCTGCGAGGCAGCCGTGCTAATCGCACTCCTGACATGTCAAATAACCTAACCTGCCGGTTGTCGTGCGGAAGGGCGATGATTCTCTGGCCAACACAGACGTTAATCCTGCACGGAAGAGACAAAAGCAGGGGAGGTACAAAACAGCCAGCCCGGCAGACAGAACTCGACGCTACAAGTTTAAGCTCAAGGGAAGTGACACAGCTGAGTTTTTTCCTGATGAGAATTCCCAAGTGAAAAGAAGTGTTAAACCGTTAAGGTGTCATCTGTTGTAACGTGCTCAGGCAGCCTGAACACTTGTGCCTCGTATGAAAGGCACTCCCAGAAAAGCAACACTATGTGTTTGCTGGAAATTAATGTTGACTACGGCTGCGCTTTATAAAACCATTCCAGACCTTTTTCAGAATCTCACACATCTCAACATTAGTCCTGGTGACTGACATTAGACATACATTCAGTGGGTTAATTGAATAGCCTGTTTCAGTCGGAAGGGACCTACAACAGTCACCTAGTCCAACTGCCTGACCAAAGTCAAAGCATGTTGTTAAGGGTCCAAATGTCTAAAACACCAACAAGTCTGGGGCATCAGCCACCTCTCTAGGAAGCCTCATCCAGTGTTTGCCTGCCCTCTTGGTAAAAGAACGTTTCCTAATGTCCAGCCTGAAGCTCTGCACCATTCCCATGCATGAACGAATCACAGAATTGTTTTGGGTGGAAGAGACCTTCAAGATCATCAAGTCCAACCATTAACCCAGCACTGCCAGGTCAGCACTAAACCACATCCCTCAGCACCACATCTCCATGGCTTTTAAGAACCTCAGAGATGGTGACTCCACCACCTCCCTGGGCAGCCTCTTCCAGGGCTTGACAGCCCTTTTGGGGAAGAAATTTTTCCTAATGTCCAACCTAAAACTCCCCTGGTGCAACGTGATGCCTATTCCACCTGCTACTTGGAAAAACAGAGCGCTCCTCACCATGCTCCAAGCTCCTTTCCGGAGGCTGAAGAAATTAAAGAAAACGTGAGTTAAGGAAAACAGTGACTCAGAGGTGTGCTTACCTGTTGACTGCAGAGTCTGTACGGATTGTTGCAATAGGAGACCTCATGTTTTTCAAATCCCAAACTTTCACAGTACGGTCATCACTACCAGAAACAACATTGTCTCCCACAGTGAAAACTGCAGATGTCACAGTGCTAAAAAAGCAGGGATAAAAAGAAAGATGTCAAGCTCTACAGTTGCTTATTAAACTAACATCTGATTTAAAGTCCTATTTTCTGCTCCTGTGCTTTCTTTAAAATATGTAACTGGATTTTTGTGATTTTTTTTTTTAATTTCTTTAAACTGACATAACCTGAAATATCAAAATTCCAAGTAGCTATTTTCGAATCAAAAAAATTATTCTTACAAGAAGCTACATCAGTTCAGGTGTACAGTGCTTGACTGCTCAAGTGCTAAGAAAAGAAGCCCAACAGCAGAGAGTCACTCTGGAGGCATCCCTTGAGATCTTAATTCACTTTTGAAATTCTGTACTGTTGTCCAACAGGCTTCTCAGACAACCAAAACTGGATTAGCAGCATACAGCACAATTCTTCCTCTCAACTATTTTGAGACTGAAGACCATGGCAAGTAGTAGCAGCAAGAAGACACAGTTCTTCAAATTTTACCCATCAAGTCCATAAATGCACAAGGGCTGCCAGAATCTCCCAACAGCATTTCCAGCAACTGGCAGTGTAACGCTACCGAAGAGATTATGTAAAGAATTTAATGTTAGACTTTTATTATCTTTGTATTTCATACTTTCAGAGGACAGCGTACTGCTGAGCTCTCGTGAGCAGTTCTCATGATGATGAGCTGACTTTTCCTACAAATCTTTTTCCTATTATTTCATATTAACAATCTTGTACTACTATTCTCATTTGAACGCGGTGTGAATTCCCAACTCAAACCCAGTTATTTTCTGCCCACATAATGTACTAACAAAGCATTTTTGTCTCTCCCTAAAATCATCAGGGAAGGCTTCTCAGCTCTGTTTCTCCAGATTTGATTTAATGACCTCTCTCCTAACCTGGGTCACGCACATCAATTTCTCAGCATTCCGCAATTTCCGTTTGTCAGTCGTTACTGTCACTCTGCTTGTTCTGTAGAGATTTGAATTCATGTCCTCTCCGAGCTGCTGATTGAGATTAGCACTAGCCAGGTCACAATGGACCAGTTTATGCAAGGCTCTTAATTTAAATTGACACCAAATTAAGTTTTAATTAGGATGAAGACCTTTTTTATTCATGACACCAAGTTTCCTAATGCGTTATTAGAGTGCAGCTAAACTACCAGGGAGATGATTACAAGAAGAACCAAGAGGTCTTTGCCTAACCTTCTGGACTTTATGAACCAAAAGTCAGAAAGTTAAAACATACATGAGGGTCATGCCAAATGAGTCTCTTTTGTCGGGAGCCTTTGCACTTGTGAAGGAAACTCATTCACGTGGTCAAGTTGCTGCAGAACTGGGTTGGTATGTTCACAGCACCAAACCTGTCTTCCACCAGCCTGGCCTCCATCAACCTTACCAGCATCTGCATTTCTCCCAGCAGTTCTTTACCCAAGCTGCAAAATGCCTCAGTAAAATGGTTCAGACTTTCACTGAGCTCTATGCTGCTTGTAACACATTTGAAACAACGTTTATACATTTCAGATTCACTATTAAACCTCCATCCTTTGCACAGACATTGGGAGACCCCCTTGTACACAACAGGATAAAGAATTCAAGTCATAGAACTTGGATTCCTTATTCTGGGAGAGCAAATACACAGAACTTTAGCATTCCGATGCCAACACAAACCTGATCTGTTTTCCCATCACACATTTTATTCCAACTACAGTTGCAATATGTTGTGAAACTGCCTTAAAATAACCCTCCCATTTTCAATGCTTTTTTTTTTCCCCACAGCTTTTAACAACTTTCCAGCTTCTTTGATCTCATGTTTCTCTTTTATCACTTAGCACTGTCAAACATAGCTTCTTTGACCACATAGCTCTCTCATTCTTAGATTTATCATTTTTCAAATAGAAACATTTAAAATTATCACCATGCAAATGAAAGCCAACTCTAGGCTAGCTTGACCCTTTCTGCTCCTGTAAAAACCAAAAAGACTCTCAAAAGACAGCAAAATCCTTTTCTGTATGTCTTTCTTCTCAGTTTCACCATTCGTGCAGCTGTTACTGGGTACACTAACAAAAAGTCTGCAAAGTGAAAATGCAATGAAGTTCTGCTGTAGCTCTCTCTGGTGCCTGGGGAAGCGAAGGAAAGGCAAAGGGAAGGCTGCCAGGGAATTTCCAGTGCATCTTTAAAGGTGTTTAGTGGCCTTAGCCTTCTGTGCACCCTCCCAGCAGTTCATCCCTGCGCAGCCCCGGAGGTGGGATACGCAGTATTTGCAAGGGCACGTGACTGGGAAAACAGCCTTTTTCATAAGGAGCTTTGAATTCAGGGTCTGGACATAAAAGCCCTGAACCCACCGTGCACAATCAAGAATTCTGGTGACAGTTTCAAAGCAAACAGTGTATGGACACACTGCGTAACTCCCCTAGATCTTATGCTTTAAAAAGAAAGGAAATACCACAGATACACCTGAGTCTGTTCTCTAGAATATCTCATCTTCGAGGTAAGACTGCAAGACTGGAAGCTGTAAGTAACTTCATACCAAGCCTAGAAAGGCCAAAAGCAGTATCAGTCTCACAAACTCACAGCTCTGGGGAGAGTCATCAGCACCTAATTGTCACCTGAGTAAAAACCAGGTGGGTTTCTGGGGTTTTTTTGGTTGTTTTTTGTTTGTTTTTTAGGTGGAACACACCGAGTTAATACTTAAAAAACCCAGAGATATTGAAGTTCAAGAACATCTATGACACAACTGACTGAAGAAAACATGAGCAAGTGCTGTGCTTATAGATTTTCCTACGCACTACAACGCATGTTCTGTCTCCTCTGCTATTACAAACTGGGGCATCCCCTAAGGTGAGACAAATGCATCTCTTTTTTTTTTTTTTTTTTTTTAAATATGGCAAAAGAGCAACAAGAAGAAAGGCCACTTCCTTCTTCTTAACTAAAACAAGATTTTGGCCCAACTAAAGGGAGAAGATGAGAAAAAGGGGAAACAAAGCCTGTGTGGAATGAAAGAAGTTGGCAGAGCAATAAATATACAAATAACATCTCAAAAGTACTGCCTCCCCAGCCTGCTGGTACCACAAAACCTAAGGCTTTTTCTCCTGTATTTTCACGTGGCTTGCTCTGCTTTCTGTTTATACGAGTCCTCGGTTTGTTCTAACCCAGCTAAAACTCTGGTTCACAGCCCCTTGGCTAAATTAATAAAAAGTGTCAACAAAAGATCATCAGACCCAGTGTTAATGGGATGCTGGAAGACATTAGGTTTTTAATAACTCAGAAAGTTGACAGGTATTGTAGAGCTCTGAAAAAAACCGAACCTGGCAAGAGGAAGCAGTCTTATGCCACTTCAAACAGCGGGTCCCACGGGGAGTTTGGTGCGCTGCAGCTACCCTCCAGAAAAGCTCCAGCCTGCGCCAAGCCCCAGCAAAGCTCATTTATCTTGTCACAGGGAGCAGCCGAGCGTGCACTCGCAGCTGACAGCGCGGCACTTCCCCATCACACGCCGCTGCCCCCTCCCCGGGTCCCCATCAGCAGAGCTGCCGCGGTGCTGGCGCTGCTCATCCTGCCCAGCAGCCGTCTGCCCGCGCACACCCAGACTCCAGGCCGCTCTGCCTAACAAGCTGCTGAAGCTTCACACGCTGGGGGGGGGGGGGGAGCTGAAAATGTTGGGCCGTGAAATGCTGATGCAGAGCCCTTCTTGGCAAGGCGCCCGAGGAGAAGTTAACGCTGCTCCTTCCATTCTGATTCACACCCGGTACTGGGATTTACCGGCGGACGCTGGGAGACAATGTGTTTTCCTGACTGTGAAGAAGCATCTACTCATAAGCAGGAACCTGTGTGTGGAGTGAAGCTCTAGAGAGGATGAACTAAAACACACCTTTCATCTAAATTTATTTGATGTATACCAAATTGGAGGTAAAGGGCAAAATCCGAGGGCTCAAATGTGCCTCTCTCATTTTAAGTAGTAAAATTCAGGAACAAAATCTAAAGGAAGCTCTGTTTAGGACAGAGTTTTGTGCACGAATCTCTTCTCTTTCAGGGGAATGTAGGGTATCCCCTCCCAGAGTGCTCTGCAGGGTGCTTGCCCACTCTCTGAGGGTGTCAGGGTTTAGGGTGAGGGCAGCCCCTCAGACCTGTCACAGCCGCTCTCTGGTACCCCCTCCCCAGAGGGGAAGAGAAAGGGAATGAGGGAGAGAGACTCAGACATAGACAAGGGAACTGCAACAGCTTTCACGAAAATGAAATTATAATAACAAAAATGGAATATATACAAATATATACAAACCAGTATGGAACCCAACCCCCTGATGGTAATTCCATCCCCGTCACCACTGATGCTGTGGAGGCACCGGGGCAGTCCCAGCCTGGGCCCCGCAGCAGCCGGGAGCTGTGTTCAGGAGCTGGATTCTGGTACCGGGGTCAGGAACACACAGACCGGGATCGAAGGCAGGATGGACAGAGGCCTCCTGGGATGCTCCGAGGAAGGAGCTGAAAGAGGACACGAGCCAAGCCAAGCCAAGCTGTCAAAGCAGTCCAAGAGGGGAGAAGAGCCCAGAGGCCCTTCAGATCCCTCAGGTCTGTTCTGAATATGACATCTATGGGCTGGAATCCCTCGTTGGTCAGTTCAGGGTCCCCTGTCCTGTCGGCTCCTCCCTGCAGGTGCAGCCTTTCACTGTTCTGCACCCCCCAGTGTGGCACAAGATCCAGCAGTGGCCTTGGTCTGCACCCCAACCCTTGGCAGCAGCTCTACCATGGGGTGTTCTCACTGCTAGGAGCAGACACAGTCTGTGAGAACAGGCTGCTGGCTGCAGACAGTGCAGGGAGTTAGAGGAACTGAGCTGAAAAGCAAAATCACTGAACAGAACCCGTTCTGTCCTCACACAAACCAGGACAGAGGGAAAGCCACGAGCTGGGTTTCAAACCTCCAGATGTGGACAGCAGCTTGCCCCTCTTAAAGAACGACGGCCCTGGTCAGAGCAGCGGCAGGTAAGGAGCAGGCCAACCCCTCCACATCTCATCGTGCAATCAGGTTTGAGAGGCACGAAGGGCACCTGACTGCAGGAGGAGTTACACCCACCCTTCCCAAAGTCTGCACTTATCTCCAGATATTAGCAGAGCTTTTCCCTCCACCATGACAAATGGCAAGAACATACCATGAAGGAATTACCACAGAAGGGGGAGAGGTGGACTTCAGAGACCACTGTCAGCACTGAAAAGCCTTTTGTTTTTAGCGTTTCAATCAAGAATATCTAATCCAGAGAGATGTGTTTCATGACATTTAGAGAAAATTGCCAGTACCTCCTTTGCTCACCGCCTGCGAGCAATGAAATGATACAGGGCTGAACACAATAACTAGCTTTCATGAGAATTACTCAATGGCAAGTTAGTAAATTAGTTAAGGTACAGCTATGTTTTAAATCGATTCCATTAGATTTATGCTGGGATAAAAAGGTCCATTCATCCCTGCACTACTGCTGCATACCTTACGTAAGCTTTAGAAGACACCAGCTACAAAACATTATGCTCTACTCCACAGGACACAAAGAAAGGGCCTTTGGCTGTGCTCTTTTGTGGGTCACTCGAAAACAATCACAGCACTGCTCAGTGCATGCATGCAGGAATGAAATGGAATGAAGACCCTCTCCATCTATGCCTAAACCATGCATCAGCAACAGGATGCAGATTTATTGCCTATGGTTTTTTTTTGACGTGACTGAGAAAATTCTAACAGCTAACATTGAATATTCTTTTTGGTACAAAGCTTTTCATTTTAAGCACTTACTCCTACAGCTTAAGGAGTAGTTTGTTCATTTTTTTATACTTCTTTATTAATTAGGATGAGATTTTTACCACAAGGAAGTTTGCCAATGCCGACAGAAAAGGCTCAATAACATAAAGGAAACAAATCTATCAACGTAATAATATTAAATTGCTTCTTTTCGAGCTTTGACAACGCCGCTGTTGGGTTGGGAGAAGGTCAGGACAGAAAATGGGATATTCAAGCTGTGCAAGACAGCACATACAGGTAACCTGGATGCAAAATGTACTAGTGCCAGTCTGCCCTTAAGCAGATTCACAGAGAAGCTACAAACAGGGGAAGTTAAGAGAAATTCAAAGCTGGATGCTTGAGCTATCAGCTAATAAGGCTGATAACAAATCTAAAGGGAACTACTGAAACCATAACCTGCTCTGTTACACATAGGTAATCAATGTAAACCAAGAGGGCTTTATATGTACATGTTTAGAATCTCGACATTTAAAAAAAGCTAACCCTAGAGCTTAAAGTCCAGGCCATAACCTTCATTGAAAGAATAAGCAACATGCAAATGTGGGATCAGAACAGTGTTTCAAGGGCAAGGTTGGGGCCTCTTTCAATGAAATGCCAGAGAACATAAAACACCACAGCAGACAGAAGAAGGCAGGAATACTAGAGGTTATCAAAGCAGTTAAGCAGCGAGGCTTGGGGAGAAAACTGTATGTTTCATCAGAAAAATTCTGCGTTTGCAGAAGGCAGATTGAGAGATCCACACAGGGTGAATGCCTGAGGCATTCTTTGATTAGGAACAGCAGAAAAACAGTAGACAAAGCATCACTGATGGCATTAACAGCTGAAGTCAGAACAGGACTATCTGGAAAAGAATGGCTGCTTTGAACTGGTCAAACTCCAGTGACAGCATCCAACTGCTGACATTTTGTTTGGCACTCCACTTCCTAGCACAGCTTTTAGTCAAAGGTGAAAACCTTGCATTTTCAGAGCTAAATCTACCTACCAGTGACACTGTAGTACTGGGGGTATCTAGAACAGGTCTACTTTCCTACAGGGCTGTCTGATGACACTGCTGCCTGAAGAGAAGGCATCTCTCCCCTGCTGTGGCTTGGTCTTTCAAGAACGAGAGAGATGTGTATGAGGGTATGGGAATTAAACCTTGCAGAATAAAGAATCTGGAAAAGCCAGCTGACCTTGGCAAACTTGAGTGCCCATGAAACTAAAGCAATTATTAGACTCCTGAAACAGAATGTCATTTTCACATGAACTCCCAATTCACTAAATGTCAGAACTCAGACCGGCATCCAAATCAGCTGCTCCTTAAGTTTTTTCACTTTTTTTTTTTTAATTCAGATTTTCTAGCAAGCACAGGAGTTTGAAGATGAAAAGCTGAAGAAGCAACACATATTTGCAGTTCTCTAGTTTCAAAGTTCTCAGGATGAAGCATAACTTGTCACCCAGCTGCATATTCAGAAACACAGCCAGCAAACAACCAGGAACTTTCCCTGCTGATCTCCCACAGCCACACAACCAGAGGGAAAGGAGATGGAATATGCTGTAGGCTGAAAGCCCCATAGGCCACCGTGTTCAGCTCTTTATCAGAAATAACACAAAATCCCCTTTCAGTTTGCCCTGCCTACAAAGATCAGCACGTTTAAGAAGTCATCAACTTTGGAGTTTTTCCTGATTAGGTCTAAAGTAACTGCTGAATTTTATTATTTTTTTAAAGGCCAAAAATGCGTTTAATCACCATGGCAAGTTGGTGTACAACTATATACTGAATGATCAAGAAGCATTAACAAAGGTTATTTACTTAAAGATAGCAACCCAAGACTGCTTTGGAAGACGTTTAACTCTTTGAAGGACGGTATTTTCAAATCCAGACTTGTAAGTCCTGCACATTTTCATTCAAGCATTTCAAGAGACACGTGCCTGACCACTGTATACCTTTGACAGCCACTAAACAAAACAGAACACTTCAGTATTTACCAAGCGACTCTTCAGCTGAGTGTACATACAAATATATACATACTACAAGCACAGAGCGAAGCCATGCACTATGGTTTAGAAGATGTATATGGATTCACTAGCTAACGAGCGTTCTGTTGCCAGTAGGGTATTTGTTTATTTCCAGTGTTATTAAACTGTCATAACAAATGTGCAAAACCTGTAAAGTACTTGACTAGATCTCTACAGACTAAGATCTTCTTTAAGATACAAATGGTAAAGATGTCCAACATAATATTTTAGAAGGTTCCACACATCGAGACGGACCTCAGCACAGAGTACTCGAGGAGACAGAAAAACTCCTCAAGCACACACGCAAGACCATGTCAACGCCAGAGTTGTTCAGCTTGGTCACCACACTGGAAAGAGAGTGCTCTTCAGGGCCCCAAGAAGACAAGGCTCTGCAGGGGCCAGCAAACAAAAGCAGAAGTGAAGCTGAAACAAAAATTGCCATGTAGATACCAGAAGCATTTTGCTCTTCAGCGCATCACCGTAATTCAGCTTGAAGACTTCTAATCAATAACTTCTACATTCAGTGATTTCTCAATAGGAGAGCAGCTATTGCTATATTTTATCAAACACGTATTTTAAAGCAGTATCTGGTGGGGAAAAAGGTGTTGGAGTATAATTTTTTGAGGTTTTAACTCAGGAAGTCAATTTAATTAACATGCAACAAGTAAGTGTCTGGATGATAATACAAATGTAACCTTTTCCCAGAGCTCTGTTGGGCATCTCGTAGAGGGATGTGACTGGGAATTGAGAACAGCAGAAAGTTTCTCTTGGTGCACACAAAAAATTAGGCAATAACAAAGATTTATATTTAAGCAAAACTCAAGTCTTATTTCCACACCATTTCATTATTTTTTAATCAGTAGAGAGTGAGACAAACTGGGGGCATGGCAAACCTAAAAGAAAAGGTGAGAAGGTATTTTTATCACTGTGCAAGCAGGGCACAGGCAAGTAACTCACACAGTGAACTGAAACAGTCATATAACTGGAAAATGTAAGCAAGGAATGTTTACAGATTTAGAAGCTTCCCTAGGAAGATGCAACTTTGAAAAAGACCTGAACGTACTTTGAAGAGTCAGCCAAATGCAGGCTTGACATGCAAATGTACTACTGATGTGCTACTGATGTGCTAAGCTTGGTCTGTGGATCTGCAAAATGTCAAAATATATTACAAAACACACTGAGCAAAATAGGTACCTTGTAAAAAAGAACTGGTAATTTGTAGAGAAGTGTGGGAAACTTCTATCATCACCTAAGTATCTATTAAGATAGGAAAGAAAGCACTTCAAGATAAAATCCAGCTCCTGGAAACTGAAGCTAGGCAAACTCTGCCTGGGAAGGCATCGGGAGTTTCACAGGCAGGTTAACTAAACACTGCAATGAGCAACCTGAAGAGTTTATAAAGGGCTAAACTGACTCTTTACCACCGGAACAACTAAAATACAGCTGGCAATTCTACTAAAATTATCTAATTCAACATAGGCATCAACACAAAAATCTCAAGAGAGATGTGCTGATCACAAGAGATTCCCCCTGGCCTTGGTGGAGGAGAATTTATTTTCTTGGAGTGCCCCCGCGCGGGCAGGCCGGGCCCGCTCCGCTCCCGCCTCTCTCATGCAAGGAAGCAGCTGGGTAAGGCAGCCCCACCGCTGAGGTGTCTGATCCCTGTGCCCCTGGAGCAGCCAAACACGCCGGGGGTGGAAGCCAGCTGCTCTCTGAGCTCTGGGCTCATCAGGCGCTGCTCAGCGAGAGGCTGGTAGAAGGGACAGTTTAAATCACCAGCGTTAATGACTCTTGAACATCCCATTTGCAGAAGTGAGTCCAAGAGACAAACAAAACAGTAAAAAACTGCAAAGAGATGAACAACCTGAGCCATTAAACAGCAAAGTTAGCTTTGAGAGGCTTAAAAGTCAGAGCATTTTTGGTGAGAAAGCCGACGTCGATACTAAATACTCATACGTTCAGAGAGCAAAATGGACAGGGACAGTACAACAGCCAAACACAAACAGAAGGGCAATCACAAGCTGCAACAAAAGTGACCAAAGAGGCTGCTGAAGGTCTATGCCATTCACAAAAAATAAACTCCTTGATAGTTTACAGATCTCAGTGGTAGAGGCCAAAATGCCAGCTCACGGGTTTTGCAGTGCACAGAAACACCGCAGATGAGCAGCAGCTGGACTCAGCATACGTACAGAAAAGCACTAATGTCAATCACCTCCTGTCCTCTGAAAAAAAATGTCCTGGGACAAAACAGTAAGTCAGCTAAGGAAAAAATGGAGGCACCAACAGACAAAAAAACCTTCCATCTTCTGTAGAAAAAGGAGTAGCAGAGCACAAAACTGGAACAATTCCAGGGTGCAGACCACAAAGTTTACTCTTCTGTCAGTAGAAGGTGGCTGCTTACATGGGGTGACTGTCATCCAGCAAATAATTTACCAAGCTGAGGGGTCTCAGGTTGGGGGAGTGATTTAAAGAGGTTTTACCTTATAGACAGGTTAGTGAACAGCTGGAACATAGAATCAGAGAATTGTCAGGGTTGGAAGGGACCTTAAAGCTCATCTGGTTCCAACCCCCCTGCCATGGGCAGGGACACCTCCCACTAGAGCAGGTTGCTCACAGCCCCAGCCAGCCTGGGCTGAAACACTTCCAAGGATGAGGCTTCCACCACCTCTCTGGGCAACCTGTGCCAGTGTCTCACCACCCTCATGGGGAAGAACTACTTCCTACTGTCCAACCTGAATCGACCCATCTCTAGTTTTACTCCATTCCCTCCAGTCCTATCGGACTAGAGGAAGTGGATCCTGAAACTCAGCCACAACACAAGCTATGCATTTGAATTAACAAAAAAGAGAAATGTGAATGAATAAATATTTGGGGGCTTTGAGCTAGGACTAACAATCGGCTATCACTGTGAAGATGGAACATTAAGTTTGTTTCTCCAACAGCCTCCCTTGGGTGAAGTATTTCACAGGGACTCCTGCACTGCCCGTGTGTCAGAGCCCTGATTAACAGAAAGGAGTCCACGGCCTAGC
The DNA here is from genome assembly GCA_025345505.1 of Todiramphus chloris collaris. Lineage (NCBI taxonomy): Eukaryota > Metazoa > Chordata > Aves > Coraciiformes > Alcedinidae > Todiramphus > Todiramphus chloris. The sequence goes on along the minus strand of JANVCC010000048.1, from coordinate 680,348 downwards.
ACACTCTTGTGACCACATTTGCCCATGTTCAACAGAAGCCAGTGTAAAAACCCAAACTGGTAGCTGCAAACACTACACCAAAACCACTGTTTTGACACAACGTGGTAAGCAGCTCCCTTACTCTAATTTCTTGATTTATGTACTAACTAGAAGCTTTATCTTAAAGCATACCAATTAATCCTTTGGGGTTTTTTCCCCACCCTGGTTCCAAAGAAGTAACGTCTCTTTCACACCGAGTATCGTGACAAGCAGAGGGAATCTACTTCATCCCCTGCATTACAACAATACACCAGAATTACAGCCAAAAACAACCTCATACCTTAAATTATCTTTAATTGTAAAGAGTTTTAGCTAGACTTACCATAAAGGCAATATCACACCAAGAGCCCTGGCTGTTTTGGAAATTAAGTACTGCTGTGTTACATTTGAAGGAGGACAGTTTGGGGTTTCTGTGAAAACCAGTCTCATAAAACAGGGGAATGAACTTAGTACCTCAAAAAGAGCACAGGAACAGTTTTGTTCAGATTAGCAACTGAATACAGTCATACTTCTGGAACTTGTAAAATCCGGTGAAGGAGCTGTCACTTACTCTGTGTGGCCCTGAAAGACATTCACAGAATGGATAGAAGGATCTCTGAAATCCCACAGGCGGAAGGTTGTATCGCGTGATGATGTCACCACAAGACGCTGGGTGGGATGTGTACAGCAGTGTGTTAGCTCTTGGTCATGTCCTGCAAACACAGATGAGAACATATGAGGCGATGAAAATAAGACTCTTCGCTTCCACACACACTTGGAAAGAAATGCTGGTGATTTTTTAGTTTTTCCCCCAAACAGAAAATAATAATCATAATCCTGAACTTTAACGTTACTACTGCTGTAAAAGTTTGTAACCATTTGAAAGCAAAACCAACCCCACGACTCACTTCACATTATTATTAAGCAGTGATAGGTCATCGTCAGTTGACACACTGCAAACACAGCCAAAGCACTTTGCAAGAACTAATATTTGGCCCCATTCAGTTTAAAACCAGTTGCTTTCATAGGTTACATCACAGGCTTAAAAGAACAGAAATTTACGCTCCCAGGATTTATAAGGCTGCCTGAGCAGCAGCTGGAGTCCTGTACTCCAGAGAAACAGCTTTTCCCAGAGCTGTGGCATCTACAAATAATCCCATACACAGAAATAACCCACCAACTTATCTCTGGGCGAGTGAACAAAATACCTGTAAGAGAGTGGACAAGTTCGGAGGTCTCCACGTCGTACAGATTGGCCGTCCTGTCCCACGATGCCGTCACAGCTTGCTTCCCCCCGACGAGCCAGTCGGCTGCTATGACCACTCCCTGATGGCTTTTCAGCGAAGTTAACGGGGCTCTCACAGTGGGACAGTCACTAGAACCATCTCCGTCTCCATCAGGTTCATCTTTATCCGAGATCTCAACTTCATCTTCTCCAGACAATTGCTGTAAGGTGTGAGGAAAACAAAAGGTTTTGAATAAAAAGGAGGGAATGTCTTTAAGTGAGATTTTATGCCTCCCCATTCCCTTCATGGGAATGTGAGCAATTTAAATCTATGGAATGCAGCCTATGCAGGTGCTCACGATCAAAAACTTAGCTGGAGAAATAATGCCAGTGAGTTAAATGCAGTTTTAATAGCTAGTTCTTCTGTTTGGTTTAGCTCTGAGTATCTGTCCCCCCCACTATCTGACAAGTCTTTTTACATTCCCCTCACTGTATTACCCTCCAGTGGTACTGCAGCACATCTATCAAGGCACTTTTTTTCCTTCCAGTTTTTAAGAGCGGGAAGAATCTAACAGATCACTGACCTTTTGGATTGGGAAGACAATCACTGGCAGCTGTATTTTTATCCTTTAGAATCAAACTCATGACAATATTTGTCTGCTGGTCGGTACATAGTTATCATGCAGTGCTGATGTAAACTGGATGCAACCTCAATTCTTTCACTAACCATGAAGCACCGATCTCTGAACCCTATTTGACTTATGCAAGACAAATAGTCTTTTGTTTCAGGATAGACAGATGTGAAAGAGATCACATTTGTACTGCTCTTTCAAAATGCAAATGCCAAATCAAATAAAATGAATTAAAAAAAAAATTCCATTCAGAAATCTCTCTCATATTATACAGCCATCTCTTGCCCCTACTCAGATTACTGAAAAGCTCCTGCTGTAAACTGCCTCTGTCTTCACAATTAGGCAAGGGTGCTTTTAAGTCAAATACAGCATTGGAAGGTCTACAACAGAGACTTAAATAAAAACCTGGGGACAAAAACATCAGACAGCATGATGAGTGTTGGCAAAAGCTGACTAGAAATCAGTAACAATACAATTAAATGCAAGTCTTTAGCATCAGCTTTCAATTCATAGCAACTATAGCTAATAGAGGTGCCTCAGTAACTTAAGCAACAAGACTTTAACGAGTTTAAAAAGAATTTCAGTATTTTTCAGGATTTGTATTATTGCAAATGATTCTTATTTGTATTATTTCCTGCTCTGGCAGGGGGGTTGGACTCGATCTCCAGAGGTCCCTTCTAACCCCTACCATTCTGTGATTCTATGAAAAAAAAAAAAATTGACTCAGCAGTTCATTTACTTAGACTTTATTATCTTGAACAAAAAGTCAATATACTTGCAATTTCATATTTATTCTGTACCATAGCTCTTTGAAAACATCAAGTGAGTCTTTTTTGAAAGAAAGTCTGAAACCTGTCTGTTAAACTAAACCCTTAAAATCCCACCTTTTGTGACCCTGACATCATGTAATTTTTAAATTATGTATAAATTTAACATTTGGTCTCCTAAAACCTGTATCTGATGAAATTGCTGCTAGAGTAAGCTGATTACTTACGTTGCAGTCTGCAGTTGGCTGAGGTGTAGGCAACTGTACTATGTATCTCCAGATGTGAGCTGTCTGGTCTCCAGATGCTGCACAGAGGGAAGAGAGGTAAAAGAGGGAGACAAACTAAATAAGAGAATTTCCATGGACAATAAAGACAAGCTTTAACATTACATTTGGCAGGACTGCCTGAGCTGCATCTTTTTCTACCAGATACCATTCTCATCTTTTTATTAAGGAAGCCTCAACGTGCACAGCTACTTTTCTGGCTTCAATACTGATAAGAATGTAACTCCTTATGCAAAATATAAGTAGCTACCAAATTAATCATTCCTACAGCAAAAACATCCAGTTAAACATTACACATTGGAACACGAATTCCACTGCTGTTCTAACATGTAGCATTTGAAGAAGGCATTTAATACATCAACAAGCACCACCCTTCACTTGCTAGTTTTCAAAACACTGGGGTGGTTCTTGAATGATTTGTTCCATGCTGAAGAGCAAATGTGCAGCTATTCTGCTCCTGCCTTAAGCAACTCCTTTAACCAGCACCAGTTTACAGCTCAGCAGGTACTGTATGATTTTAGACTTCGTTTGGTTTTGAAATACTTATCCCTTATTAACTAAGGAGAAACTCTGAGATTCTCCTTGCTATGGACAGAACAAATGTGCTTTAACACCTCGGGGTACAATGCTGGGAGTTCTAGACTGAGAAGAAAAACAGCTTATTAGGAGTATGCATAGCTCTGCAAGTGTAATGTACAGGAAAGCACTCACTAGGAAAAATATCCACAGAGCAAATAAGAAGGCTAGAAGAAAGGTCAGTCTTGTGTTATTCCTGGTGTCAGTATTCTGCATCAGGGGAGGAAGATTTATCTTAATCAGCTCTGAACCAATCAAGTGACTGTGACAGGTCCCCTGAAAACTTCCCATGGACACACTTTCCAGAATCACCTCTCAGAAAGACAGCAGAACCAAAATCTAGCTATGAGCAGTTTTTATTTGCTCTGTTTGGTTTGACTTTTTGTAAGTCATTTTATATAGCAACATTGGTTCTGGTACTGAAACAATGGCTGGAGTTAGCATATGGAAACAGGGGAACTTTAGCCAAACCTGAGTCACTGTGAGCCTAGATAAAAGGCATTCTACACCCTACCTTTCTTCAAATCGGTCGCTGTGGATGCACAAAGAACCAGTGTTTTATTGTCTAACCTTAGTAATAGTTACCCTCGTTTTACAATGATTCACCTAATAGCAGCCAATTGAACCCAGATCTCTTCAGTCCCAAAGCTAGTGCCCTGACTGCTGGACCATCAGGACCACAGTACTGGCCACCTTAGACACCTTAGACAGTTTTCAAACAGTTTTCTGTAGACTGGAATAACACTAGATAGCTTCCAGTCAGCAGGGACTCCCAAGACCTTTCAGACATGATCAAGAGGGGTCCTGCCATAATATCCGCCAGCTTCTTCAGTACTCTGGGATGAATCCCATCATGTCCCACGGACTTGTGAACATCCAGCTGACACCTGATTCTAACTGTCTGCTTTGGAGCAGGTAGGTGAGCACAAATGACAATGACACAACACACACAGGTGGAAAGATCTATCTCTGATTTGTTATGCCTTAAAATATAAAAATCACTCAATCAACAAGGATACTGACAAAGCAGTCAGGAGAGGGGCTACAACCACAACGGCGGTAGGGAGCCACACCATTTTTCCATCACCAAACTCAGCACATGAAAATACTTTACATACCTGTAAGAGCCACTTGCTCAGTTGGATGAAACTTTATGGAGTTGACTGTGTAAAACAAAGCAAAGTTTTAAGCTAGTACGCTATGAGAATCATTTCACAATGTTTTCATCATGAGAAGCATTTAAAATCAAGAACTCTTCGGGTTTAACTGGTTTTTTGTAGTATAGCAATCTCTCAGGTGAGATAAAGCACAACAGGATTTTGTTCGAGTACAAAACCCTGTGTAGTGTCAAGGAAAGCAGCTATAGTTGATTATGTAACAATAGGTATTTTCTATCAAGTTACTTCCTGAATCTAGTACAAGAGTGTGGTACCATAGAGGATAAACAAACCACATTCAACAAGCTGTCTGTAAGCTGACAGGAGATCATGCTCTGAACCTTCAGAAAGAGAATTTAAGTATTCATGAATATTTCTAACGTAATGAAAACCTATGATGTATGACCATCTACTTTCTGATTATCACTTAAGATTGCAAGAACAAATGCCTAAAAACCTAATGCAAAGAATACAGATTAGACTCCAGTCCTGCAACCATATGGAACCAAAACATGACTGTTTCAAAGCAGTCCTGCAAGCATTCTAGCAGCCTCCAAAGCTCTTCTTCATGGTTTATTTCAGTGCATAAGATTCAATTACTTTTCATTACTCAGCACTTTCATTTGCAAAAGCCACAAGCCTCTCCTCAACAGTTCTTCAAAAAAGAATTTCAAAATCATTTCCATCCTTCACGCAAGTAAAAGAGATGATTATGTTGTCAGAAGAGTGTTGTGTCATGAGTCTAAAGAGATACTCCTTACATTGTTCACACCTAACTAACTCAATGCTGGACCAACTGCGGGCACTCAAACCGTGCTCCATTTCAAATCAACTGTCAAACATAAACAAGTAAAGACAATTTTACTAAATTAAGAATACGTGATTTTTAAATGTAGTTTATATAAATGTATATCTTTTTAAGAAATTATAGTGTATATACATTTATATAAATCTGTCTTCTTTTTTTCCCCACTTAGTTCACACACAGCTGTTTAAACGCAGGTTAGAGCTTTTGTTCTTTTCATGGTTATCCAAATAAGAATTGTAAAAAATCCCTGAGCTATCAGCATGAAAATGCAAGTGACTGGAGTTCTTAAACATGACTTTATGGAGCTGACTGTACCCTCTCCAGACAGCAAGCAGTTTGATGTATCTGAATGAAGTAAAGTGCTGCCTGTTGTTTCTATGCATCTATCTGTTAGTACCTTCACGCTGTAGGAGCTAGAAGTCATGTAACAGGATTAAAAAACCCAGCAAACAGTAGAACTCATGGCTGAAGCAGCTGACATTCTCTGGAGAGCTTCATTCTATTTCTGTCTTTGCCACAAAGTTCACATGAGTTACTTAACCAAACATACCAGGTCAGTAACTGTGTTCCTCGTTCTCTGGGTGCGTGACTTTACACTCCAGGGTGCGATCACTCAAAATGCTCAACTCCCAGCAGCAAATTGAAAATTATGGAAACCCTCTCCAACTTTGGACTATAAACCCCTACATCGTAACCCCAAACAAAACACAGAACTTGCAAAGCCCCTAACTTCTGATTATGTGAGCTGCTCTTGGTCTGTATATGGTGAGACCTCAGTGAGTTCTGACATCTAACGCCTGAGTGTTGCAAGTGTGCCCGTAAATTTCTTTCCGTGGACTTGTTTATTCGTTTAGCATTTACAGGAGCATCTTAATATTTGCCTCCCCAAGAAAGAATCGCATTGCAAAACATTCTTTGTAGGAAGATTAGTGGAACTTCACAACTGACAGGCTAATGGTGTTGGCAAACCTGCAAGTGAAACCGCAATAAACATTTCTGTAGTTGTCCAAAACACATTTCCCCCTCCCACGTGTTTCCAGTTTCCACAACATGCCCGTATCTTACCTGATCCAACATGCCCTACATACTTGACCAGGGACTTCCCTGTTTCTATGCTCCACAGCAAAGCAGTGTGATCTACAAAGATTAAAAAGCAGGTGTAAATATTGTTATAAACATATCTTTTTCACTTTTAAGCAGTTCAACAAACCAGTTCTCTTCAAATGTAAGAAGGAAATCACTCCAAATGCCACTCCTTTATCCCACCACATCCCAAAATAAATGATTTCCGTACGTATTTGTAAGTGGGGAGGACGTTATTGCTGAACTGGAGAACAGTTGATTCCAAGTTAGTTCAGGACAAAGACAAGATGTCCCACACAAAGACAGACTGCACCCCTCGGTGGGCAGATAAAAACAGTAACCATTCAGTTTATGAAGCAGAGGTTTCTGGTCCATAATATTTATGTCCAGTAAGTGTCTTCAGATTCTGTTCCAGCTTCAAGACTACCACTTCAAACTGACCAACCCTAACTGGCTATGGCTTATTTCCCTAAGAACTTCCCAAAACCACACATGCCTCTAGGCTGGTTTTTGGCTCTCGAGAGATCTAGTGACTTAGTACCTATAACCTCTAATTCTAATAATAGCAGGACAGAAACTCCACAGGGCTCTCTGTATACAGCCACTCAGCATTCCCTGGGGCAGAGCTCTCCAGGCCAGCAGCTCCCCAGCCCACCTATTCACACCACCCAGCAGGCTAGATTTGAGGGGCATTTGAAGTAAGGATCCATAAAGGATCTTCAGAAAGATCAGCCTGGATCCTGAACCTTCTACAGGTTAAATGTGTTTCAAGGAAACTCCAATTTAGGAATTTTTCAGCTGGTGAACTTCTTTAAATCGACTCCTTCAGTGTGGAGCTAAGTACTCAAGCATGCTTTTGATCTACATTTGCTACAGCTTAGGGACTAAACCAGAATTTCTTAAAGATTCAAGCAACACACAACTTTACCAGCAGATGCAGTTCCCAACACCACTGGTTGAGTTTTCGCGACACTGACATCCCAAATACCATCCCTGTGGCCGACATATTCCTTTACCAGTTGACAGATTGCCCTTGATGTCGTAGTTTTAAAACTGGATACAATCTGAAACAGCAGAAACAGCAACATAATCTTGGCTCGATGTAGAAAACAATAAGCAATTATCTCACAGACACAAGCACGTACTAGCTTTTTCATAAAAATTCTTCAGAGTTCTGACCGTTCGCTGCTGTCAAAAATGTGACATTTGATGGTAGGGAAGTGAGTTTGGATGTAAACATAACTCTTAAGTTCTTTTTGCTTTTTTAACACCCCCCCCCCCCCCCCCCCCCCAATTTTTTTTACAGCAGGCAAGATAAACTATTCTGTACTACAATAATGCAGTCTCATTGCAGACTTGTACAAACATAGTTAGCGCTTCCCATTCAGGCGGGGTAAGGAATTGTAATTTAACAACCAAACAAACACAAAACCACAGAAAAACAACCGACCGAACCAAAAAACCACTCAAATATTTCCTTGCCTATTTCCAAACAAGTACAGCTGGTAACTCAATGACAGTGCAACTTACCCAGTCTAAGGTCTTTGAAAAAAACCATTCTCAATACAAAACTGCAGTAAAATCCAGAAACATCACCACTGAAAATACTCACTGTTGATTTTCTTCAAAAGTGCTAATGAAATCAAACGTTAACCCGAGAGCGTATGCGAGTTTAGTTGTGTAATAAAGCTTTGGCTTGTTAAAAGCTATGGCAAACTCATTGAAACGTTTGATAAACAGACTCCCTCAAAGTCAATGCTATCGGGGAAAACAGAAGACTCGTTAAACCCAAATTAGTATGTGCATAAGAAGTATGAAATGAAAGGAAGAAGTCTAGCAGAAAATGGTTAAACTAGAAAACACTATAGTACAGGAGGGCTGAAAACACTGGGGATCTAGAGAAAGGAACCAAATTGCAGATATTCTACATTTTCAGACAAAGTGCAGTGCAATGTTTAAAAGAAACCCCAAACAGAAAAACGTTTGTCTTGCTGGAACGCTTCCAGAGACAACTGAAATCAAGAGTGGTGAAAGATGACTTCAAAAATCAAACCCACTGTTAAAAATGCCCGATGTTTACCGGGCATTTTGTCTTGAAGAGCCTAAGTGTTCCTTGACAAAGACTATCTGAAAAGGTTTGTTTAAAACTAAAACAAAGCAAAGACTTCAGTTTATCAGTGTTTCCCTCTGCACGTGATTACGGGCAGGGATCTATCTGACCAGCAAAGTCAAAACCTTTCAGTGCTTCAACCCAAAGCACATTCAGACTTAGCTACAGCTTAGAGAAAGTTAGAAATAATTAAGTGTACACTTCAGATACAATAAAGTACAGTTAAAATCCCATCAAGTTTTTGCCATCAAAAAATGAAGTCTTAAGTATGTCATTAAAGCAAATTACTTCCAAAAAGGTTTTTAAAAATGGAGTAATATTTGCAAGAGCATTCCAAATCCCGAGTGCGTCAGCTTCCCAGCGATGAAATGATAATGCCCTATTTGAATTCCAAATGAACAGCTCATGTGCATTGCAGTTTCACAGCAGAAGGAGCGGCGACCATTAAGTCCTTAAACCAAACTGAGTCATGTATGAGAAGGGGAATGGTAGAACTGAGTAGATGGGTAAAGGCTAACATTCCAAACGTGAGGTTCTTCCACTCTCAACCCCACACTCCAGCTACGCTTGCACTCTGGCTTTCTCGAGTCGAGTCAAACCTCACGCAAAACTCTTCCAGGGAAAAACTCACCCACGGGCACAGATTTTCCAGAACTGCTGGCCAGTGCTTTCACTGGTCAGTTAATGGTGAGGCTGTAAAACTTCTCTGGGGTACTAGCAGTCTTGAATGAACACACAGAAGTGAGAGTTCAAGGACACTATCTAACATGAAACATCCAGATGTATTTATTTAATGCACACACACCCCCCTTATCTACATTTTCCTTTCCTTCTATTTTTGCTGTCCCTCTCTTCACACAGCCAGTAATTGCATAAAACAGACAGTGCCTGGATTACTTCCTGCCTCCCTAACCATACAGAAATGATTTTCCAAGACAGGAAAGGAAACGCTTAAGTAACATGCAACTTGCTAAAAAGAGGCCTCTGCACTGCAAAAATCCTGCAAAAAAATAACCCTTCTATCTCAGATTATCAAATACAAACACAAGTAAGCGGCCAATCGTATCCTGAGGATGTTTCACCTTTGCCTGTCCACTCTTTTAAATCCATATGGTTCATGTACTTCATTCTATACAGAGATTTGTAAGGAAGCAATTGTTTGCCATGTGAGCAATCAAAAACTGTGAACTGAAGCACCACAAAAACAACTGCTTACCATGTAAACAACTGAAAACTGAGTACAAGCTGAAACAACTGTATGGCAAGCAAAACGCCCTGTAAAAATGTCTCTTCAGCAGACATGACACATTAGAAGAAAGAATGAAAACTTGGTCAACTCAGGACCAGTCCAGCAGCATTAAACCGTGACAGAAGAATGGAACTTCCTGGGAGCAAGATTAAGCAGGAAGCTCAGAAACTACATATTCCAAACAGTTTTATTCCCTTCAACTGCTGGGTGAAGAAATACCTTCCTTTAAGAGTCCTTTTCCTGATCCAAAATGAGGGAGGCTGGAAGTTGGTTTATGATGAAGCCAAGTTACATCATTTCTGGTTATTTTACAGCTCTACATAAACTGCTACCCTGGTGTCTTAACCAAAACTGCCACAGCCAGGGACTGGCAACGTGGACACCACCATCCTGTTAACATCAAAACATGAAATTCACACAGCAGTTCCTGCATCTACAAACAACTGCAGTTAGATTACAGGATCTAGTCCATTAATCTATACAAAAAATGGTCTTTTTTAGAGTACCAACCACTAAATCTCCTCTCTTTTTGGGCACTGGTAGGTAACCCCTGCTGCTAAAGGCAGCCTTTTCTGATATGACTTAGATCAACTTAATAGTCAGACTCCTAACTCAGCTAAGGGATGAAACCTAGCTGGATATTGAAATTTTCTGTGAAGGACTTTGAATTAAGCATGTTTACTTCAGCATCTTCCCCATGAAAATTAACAGGCTGCTTTAGTCTCTGCATGTTCCACCAATATTAAAGCAGTCAAGGATCAGCTTTCTCATTACAATAAGCAAACAGGGAAAGCTCTTTTCAGAACAAACCTAAACTCTCTCTAGGTTGGCAATCAGAAAAATGGAATTGTGTGCAATTACACAAAACAATTGGTTTGTAAAACTTAAGTCTCTTCTAACTTCCCAAGGTGGGGGGGAGAGGAAGTTTAAAAAAAAAAAAAAAAAAAAAAAAAAAAAAAAAGTTACAAATATTTGAAAAAACAAATAACAAAATAAAAAATGGGAAAAAAAAAAAAAAAAAAAAAAAAAAC
>JANVCC010000048.1:645034-669308 GCA_025345505.1 Todiramphus chloris collaris | reverse complement strand
AACAAAAAAAAGAAAAAAAAAAAAAAAAAAAAAAAAAAAAAAAAAAAGAAATCTGACAAGTTTTTGATTAGCCACATAACTGTATCAAGAATGGGCTGAAGAGAAAAGCTGCAATCCACTACCCCACTGAGTTTGGAAGACAACCCAGTTTTGGTGAACAGCTTTGTTCATTCAATGCTCATAAAAAATACAGACATAAGAATTTCAAAGCTGTTAACCTTTTAAAATTCTTCAAATGTCATTTTCCCAGAGAGGGCATTAGGGAACTCTAAGTGCATCCATCCAGGATACAGACAGAAAGATCAGAGTTTGGTAGAAGCTTAGCTACAGTTGTTCCTGACTTTTGGCTATAGTCTCTTTGTGGGTCAAGAGACAGAAGATCAGAGCTTTGGCTCTTCTGCGTAGGAAGGAAGAAGCAGTCAAAACAAAGCCACTCCCATGAAGTGCAGAAAGGTTTCTGGACAGAGATGCTCTCAACTTTGGCATTTCCCTCAGCTCTCTACCCCGCAGCAAGTTCTGATCCAAAGCTGTGGAAAAAGATCTATCAGCACACTCAAACACCTGTTGGCTGCCAATAGATATGTATGGCCCCTATAAGAAGATCAGTAAACTCTTCACGTTGCACCTCTCCTGACTACTTTGCCCTGAATACGTTATCAGAACACTGGGAAGCAAAGCAGCCACTCCGGAGTCTCCACCCTATACTTCCCACGCTGAAGTTGGAAGGTCTGCCTGCCTTGCCCAGGGAAGAATATGAGCCCTATGTTGCAAACACGTAGAAGACAAGGATTTAACACCAACCTTAAAACAAACAAAACAAAAAACTCCTCCCAACACTACACTGGAGAAAGTACTAATACATAACTACATAGCAGGTGTACTAATATTGTCCCTAGTAATATCATGTTGTCCATATTTAAGTGGCCTCATTAAAGAATTTGTAAGTCACTCCTCTTAAGAAAAAGGAAGAGGCATCTCTATGCATCAGACTGGCAAAAAAGTGTGAAAAACAATAAAATAAAAAGACCAGCACAGCAACTCAGCTCTATTTCACCACACTATTCTTACTCTCACTCTCAAACTTTCAGGTCACAGTACCTCCAGGACACCCACAGTCATTCTCAAGCACACGCTAGCCTGCAAATACAGGTCACCACAGAGATTCCTCTGCAGCTGCTTCACCTACCAGATCCCACTGTGGTTTCCTCACATTTCTTTTGTCCTTAACAACCTGTCATGAAATGACCCTGAGATAGGTGAAAGCAGCAGCAGGTAAACTGCCTATGAAAACTGAAAAAGGGCAGAGAAAGAGGAAAACAAAAAGACCAGACAGATGCAGATGTGCAAGACAAAAAACATTAGAAAGGGCAACTGTGTTAAGAGACTAAGCAAAAAAAAAAAAAGATCACGAGCTACTAATCTGCAAGGCTTACAATATGAAAGATGCAAACAATTTTAGTCTCATCACTAAAAAATAAAAATAACTTTAAAAAATCCCCAAACTATAATAGCACACATATCAATGCCAACTTAAATCCCCACTTCAACTGCAATTCCCAAATCCTTATTCAGAAATCTGCTACCTACTAAGTTTTCTGTTTCCCTCCTGAAATCGAATGTTTAGTTCTCTTTACAAAAGTGTAATTCCACATGCGCACACGTGCGCACACTCCCCTCCAACATCCACTCCTCAAAAAAAAGTGAGCAATTGTTGTGAAAATGTCATAATAGTGTGGCTGAAGTAATGGATAACCCATGAATCCAAGATAAACACGCTGTTGCCCATGAGGCAGATTTACTCAAAAACCAGCACTACTCAGCACAAAGAAACCACAACTTACAACTGAAAGACAGACACGTTAGTCTCATGAGCACACGTTGATTAGAAGAGGTTTAATTTGTCTCATACCTTGCTAGTAGATGCCTTGTAAGTTGTCTTTAATTTCTGAGAAAGCTGACTGGTACTATGACTGGCTGTTGAGACAAATAAATTCAAAGGAAGATATTTCAAATACAGCATTAGTTTATTTGTATAAGTACCTGGTATCAATTCCCTTCAGTAAGATTTTAAGTTTTGGCCAGCAAGGTACAAAAAAGTGAGTTCAAAAATACTAGTTTAGGATTCTTTGTGGTTCCCTTACCTTTTGTTTTCAGTTGTCCTTTGCTCAGTTCAGCTCCATCAATTGTCTGTCCTTCGGCTGCTAAACGCTCATTCAACGTATCAATCTCTCTACGTACTAACAAAAACCAAACATTCACATTAATACCAAAAAATGAGTATCATTAACATACTATTTAAGAAATGTTATGGCTACTAAGTAATCTGTTGTATGCTAAGCACAGGAAAGAAGATCAGCTGTGATTTTATACAAGCAGTTCTCACCAAGACATAAACCAAGACTCATGCTGAATTTTCCAGAGATCAACCTTGACCCAGATTCCAAGGAAAGTGTTGGTGGCTTCTAATTACTGTTACTTTTATTAATAAACGTGGCAAAGGATTAACAAAACAGTTTCAGTGAAATACATGGCACATCTGTATTGAAGTAAATCCAACAGAAGACAGAAAACTTGCAGCACCATAAACATTTTAGCCACAGAATTAGTATGTCATTTCTTGACAAAGATTTTATTAATCATGAAATAAAACAGTATTCTCCCCTGCACGCCTGTCTGCTGATAGGAGTTTCAGTAAGAAAGGTAGTGCAGCAAATGTGCATTTTTAATACTCTGAAATACTTGAAGAAATGCAGAATGACACACATTTTTTACGTTCAACTGTTTTAGAAACACTAAGTATGATCAAAATATTTTCACCGCACATCAGACAAAGCACCTATTTATAATAAGAAAATGCTTTTCTGTCCATTATTTTTAACTCTCAACAGTGCCATGTCAAATAAACATGTCTGCTGAACAAAACAGGTACTCATAAATGATTCCCAGTGGCTGGGCTGGTTTACAGTTGCTCAACTTCATTTTCAGTGGCTTATATTTTTTTCCTCAAAAGCTGAGCTGATGTTCTTTAAGGGATCTCCTCAGGTGAACTCTTATAGAGAGGCTTTAACCAAGCAGTTTTTTGCTGTTCTTGAGAATAAGTCTAGGCTTGTCCTTCCAGAAATTCTCAGAACTTCCCTGAAGAAGTCATTCACTCCCAGGCCTTGAAACATGGGAGAACGTGACACACCAGGAGTGTGATTCTTGCCAGTTCTGACAAATTTACTGAAGTCTCAGTTCTAAGCACTAGAACAGGCAGTTTGTACTTCAATACCACATTCAAGTGCTTGAAATGAGCAAAGCAAGATTCTCTTTCTCATCTTCCCAGTCACATAAACCTGAACTTCTATAAAACACGGACAATATGAAAGAGAATGAAACAAAGAGACAGGCTTGTAGTAACAGACGACTGAAACAAACAAGCCAGGCAGATACAAGAATGGCCTGAGAGGATTAAAACTGAAGCCTGGTAGGAATAAGAAAAAGAAGAAACTAGAGATAGGTTGTAATAAGGGAAAGGGAGTATGTGAAATGCCAGGGAGGAAAAATCTGAGATCCTCTACATACAGTAAGTGCAACACTAGCGTAGGAATTGCAGCAAGAAGAAAAAAAATAACAGACTGAATATCAGAAGAAAGAAACGTAGAGATTGTTGGGTGGGTGGAAAGAGATCACAAAGGCCAGGAGTGAACTACAACTGGGAGGAGAAGAAAGATGGAGAACAAACAGAAATGGAATGGAAGGAAAATAATCATTCTCTGAAGGGTACAGACAAATTCAGCATTTGTTTTCCGCCAAACATTTTTGCAGGTTGAGGAGAGGAACCCTACTTCTCCTGCTACCAGCCAACTTCTCCACAAGAGGCTGAGGACCCATTTGTGCAAACTGTTACTGAAACATGTGTACTGTTGATGACAGCCTTTAACCAACACAAGCTCGGGTTTTAAGAGAATAAAAAAACCAGCACATTTGCAGAAGGCACGCACGAACATTTTTTCAACATGAGCGTTTGGTTTAACTGTGGGAACAGATTAGGTGTGGAAAAAAATTTGCCTTGAAGCCAAATAAGACAGATTCCACAGTTGAGAAGCTAAGCCACACAACAGGGCTTCCAAAACCCTGCAAGGACAATTGAGCAGAGGCTTCACTGCACAACTGCCTTTGGATCCTCTCACAGCACCCTGGATCGATTACATTACCACAGGACTACACTGACATTAAAAAAAAAACATCATTTTTTGCAGGTAATACCTGGAATTTTTCTCTGAGTGCTTGACTTCAGAATTCACGAACAGCTGCAGGTACTGGTTATGCAAAGTACTAAGCAGCATGATCCAAACTCACCATATTTTACAGTAAGACACTTTCCCATTGTTTTGGGGGTTTTTTTGACTAACATTACATCATTAAGCCTGTAAATATAAGACAAAGCCACAAATTTCATTGGCTGAACGGAGTTCGTGCCAGGTGAACATGGTATATACCAGAGCCTGCAATCTCAGGGAGGCAGGCACTTCACTTTCTCTGCCCAAGCGCCAAGGAGCACAACGCAAACTTCTCAACACTCGTGTCGAAGAGCTAAGGAAGTGTTTTTTCTGAGAAGGTACAAACTCCATCTTTGGCTGCAAGTTCAAAACCAGTCTTAAACACCCCACAGAAATTAATTACACAACAGTATCCAAGGTAAGCATCTTGATTAGTGCTCCTACATCCTATTTCATAGTCCGTAAGTTGCTGGAAAAAAATACTCACGTTCCAAATTTTCAATGTACAGGTTTTCAAATTCCCGTTCTATTTGTCCAAAAAGTTCAAGGAGTGTATTCCGGACAGAAGATGGTAGTTTAGAATCCTAGGAAGAAAAACAGCAATATTTTTATTTTTCTTTGTGTATATTTTATGCAGTTACCCTTCAATATTAAACCGATTTTAACAGTTCTCTCCATCTCACAGCAATTAAAACTATGGGTAGTGTAGAACACAGGTTAGGTTAGGAAGTTGTCATTACAAAGCACCTTTATAGCAAAGCTTGAGACAAACTAACCTTTTAAACATGTTTTTAACATTAACTTACTTTTATCACTACCCATAACTGAGAAGGAAACCACAATTTCTAATCCTTCCCTCCCCAGATATTATGGAAGCACCTCCTCTTCACAGAAAGTCTGTTGAAGCAAAGTCACAGAGGAGGGCTGATTTGTTTTTCCTTCTTCTGTGTAATCAACATAGCAATTCCAAGGCAAAAAAACAAGTATGCTGTAAAACTATCACAGGATTTATGTGATCTGAGCTCAATACATATCTTGACCACAAGTTTCTGTTGACAAGTTATGTCATTTTTTATTAATCTGCCTAAAAACCAGAGAGAAGCACCATATTTTCCCTGAACAAGTGCCCACCATATCCAAACCAAGCAAGTACTGATTCCTGTTCTCGCTGTATCAGTGATTCTGCTATCAAACACTGCTGAGCAGACAGTGAGTAAAGCAGAAGACAACTGACTACACTGAGAACCTAGCACAGGTAGATGCATCTTAAAATTTAAAGCACAGCATGCTACTATAAAATGGGAAATTAGAAAGGAGAAAATACTGTCATTAGTCTAATAGCTGTAATCAATTACTGCACTATGAGTACGAGTCAAAGGATGCCCCATCACTATGTAACCACATTCTACTAAACTTGTTCTATCCTCCAGTTGCTGGTGGACCACAACCTGTAACTTGGCTTACTGCACTTATTATTCATCTAGGTAGCCAGCTTTAAACTTCTCTTTAAACAAATTTTCTACCTAACTGAGCCTTGGTCTAACAATGACAAAGCCCAACCACTCCTTTGTAGCACATCTACCCCGTCAGCTCAGAGTTCATTAAGACAACATCTTATTACGGGGCAAACCTGTAAACAATGCAGCTATATTCAAAACCTGGGAGATATCTATGCAAGGGCACAAGGTACCAAATTTCAAAGTGCAACCACCGTGGTGTCCTGCACACCGTTATCAATACATCAGCGTTCACCTCTCAAACACACAGGAGATGTGCCCATCAGCAACATCTGCTTTCTTTGAACACAGCAGAAATACTCCATTTCTAAATCTGGAAATGCTAAGCTTTGATCCGAAGAATGAAACGGAGTCAGCTCCTGCCAGAGCACGCAGCGCTGTTTCAGGTCTAGGAGAAGAGAACAAGCACTGCTGGAACCGGCGTGCCTCGGTTAGCACAGGACAGCACCCACCCTCAGTGAACTCCGTTACGCCACGCAGGCTGAAGGATGATCAGAGCTTGGCCTGTCCAGCCTAACCAGCTGGCTGTTGGTACCCCCAGTGAGGGCAGAGGAGGGCACAGCAGCCATCAGAGGGCAGCAGGAGCCTGCCCACACCTCAGCAGCTGAACCCCACAACTCTGCCTTCCGCAGCCAGGGTGGCGGCTTCGGGAATGATCCGAGAAGCCGATCGTGAGCCCGATTCCATACCTTCCTTCTGAGTACCAGTTTTAAGGAGAAGAGCAAGAAAAACCACCAACAGCCACGACATAAAGCATGGTTCAGTTCTGCACCAGTTTCACAGCTACTTTAAGCTGGGGCGCTGTGCCGAAACACACACCGTGTTGCAAGAACTCGTGGCTGCTGCAGAGCTGCTAGCAGAGGGATTGGCTCAGGGTCTCACAATATTGGGTGAGACCCCTGCCTTTCTCCCCAGTGCTGTGAGAAACAGCAGGATGGGTTTGTAAGCTGGACCCACACCTGGTGTTTTGATAAGTTCTGTTTATGGTGCATTGGGAAAACATTTTGCAATGGGTGCTGTAGGACTTTAGCCACTCACCCTAGGAGATGGGTGATCGCTGACCCATCTCCCTCTGGGGCTAGGGGATGGAAAACGGGGGTAGAAATTCATAAAGGGGCTTCCTTTGCCTGCTCTTGCTGAGTGTGTGTGTTGCTGCATCTCTCTGCTCCTGGTGTAAACAGCAACAAGAACTTGTACTATGGTTCTTAGGCCTACCTAGAATATTCCTTTCCATCTGCCTCTCCCTTCAGACAGTGCATCCACAGTCAGCCAGAACATGATATAGATCCCAATTAGAATCAACTTGAAACAAAATGGATTAAACAAGAATACTATGCAAATGAAGCACTACGAAGAGAAACACCGGAGTTACAATTCTTTCTGATTCCATTATCCAACAGCCTCACACAGCAAAGTTAGGAAAGAAATTCAGTTACCCTACGATTTTCAAAACCGAAAAGGAGATGTAGGAAAGATTTTCCATCCATTTCTCAGAGCCTTAGGGCATGAGCAAATCTAAACCTGTCCTAAAGAAAACAGCAGAGTAAAACGAACCCACTTCCTTTACTCTTTTCAGAGTTGGCATTATTTAAATTAGCTTATTAAAATACCATATAATAATGTTAGCTGTTAATCTGCACAAGTACTTATCTAAATCTCATGCAGTTTACAGCTCCAGTGTGAAGGGGCATTAATAATACTCTCTACTCATTAGAATCTGCCACTGGCTGTTCAAGGTTAAAGGTCAACAACTTTAAGCAAGATGATAGATAAAACAATTAAAACATTTATATATTCCAGCATAATAGACTTACGAGAGTGAAATATTAAAACTGATTAAAATTTTGGCTTACTACACAGAAGTGACAGCATGCATTGGCCTCTCAGCTGCTCTCACCCCTTCCCTGAAGTAAGGCTATAGTAGTCCAAATGCACAAACAGTTTTCTATCCAAATCCTAACATCCTTCAACTCCTAGACAAGTAGAAGCAACAGTGTAGGCTCTGTTAGTTACCACGAGATTAACACTGTAACTTAGTAAGGAACAGATTCAATTCAAAAAAACTATTAAGAAAGTCACAACTCTGAGAAAACAGAAGGTTTTCCCTTCAGAGAACCTGCAGAGTCCAGACATGAGGCTTCTCAGAGCATGTCAAACCACCCCCCTGACAAACACCCAAGCCGTGCGTCACCTTCACCGGGCTGGCATTAACATGGCAGAGTCAATCTGGGCAGAAATGCTTTTCAAACTGACGCTCGTTTATCTCTGGCAGCCCTACTTCCAACACCCTGTAGGAGCTGTACCTACTGTTAGTGTTGTTAGGTGAAACACTCCAACTGGCTGCAAACTGTGTTCACTACACAGACTGACACAATGAAGAAAACTGCTTAAGTTTGCAGATGCTTAAAAAAAACCCCAAAAACAACAAAAGCCCAAACAAGCAAACAAAAAAGCCTGCCGTCAGCTCATGCCCCTGTCAGGCAGGCAGTATCTGGAAAGGAATGCAGAACAGCATTGTCACAAATTCCTTCCCTAGCAGAGTCATAAGGACAAATATTTTGGTTATTCATATTACTAAGTGACTACTATTCCAGATTCAAACTTATACAATCAGAAATCAGTCTATCTTCAACTTTGGGGGGGGGGGGGGTGTAGGTGCAGCAATAAAAATAGGCTGTCTCTATTTCTTCCTGGTTTTATCACTCGTGCAAGGACACACAAAAGCCAGTAAAAAGCTCCAGAGTGGATTTGGCTTCACCTGGAGAACTCTCCTCGCCAAGAGGTTAGGGAACCTGGCGAGCAGGCGCGCGCTCATCACCTTACCTGCCCTTCCAACATGTCTCTCTGCAGCCCGGGCCGGTCCTGCTCGGAGCTGTTGGTCCTGCGGATGGAAAGGCTGTGCGACTTGCGCTTCTGCTTTGCCTGCCGCGCAGCTGCACAACTTCCGCTTTCTATTGGCATTACTTCCGAACAGCAGCTTCACGGGGGCTCCTATGGTAAACTAAGGACAAGTACCACACGTTACGAGCCGCTCTGCCGAACTAGCCGGGCTTTGGCAGGTTTATTTTCTTAACATAGAAGTGTTTAGGTCTACTAAACTTTGGAGGTGTTTAGGTTGTCATTAAAAAAAGGGATCCCTATTATGTACAGCTCTTCTTCAAACGAGATGAAGTTCAAAAACACATATGCACGTACGAAAAGGAAGTGGAATCACTTCTGCATTACTTATTCACCAGCTAAGGAGCCTCTGCGAAAGGAAAATAAATCCCACTGCCTTGCTTATTCTGCAGGATGCTAGCAAAGACAGCCCCAAAATGCTTCTGGGAAACAACTACTATGCAGACAATATTCCACTGAAATGCATGCAAAACGAAAACCCAGCTGGAAAATGAAAGCAAACAGACATGATAATTTAGGGACACTGTCAGGTTCAAAGCGTACTGCTCAACGTTAAGCGCTGCTATAGGAAACGTAAGGGATGTGCTTGCTTACACATCAGCAGACGTCAATTTCAAAGTCCTGAAAACTTTACTTTCCACCATTTTTGGCAGCTCATGGTTTCACTTTCTTGAGAGTAAAAGTGCCCATGAGCTTAGGAGAAGAGCGGAAGCACATCTGATTCGTTGCTCATTGTTGTTCATTTCTGTCGGTCTGCGAAAGCCAAATGTGCATCTTTACATCCCTACAGCCACCTGACAGCATCGCTAATCAGTATTACCATGCATGGTCTACTGCTTTCCCCTGCTTAAGAAAAATCAAATCACATTTGATTGCTAGCATAAACGTGGAGAATATGTTCTTTACTGGCAAAATCTTATTGTTTACAAACAATTAATTACTGGATTCTTTCTTCTAATTTAAACCTCGTGTGCAACAGAAGTTGTTTGCAGTTTCAGGGGGTACCATTTGTTAAACATTTCAAATGTTTTAGGATTAACTACTCAAAATTTTTCAATCACAAACACTGAGAGCAAAATGAAAATTCATTCTCCAGCACAAATGATTTCTGAAAGAATAATTACAACTTAAAAAATATGCAGTAGTCTGCGGAGGGACAGGAGAGCAGAGCTGGCAAAGCTAACAAGGCAACCGAGCTCCCTTACAAATAAGTCGATCAGAGAAAAATCAAAGCAAACCCAGGGCTGCTTCCAAGGGAGGATTGGGCAGCACAGCAGATCTGCAGCTAGGAATGAGCACCGTCGCTGTTACCAAGACCGGGCACTAACTGGCTTGCTGGCTTCGACGAGGGATCGTCAGCCTCTCAGCGCATCATAAAGCCAAGGAAAAGCACCTTACTGAAACACAGTATGCATCTCGAATTTGCTTTGGTTTTTGTAGTACAGAATGAAAGTGTCTCAAGCTACGTACACATTTACCTCAAAGCAAGGCTGGATTTAGTTAAGGCTTTGATGCCCACCCATCCTCAAATTTTCTCGTTAACAAACTGGCTGTTTTAATTAGCTTGTGGAACACCCAAGTTCCAGTAACCTGACACCAATTCCACACTGAATCTAAAATAAAATTCAGGTTGCTCCTCTATCTTGTATCGCGCTGAAAGGATTCTGTGCGCTTCCTCTGGCCTCTAAACAGTCCTCCCCTGCACCTAATCCCATCAGAGCTTCATGTGTGATTAATCAGCAGTAACTAATTAGCTACATTCACAAATTAAAGAAGAAAGCAGAGGAAGAACTACCATTGGGTAGCTTCTTATTTGACTAGGTTTCTTTTCCCACTGTGCCTAGGTTCCTCCAACACAGAAAACCAGGGCTGAATTTAAAAGCCCATCCAATAAAGAAGTCCCTGCCAGTTTTCTGGGCTTCACTGAGTACCTCCCTGCTCTTGGACATACGGCCAAGAATTGGGAACAGGTTTTCATTACTCATCACATTTCTGTTTCTTTTCAAAATGCATCTACCTGGCCTTCAGTAAGGCCTCTGACACCACCTCCCAGAGCGTTCTGCTGGAGAAGGCGGCAGCTCATGGCTTGGATGGGAGGACTCTCTGCTGGGTTAAAAACTGTCTGGGTGGCCAAGCCCAGAGAGCTGTGGTGAACAGAGCTAAAACCAGTTGGAGGCCTGTCACTAGCAGTGTTCCCCAGGGCTCGGTGCTGGGGCCAGGCTCGTTTAATGTCTTTATTGATGACCCTCAGCAAGTTTGCAGTCAACACCAAACTGAGCAGGAGTGTTGATCTGCTGGAGGGCAGGAGGCTCTGCAGGGAGATCTGGACAGGCTGGATCGATTGGCTAAGGTCAGTGGGATGAAGTTCAACAAAGCCAAGTGCCAGCTCCTGCACTTGGGTCACAACAACCCCAGGCAATGCTGCAGGCCTGGGGAGGAATGGCTGGAAAGTGTCTAGTGGAAAAGGACCTGGGGGTGCTGGGGGACACCCCGCTGAACATCAGCCAGCAGTGTGCCCAGGTGGCCAAGAAGGCCAAGGCATCCTGGCCTGGGTCAGGAGTGGTGTGTCCAGCAGGAGCAGGGCAGGGATGGTGCCCCTGGACTGGGCACTGGTGGGGCCACAGCTCGAGCACTGGGTTCAGTTCTGGGCACTGCAGGATAAAAAAGCCATCGAGGTGCTGGAGTGAGTTCAGAGAAGGAAAACCAAGCTGGTGAAGGGTCTGGAGAAAATGTCTCATGAGGAGCTGCTGAGGGACCTGGGGTTGTTTAGTCTGGAGAAGAGGAGGCTGAGAAGAGACCTTACTGCTCTCTACAGCTCCCTGAAGGGAGGTTGCAGTGAGGTGGGTGTTGGTCTCTTCTCCCAGGTGACTGGTGGCAGGATGAGAGGAAATGGGCTGAGGTTGCACCAGAAGAGGTTTAGGTTGGGTATTAGAAAAAATGTTTTTACTGAGAGAGTGGTGAGGCCTTGGGACAGGCTGCCCAGGGAGGGGTGGGATCACCTTCCCTGGAGGGGTTTGAAGAATGTCTGGCTGTGGCACTTCAGGACATGGTTTAGTGCTCCTGATAATATTTAGTAGACAGTTGGACTTGATGATCTTGAAGGTTGTTTCCAACCTTGATGATTCTATGATCATATCCCACTCTCCTTCCTCTCTCCCTCAGGAACCACTCTTTCAATGGCTTTCAGTTTACCAGTTTCTGCAGTGTTTTGGGTTACTTTTTACGGCCCAAAGCACTGTGCACACACAGAGAGGTGTTAAAATGTTTCATACCTGTGTGTACGCATAGTTACATATAGTAACATCAATCAGCTAACACTGTTTCACTAAAGCTCTTTAAAAAAAAAAAAAAAACAATCTAAATTCCTGATAGATATGGCTTCTGAGCTGTGGTTATACCCACGGACACTAACATGGTTTACACCTTACCGGGCATTGTTTTCATTATGTTAACTTATCATTTGCCCTCTGCTGCAGAGGACTCTACCAAGAAATACCCTTTTCTGGATTGCTTAAAAAAAAATAAATCCCAGACTGGTTTGGGTGGGCAGGGACCTTTCAAGCTCATCTGGTCCAAACCCCCTGCAGGGAGCAGGGCCATCTGCACCTAGAGCGGGGTGCTCAGAGCCCCAGGCAACCTCCCCTGCAGTGGTGCCAGGGATGGGGCAGCCACCACCTCTCTGGGCAGCCTGGCACAGGCTCTCACCACCCTCTGTGTAAAAATGTCTTCCTTATATCTTGTCTGAATCTACCTTCTTTTAGTTTAAAACCACTACCCCATGCCCTGGTAAAAAGTCTCTCCTTGTGTCTCCTGTAAGCCCCGTTTAAGTACTGAAGGGCAACAATAAAGTCTCCCCAGAGCCTTCTCTTCTCCAGACGGAGCAGCCCCAACTCTCTCAGCCTTTCTCCGTAGGTGTTCCAGCCCTCTGACCATTCTCGTGACCCTCCTCTGGACCCGCTTCAACAGGACCACATCTCTCTTGCACCACTGGCTACAGCTCCATAGGACTGCCTTTCCGGGCTGCAAATGCACGTTGCTGCCTCATGGCTGGCTTTTCATCCACCAGCATCTGGCTTTTCATCCACCAGCATCTGGCTTTTCATCCACCAGCATCTGGCTTTTCATCCACCAGCATCCCCGGGTCCTCCTCTGCAGAGCTGCTCTCAAGCCATTCACCCTGTACTGGTATTGGGGATTGCACCAGCCTGAGGTGCAGGACTTGGCCTCGTTGAACCCCGAGGCTGACAGAGGCCCCCCTCTCAGGGCTGTCAAGGTCTCTCTGGATGGCATCCCTTCCTTCACCTGCACCTCTCAGTATGGGTGAGCACAGCTCTGGCAACTCCACCTTCTAGCATGGAGAATTTAAAGGGACACAGTCAAACGCACGAGATGACATCTTCCCACAGCGAAACTCTCCCGTGAACTACGCAGAAGTGTCTACGTTCCCAGCTGATAAGCAGAGGCAGGAGGCCAGGTCAGAAACACCCCTGCGGCCATCCCCACGTGCAGCAGCACCTCACCTCCGGCCATCGTGGCAGCCAGCGCTGTCCCGCTGCCCCACGGCCAGTCTCTCTGCAGGGATCCGGAGAGGGCAAGCATGCAGCTCCTCCCCAGGCTCTGCAGGAAGGGCACACGGCCAGGGCACGCTGCGGCCCCAGAGGTGATGAGCGGGCATCTGCACACAGAGGGTACGAAGGAGAAGCTGAAGGGCACAAGTGAACAAGCTTTCAGCAAGGGAGCGGCGATTAAAGATTAAACTCCCTTTAAAAAGTGACAGTGTCCCTTTAAATACTAACATTTTGACAATTTCAGAATTGTTTTGGTGCTCACTGCCACAGTAAGAAGCTATGTTTTTCAAGGGTAGATTTCATAAAACAGATCCTTGGCAATAGGATGCTAAAAAAAATGAATGAATAAGGTGCTCATTTCTAGCAGTTACCTGATTCCCCTTATTATATAAGGTTTTCAAACAATGAAAATTACCTGTCCAGAATATCAGTGTCATGTTACATATCCTATGAAAACCATATTAAATAGTGATTAGTGAAACAGTCAGTAGCACACAAACCAGTCAAAGTCTTTCACATTTTTCACACTTTTGTAGTTAGGACAAACCAGAGGACAGGAAAAGGGGGCGAGGGAAAATAGCAACAGAATTCAAGGATAAGCACCAATCCCAGCCAAATGAACTTAAAAACCATCCCGTTCTGTCCTGCTTATCAGATTTAGGTAATCATTACTTTTCTGTGTTAGAAATGGGTTCTGGAAAGATAAATTCACTTTCCTTCTACATAGCAATACTACAAGTAGGATGAAAAATCACCAAGTATGGGACTCTCATTTCCTGAGCCAAATGAAGGTGAATTCACAAGAGCTACAAAATCATAATCAAGAGCTGAACAAAGGTAATTTCTGAGAGAAGAAAAACAGAAAAAAAACCAAAAAAAAAGGGGGAAAATAACAATAAAAAGAAAAAAAAAAGGGAAGAGTGTTGTACTACTAAACTGTACTCCTAAAGGGTGGCAGTTGACAAGTACTGTATTACTAAAAGGGGGTTTATGACACTTACTGAGCCATTCCGCTCAATCATTTTGGAGAATGCTACGTTTGCATAGTGTTCTTCACACAATTCTCCATCAAAGCCTCAAGAGAACAGCACCAAATGAATTTCTGACAAAGTCAATCAGCAGAAGCAGGGGAGAGAAAGATGCCCTAGAAAATATCTAGAGCACGGGTGATTACTACTTTCTAAATGCAAAGACACTTTGGTATTTCAGCTTGCTGTTTAATTAAACTCGCAGAGTATTTACAGTGTGTTAAATTACAGTTCTGCCACCTACCTTTCTGTAACAGATGTTACCAGCATTCAGGCACAGGAAGTATTTCACCAGAGTAACAGCAAAGAGCAGCTGTGTAACCAATTACCGTTTCCTTCAGCTGCAACAGAGAAACGGCACCAAAGTGCACACCCTGGGCACTAGACTTCAAAACTCACTGCAGCAGGCAACTAATTCTACTTGTCTGCTTCCTCTGCGCTTGAGCATGGACCAGGCAGGCTGCTGAAGGGGAGGAACTCCTGGGCTGTACGTGCTGCTGGGGCCAGGGAGAAAAGCTGTCTAAAGAAGTGTTAGAGCACAGCCGGCATGGCTGCAGTGCTGCATTTCCTTTTTTGTTCATTCACCACCACACACAAGTCTGTAAAGGGAAACTCCCGGGAAGTGTCAGCAACATCTCCTACCAAAGAGCTCCCTGCTCCATTCTGTTTGGAGTTTAGCAGTAGTAATATTTATTATTTGAAGGATTGTGTCAGGGAAAAACAAACAAACCTACCAACCAACACAGAAACGACTTCACTGCATCTCTATGTGCTCTTTAATCTCTCAGCCTCAGGTCTCTCGTTTTTAAACGCGGTTTAGAGCAAAGTTTCAGTGTATGCTGCATGAGAAACAGGCCTTTCACAACAGTAACTACTGCCCTGTGCAACATTAAACCCTTACGAGTCAAAGATGCCAATTTACATGGAGTTTTTCCCCACAAAGCAGGGAGGGAAAGGGGGAAGAGAGAATGATTACCGTTATTAAGTTCTTAATTACATGTAACTTGGCTTGACAGCGTTACTCATGAGTTAAGGGAATTCAAGTATTAATGTATGCCACTACAATCTTTATTAATATGCAAAGGAATCGCATTTAAAGGAGTAATACTTCGATTGTGGGGTCCTCAGTGAACAATTTGTTCCAGGGAAGCTGTACATTCAAGTGCCATTAATTCAATGAAAGCGCCAGGAATACAACACACTTGAGAAAGATCAAGCTAAACAGATTTCTTTGCAAGACCAGTTGTTGTGCTAAATATTTAGGAAGCAAAACCATTCCAGATCATCACAGATGATGCCAGAATCACTTGACAAGCGTGCTCAAACCCTACGAAATCCACTCTAGCATTCCATTGGTTTTTTTTCCTAAGTTTAGAGCAGCACATTTAAACAGAGCTGGCCGTTCCTCAAATGGTACAAGGGGGAAAGCATCCACTGCAGCAAAGCTGAGAGCCGCCTTTCAGTGGAAAGCACAGTAAAGAAGCTGCAGCAATGAATCCTAAGCACGTTATACAGCTGGAAATCAACAATAAAAGCTTTAACAGATTATTAAGTATCTGCTCTGAGCAAGCACCTAGCATCACCATCGAAGCCTAAGGCAGCCCAGTTCTGCTCCTAGCAAGCTTTGATCTTGCCAATTCACCTGTGTCAGCAAATGCTGCACTCACACAGACCCAGCCCGACGAACAATCTACTAGAGCAAGAAGTTATGCTCTCCACCACACACACTTATTTTAACCAATATTAAACAACAATAATTATCAAACTTGAATGATTTTTTTTTTTTTTTAATTTAAAACATAGAAGAGACCTGCCTGGGTCCACCAGGTAAGTGAAACTGCTTACGTCCTGCAAGCATGCAACTCTCCTTTGACACCTGTGCTCGCTGAAGCGTGCTCCCCCTTTCCACCAGTTTAAATGGTACAGGGTACAATACAATCTTACATTTAACACTGGTTACTCAGGAGAATATATTATACCCTATTTCATTATTTGGAATTGATTAGCTGACTTTATTGAAGAGTTTGCCAGGCAACATCAGGTCCTGCTATATTACTTACTGCTCGTTAAACCCCAAAGTTTCCTTAGCCGTTTCACAGACATTCCAGCTTCCACTCCTGTGTTAGCAAGTCCCTAAAGCCCAGAAGTAGTCTACCTGCATGCACAGGTATGCAAACACAAGACCTCAGGGTGAGGAATCCTAAGGAAGCTCAAGAGCAAAGGCAGTTTAACCAGGTATTTGCTTAAGGAGCCCAGAATCTTACTGTGCTAGTCTCCAAATGAACAATATTTAGGTACCAATGTACCAGATAAATTGCTATTATGTTTTTATGCAAGGAGAGTGACCTCTAATGTAACTGCTCTTCGTTTGGGAATACAGTACTTGCTAAAAAATTAGAATCTTTTTAATGCTGAAGACATCAACAAAAGCAAGCAACTTTGACACATAATACATTAGCAAGCTGTTATGAAGCACCAATAACCTTTGTATAGCACAGTCTTGAAGCAGTTCCTCATATGGCCTCCCAGAGAGCTACCAAATCTTCCAACGGCACGTGTAACAGCACGCCAAGTACCCGCTCCTGCCCCCTGGAATACTAAGGGTCTCAAAATAGTCGGTAGGTATGACTTGGGGATAGGAAAATAACAAATCACTCTGGCTTGTAAGGAGATGATCCCGCTCCCTGTCCATTCCCCAGTGGTCATGCATAGAGTACTAACAAATTCTGCCCACAGAGGTCTGAAGCGACTGCCTCCAGAACAAGCCCCTCACAAGACAAGCTAAGCTACTCGTCTTACTTCCATGACATAAAACTATCTCAATTTCATGTCAAATGTATAACAGAGAACATCCCTTAACTTCCCCTTACTTGACACATAGGAGGCTTGCAATTTCTGGCTTTTGCAGAAGCAAGCTCTTCCTTGAGGACACTGTCACCACACTCACAATGTTTCTCCCGTGCCTGTATCCCCTCTCTCAAGCGTTTCAGTCCATACAAGAAACTGGATCTGGAAGGGCACGTCTGCTCTAGAGAGACGGGTAACTCACCTTCAAGTTGCCTTTAGATTTAACATGATAAACCCAGTTTAGGGACAGCTGAACGCATAACCAACTGGCATTACAAAAGAAACCAAACAATCCCAAACAACAAATTACAGTGGCCTCTGCCTTAAATCCTAATTTTGGGTGCAGGTGCCTTTTCTTAAACTAACTGCCCCAGTCCACAACACACAAAGCTCCAAGTGAAGTTATTACAAGACACATCAAGGCTGGCACGCGCACACACAAGATCTTATCTAACGCAAGCTACCCATTAGAAAACATACTTGAGGATTCTTGAGGTTACCACCTCGCTTTCAAAAGTGTCACATAAGAAAGGCCAGCAGCAGGTAAACAGCTTCAGAAATTTTCTGAAGGAGAACGATTCCGCTGTGAAGCTGCAAAAAATGGGTGCCTGAACATAGGCATTTGGACAATTTCAATGACACTGAAGAGCTTCAAAGAAGCTGTTCCACCAGTTCTTTCCATAAATCTCAAGGGATTACTGCTACAGAAAGCATACTCTAAACGCTATAGCCAAACAAACTTTGACAAGCTGGAAGATCTAACTGGAGGGATAAAAATACTCCCAGAAGTTTCTCGCAAACACTAAGATGTCCTTGAACAACAGTTCAAGGCTTAACCTGAAAATCCTTTCCTCGCCTTTGTATAAGCACAATCTTTTTATTTAATTTCCTTCTGCAACTGGAACCTAACAGCTACTCAACCTCTGAATACGTTAATCATATTCCTTCCTCTAATTTGTTCCCAACGTTTTTAGCTCAGGAAGAGAGGAACACTGCAAATGGCTCTTCACAGACGTAACTTCTACCCACCTCAGGCGGTTCCAAGCCATCCTGCCTTTGCCAAAGGCCAGCCAAGGCATCCTCCCCTGCCACAGGCCAGATCTACCTCGTCCCACCCCAAACGGCACTTCCTTCCCCCATGCAGCTGCGCCCCGCTTACGGAAACTCGGGCGTTTCGTGTTTACTCCGTTTGTACGTGTGGCACTGGCTCTGAACCCGGGCTGTAGGCTGCCGGCTTGTCCTTAGGACAGGCAGCCACACACGCGGGAAGCCGGCGAGCAGAGTCCCCTCAGCAAGCAGCCCTGGAGCCGTCCCTACAGCCTCGGGATGGAAGCGGTTAAAAACACAACGACAAATCTTTAAAAAAAAAAAAAAAAGAAAGGGAAAGAAAAAAAAGAAAGGGAAATTAAAAAAAAATAAATAAATTACAAATCCAGGGAGGAGAGGAAGAAGGGCTTCCTTTCGGTTATTCGGTCTGTGCGCAGAGCGCGGCAGCCCCTTCCCGCGGCACGGGGCGGGCGGGCAGGGGGCGCCGAGGCCCGGGGCCTGGCGAGGCGGCGCCCGCAACCCCCCGCAGCTCCCCGGAGCCCGGCCGCGCTCACAGCCCCTCAGGGAAGCCGCTGCCGCCGGCGGGGGGGGGGGGGGGGGGGCTCGGCGGGCGGGAAGATGGCGGAGGGTCCGCGCCCCGCCGAGGGAAGGGGAGGGGAACGGGGCGGGGGGGGGCAGCGCGGGCCCCGCACTCACCTGTCAGCCACAGCCGGGGCGGCGGGCGGGGAGGGGCAGCGCCGCGGGGGGAAGGAGCGGGAGGAGGAGGAGGAGGAGGAGGAGGAGGAGGGCGGGAGGGGCAGGGGCGGCAGCGAGCAGCCCGGCGCCGCGCTCCGGCAGCAGCGACGCCTCCCCGCGGAGCGGCCCTCGCGGCGACATCCGGCGGCGGGCGGAAGCGGGGGCCGCGCTGGCGGCGGGACAGCGGCGGGAGGCCGCCCCTCGCCCCTGCCCCTCGCCTCTTCCCGCTCCCCGCGGGCGGCTCCTCCCCGGAGCCTCGGCAACGGGAGCGGGCGAGCGGCGGCCCTGCTCTGCGGCTGCTGGGCGGGGACGGCGGTCGGGAAGAAGCCGAGCTGCGTCTCACCCCAAGCGTTGCCCGAGGGGACCGAGGTGGAACTTGCCCGCGACCCCTCGGTTTTTAAACGAGAATACCCAGTCTGGGCTTTGCCGACTGTATCCGCGGGCGATACGAGGGAAAGCGGGCATCAAAGCTAACCGCGACATTCTGCAAGTAGGCTGCTCGCTTTGAAGCTTACAAGACGTAATTGAAATGTGATTAATTCCTCTGCTGATTAACACTCGGAAGAAGCCTTCACCTAAAACTCTTATTCACTGTGGCAGATTGTGAAAGTCAAAAGAGGCCTCCGCCTAATTATTTTCTCTCTTCTTGCAGATTATCTAGCTGCCTCAGAAGAGGTCTGTGAAAAGGCCAGGAGAACATGTGCCTGGGAGAGAGGGCTGAAAATAGTACAGCTTCTTTTCATGTGCTTCCCAGCTACAAGTATGCCTGCTGTTCTCTTTTGTCTTCTTTTTCCTCCCTGCCTCCTTCCGTGCAGTCACATCTTAATTGCAGCTGTATTAACACTGATAAAAAAACCATATATATTATGTGTTACTTATTTACCAGCGTATTTTTCATCACTGGAGGTCATTCTGCAAAACAACCAGCCTTACTCGATGATCTTAGAAGTCTTTTCCAACCTAAATGATTCTATAATTCTATAATCTTATCTATTCCCTTCAAAGGCACCAAGATGAGAAGGGAGTGGAGCAAGATGACTACCTAAGCGTCTTTAAAGAGAGGAAAAAGCAGGGGAGGCAGAACAGAGCTGCCTGGGAGGAAGCCCAACCATAACCTGACCCAGTGCCTGTGTCTGATGCTTTGAAGCCTCTGCATTCTTGGTGCAGTTGCAGCCATCAGCCACCTCACCTGAGTCACAACTCAAGTCCTCAGCTATTCAGTTCCTAACTAAACGTTATATTTTTTTTTAATAAGTCATTATTCCTACCAAAATTACTTCATGCTAATATAACTCCACTGTACCACAACAATTTTAGCTACAAGTATGAAGGAGAAAAATGTTCAGCAAGTGCACAAGGATCCACACTTGGGACATCCCTGAGAAAACCCTCGGTGGCTTTCTTACCCTCCGGAGCAGCTCGCTCTCTAGCAGCAGGGCACAACACAGAGATGAACAGTTTTTTCTTGAAGAAATACAAAATGCTGCACTAAGGAAAGACGGGCACTTAAACAGCTTTTCCCTTGGTGCAGGGTGACTCTGACCTGAAAACTATCAGGCCTTTTATGGGTGCAGTTGCTTTTTCATGAGAAAAGGCAGGCAAGCAGCCTGTTGTCACTCCAGCCCTGCTACTGGCTTGGATCTGTAGTAGCACTACAGCTGTAGCAGGCAGCGTGCAATGTACAGGAGCAAATGCACAACAAGTGACTGCATCTGCTTTTCACAAGCTGCTTGGTTTAAAACGAGACACAGACAGCAGTACCCGAGCCTGGGAAACAGGGAGCAGTACTAGTTAGCATCTTACCAACCGGGTAAGGTGTTTAATGTCATTACAGAAAACAGGGTGGCAAAAGTTAGGTTGCCCTGGATGTCACCTTCCAGACCTACTTCCACACGTGTGGCTGGCCTTGACGAGACACAAGGCTTGGGAAACCAGCAACAGCACACACTAATAGCTGAACCTCTCAAATTCAGATTTTCCAAACATGAAAAAGTGGAGGAAAAGGCAGAGCCTCCTATCCTGAGCTCAAAACAAAACAAAGAAAAAAGAACAGATCTAAGGGAGGAAAGGACTTGAGGGTGATTTCTTCCTTCATATAGGAAACCTCCTAATAACCCCTTCCTGAAAGAACAGGTTTGAGTTCCATTAATCATCACCTTATGCTGTACAAAAACATTTGGAAGCCATCCATCACAGCACTCTTTCCATCATGCTTGAGGCAGCAAAACTAAACGCAAATACAACATCCTACTTCCACATTTAGCATGCATGTATTACATTTTTACTACAAAACCATCTGTCTTCTCTGAAGTGAGCTGAAGCCACCGGCCTTCCCTGAGACAGGCCTTTGGAGAAAGAGGGGTCGGGGTCAAGGGAACACAGCAGAGTAGTTAGGACTGGCAACTATTTACCTCCCAGCTGGTAAATAAATACAACCCAGGCTGTTTTTTACACATAAGTGAATGTTTCCTACAGAGCGATGACTCCAGGGCAGGAGCAGAGTACCAAGGGGGATTCTTCAGGGAGACCAGGAACAAGGCTAGCTCTATAGCTGAGAAGGGTGAACTGGAAATCTGAAACATTAAAACAAGTGAACAGGAAGCTTAAAAAGAGGCACACTGGATGTGAAGAGTAGGGAAAAAACCCTTTCATTTTCCTTGGCACAGCTGAAAACTGAGGAGAGGCGAGTCTCGAAAGTCTGCGTTCTAGGCTGGGGCCAAACACCAGGTTAGCTCAGCATTTATTTCATCCTAGGGTTTACCATCTTATTTAACTTGCTGGAGAATTGAGACATTCTCCTCCAGCTTGGTGGGGGTTGCAGTTCCCTGTATCTTAGTAGATAGCAAAATTCTGTCAGTGAATTGCAGCTGGTTGGATTTTCAGGTGAAATGGAGACTTCCCAGTGCTGACAAGAAACCGCTTTTACCTTGTTAGTAGTGTTTGGAAACAGCCAGCAGACTTCAGGGGATGCATAAGTGAAGTCAAGTCTCAAAGGCATTTATATGTCACTCCAGGCATCCTTCTGTTGACTCAGAGCGGAGTAAAAGTTCTGAGGTTTCAGTGAAATGCATCCTGTTACAAAAATGAGGCTGTTTTCTCTTCTACACGAGTTGCTGCTTTGAAGGGACAGGCTGGAGAGGAGTGAAAGATGACACAGGTGACATAAAACACCTCATCCTGAAAGTGTTTTTGCTTAAGGCTTGGGAGATCTTTCCTTTCTCTGTTTTGTGAAAGGGGCTTATTTTGTGTCTCTCGTCCTTTTTGGCTGTTTTTTTACCTCTTATGATCTACTGGAACTTGTTGTCGGACATGGTGCTCACCAGCATTGCTCCAGGTGAAGTGCTTTGTCAGTCTGCCCAGGACAGGAACAGGTTGTTTATTTGTGTATCTTCTGTTTGGTTATGTTAGGAGAATAATAGAAGAAAAATTGGACAGAATTTTTTCATCTGGAATATTGACCTGGCAGTGCTGGGTTAAGAGTTGGACTCCATGATCTTAAAGGTCTCCTCCAACCAAAATGATTCTGTGATTCTGTTTCTACAAAGCTCAATCTCCAGTTTCTGTGTGTTCAAGCTGAAGAGTGACTTGGGATAAAAAACAGTCTGTGTACATTTCAGTCCTTCCTGGGAGAGCATGTTATTATTATTCATGTTCTTGTGATAATGAATATTACATTTGTAACATGTTAATAAATAGCATGATAATAACATTAATATTAATGCTCTTATGTCTTGCTTTCTGTGGTTAAAGAGATGCACAGCAGCTGAGAGCACCACAGGCTGAGCGCTGTATGGCCACACACTTAACCTCTTTAATTCAGGGGATGCTGCTATGGAGGAAAGAAAAATATCACAGAACGTTAGGGGTTGGAAGGGACCTCGAAAGACCATCTAGTCCAACTCCCCTGCCAGAGCAGGATCCTCTCCCTCCTGCCTGCCAGGACAGGAGAGACCTTGGAAGCATCTTCCAAACAACACAGTACGAGCACAAAACCTGAAGTGAATGATTCTGACCGGAGGTCACGATCGGCACATCACCGCTTCCCATACGCCCTTTCCCCAGCCAGCCCTTAACATGTTCTCAATTATGCAAATCCTTTACATGATTTAAGTTAAATTCAGTATCCAAGACTAAACGTGCCTCAGAGACTGCAAAAAGCCCTGTGATTCTACAGACTCATTATAGCACTTGCCTGGCGGAACACTCCCAGAACCGATCAGAAATTCAATCCTGGAACTGTTTACTACAAACACAGGTACATTAGGAGACTGCACTTTGGCAGCTGAGGGATCTGGGCTTGTCGAGCCTGGAGCAAAGGAGGCTGAGGGGAGACCTTCTGGCTCTGACAGCTCCTGACAGGAGGTTGGAGCCAGGGCAGGGGGGGGCCGGGCTCTGCTCCCAAGGGACAAGCAACAGAAGAGGAACCGGCCTCAGTTTGCCCCAGGGCAGGTTTAGGTTGGAGCTGAGGAACAATTTCTCCCTCAAAAGGGCTGTTATGTCTTGGAACAGACTGCTCAGGGCAGTGGTGGAGTCTCGATGGTCTAAAAAGGACCTTTCCAACCCAAACGCTCTTGCGACGCGTGGCTCTCCTTCGGTCTCCATGAAGGGGTGCGCAGAGCAGCAGCGGTGCCCAGCGTTAGGAGCGCTCGGCCCCACAGAGGGGCGGGTCACAGCTCGCTGCGCAGCGGGGCCTGGAGGCCGGGGCCTGGAGGCCGCTGACCAGGCCTCGCCTCAGGCGCGGGTTCGCCCGCGTGCAGCGGCGCATCCCTGCAACCACCGAGCCCCGGTGCGGCCCCAGCGGCGGCTGGGGAAGAGAACCGCGCCTCGCAAGGGCAGCCCGGGGCTCGGCGCGGCTGGGGGCCGCAGCCCGCTCTGCGCCGAGCCGCCCGCCTCCTCCCGCCGGAAAAGGCTGTGCCCCGCTGGGCGGGGCCGCGGCCCCACCCGGCTTCCCCGCTCCCATTGGCCAGCTCGCCGCTACCCCCGCTCCGCATTGGCCAGTTCCGTACGTATCTGCATTGCGGTTGGCCGCGCCCGACGCCTCTCCAGCGTCAGTCCCGCCCCCTGGGCAGCCCGCGCTGCGGTGGGGCGATCGGGCGATGCGGTGACGTCAGCGCCGCGGAGCGCTGCTATTGGCGGGGCCGGCTGACGGGCGATGTGGCGCGTGCTGCGCCGGGCCGCTGCCTTGGGCCGCCGCGGAGCCGCCGTCCCCCCGGGGCTGTGGCACCGCCAGCCGCTCGCCTCTGCCGCCGGCCTCTGCTGCGAGCGGGCCCGGACCCAGAGGTGCGGGGGGTGGGGGCGCCGGCTGCGGGCTGCGGGCTGCCGCTGGACGGGGCCGGGGCTGGGGCGGGGGGCTCGGGCCGCCCGCTGCGGGA
>JANVCC010000048.1:617024-627497 GCA_025345505.1 Todiramphus chloris collaris | reverse complement strand
AGCAGCAAGGCTGCAGGTGACACCAAGCCTCCTCAGACAGCTCTCCTTTTTCCAGAACCATGAAAATACGCTCACACCACCCCTGGAATTCCTAACTGACCAAAGGCAGAACTCCACAGTTTGTAGAACTCTCCCTTCATACTCGCGCTTCAGAGACAAAAATGTAGGCTGTATTTTCTTAGTCTGTATGATGTCTTCTCTGCAAGCCTGAACCAGGCAGCTCAGAGTGCAGCCAGTTCAAGTGAACAGAAGGTGCAGCTGTGCAGATGAAGCTGCAAAGATGAGCTCTGGACAAACATAACCAACCTACTATGAAGTTTCCCAGGAGCTGGCTTAATTACAGTCACGCTGTTTTAATTGCTGTGGAGATAACTAACAAACCTTTTCATCACGAAGCCCAGAAACGTCCCGGGGCGTGCGAGAGCAGCTGCGACTGCGTGCCACAGACTTCGGGGTTTCAGACTCGTCGCGTTTCCGTTTCCTGGTAGTACTGCGGGACCTTCTCACATAATGTGCCTGAAAGGCAAAGCACCACTTCATCAGCAAAGCCAGAGCCACCCCGCTCAGACATGCTGCACTCCCAGGGAGATGACCACAAAGGCACAGGCGGCGGGCTGCTGCGATACATCACGCTGGCTGTTCCGCAGCAACAAAGGCCCTGCCAACTGCTGGTGCCCGCTTTTCTGTCCTACAGTAACAGTCAGTTTTTGGTGAGTATCAGCAGACTGTTTTCACAGTCTGCAACTTCAGTTTTCCCATTTTTTTTCTGAGTACATTCACAAGTAAAGGACAAAAAGACACAAAGAGATTAATGGATAGCAATGATGCAGCAATTTTGCAGTAGCAAAAAACAGCAACAAAGAAACCTGCCCTGCTCAGTGTCCTGTGCGCAGGACACAGCCCTGAAGAACATTAGGCACAAAGACTTCATCCTACAGCATAAGTCTTAAATCCCTCCTCGCCGAGACCACTCCTGAATCACCATGGTACACCAGCTGTGAGAAGCATAAACGCTTCCTTCAGGTGTTGACATTCCCTGTTTCACAACTCCTCGTTCAACTAAAGAATTTGAGGTCTCAGGATCTGGGGAGCCATAATATTGCTGGATTTGGTGTACAAAATGGAGTTATTTTTTTTCATTTCTGATAAAATCGGATGTCTCCCAAAGGCCAATCTATGTTTGCAGTACTTCAGCTGCCCTGCATCTAAAGGTGCCAGCTGCCCTCAAAACCTTCCGTTGCCGCTCTCAGAATTAACGAGCTGTTAAAAGGTAAGCCTGGTCTGTCATCACACAGCACTGTCCCACCCAGCAAAGCCAACTTGAAAATCAAGAAGTACATAGCCAAGCCCTGCTCTCCAATCCTCTCAAATTCCCAGAGCTGTGCTGGGAAGCTGTGCCCATACACGGGATTCTTGCAAATGGTCGTTCGCTTTGTCACAGCCCACCCAAGGTCTGGAGCACCTCACTCAGAAATTCCAGCACTGCCTCTCTCACCTGGGTGCCGTGTCTTCTCCTTAACGGACCCCACCTCTCTCTTGTGCCAGCTGTGATATGCATTGCAAATGTGCTCAAAGAAATGTAGTGTGTAATGCAATTAACCTTTTTTAGATAACATTGTTTAATTAGCAAAAACTTACATCGTCTTTATTCGTCATGTCGAGTCCGAGATCAGTCATTTCTTTCTCCAGCACCTTGCGCTGGACCTGTAGAAAGGCAGTTAAGAAAACATGTCTCTTATAAAAGCTACGGTTCTACCTTGGCTATGGTTCTACCTTTGTCTTCAGATACCATCAGAAACCCATTCTACTCACTACACATTTATTCCTCTGGCACACCCCACCAGCACATAATCAAAGTCATAGCTTCACATCTCTTTCATCACAACTTAGTTCTTTTCACCCAGAAATCCTTCTCCACAGGACTGCAGAGTCCCAGCATTCCCTAAGGACCTTGCAAATAAAGTTTCCCTCTTTGTGGGGAAGGTGACAAGAGAGAGGTATTTCAGTCAGAAATGTTTCCTTCTCTCCCACAAGGCACGCACTTTGGGCAAGGTAAGAAATCCTGAGTGTGAAGTCAGCTAAACCCATTTTCTCTAAACGTCTAGTTACCAGTTTATGACACTGCAGTTGTCCTGCACTGGCCACGAGAGGTTCTGGCAGTAGTAAGAGTGGTACCTAGCATCCAAAAGGCATCATACAGCCTTCTCCAGAAGAGGGAGAGTCCCACAACAAATTCTACATGATTGTAATTTTAAGTAATTATATAATTCTCCCAGCTATCCCTATTTAAAACATTGAACACCACCACCAATAAAAGACAATGCAGCAACCCACGTAAACGAGCTGAACTGTGTTCTTCAAAATTATTCTGCCACATACATGGAATTTTACAAAAGACTGGCTTGTGTGACACAAGCCACAGAGGGCTACGATCGCTCCCTCACTCTGGCCACCATGAGGAGAGGGGTGACCAGGGCTCTCCAGAGGACAGAAGGACACAAGCAGCAAGGGAGGGGGGCGAACATGAGACAAAGTGATCAGTTCCACTACCCAATATTGTCATATATTTTTGTCAAGTTATTAGAGAATACGTTCTGCACTTGCCTTTTTAGCTGTTCTAGGCATCCTTGGACCATGAATATCTTTTTCCTTGGACTGCAGGATTTTCAGTTTCTTCTTCTCTCGGATCTGTTGTGCCAGCTGCCGGATCTCCATCATCTCTTCATCTTCGCTCTCTGGTTCGCTGTCATATTCTCCAGCAGCTTCCCTCAGCTCCTCCTCTTTCTCCAGTTCTTCCAGTTTCTTGGGTTTTGAAGAGATTAGATGAAGCGAAAATCAAGACACTCATTAAATCCTTGACTTACAGTCCTTAACATGGCACGTTTGCATGGGCCAGGGCCCAAAGGCACACAGAGCCTTCACAGCAGGAGAGGTGCTGGGTGGTAAGGACCCCTCCAGCCACACGATGCAGGGGTGAGACAGATGACTGCAGACTATGGAGCACACTGCTAGGCAGACCCCACAGCATTAGCTTGGCTGTCTCTGTGTGACTGTCCCAAAGCTGCCTGCTGCCCGAATGCAGACGTGCTGCACCGTGCACTGCGCTAGCTGGGTCGGGTCTGGAAACACACTCTGGGAGAAAAATAATCTCTTTCTACATTTAGCATGAGTCTGAAACACTAGCAATTCAGATGAACCCGACTGCGTAACTGGCAGGCTCCGTACTCTGCACTCATTACTTCTCCTTAACAGCCAGCAAGAAAGAACAGTGCTTTTTATTAAATAGAAATGCTATAAATTGAGAATTCAGTCCATTTCCTTTAACATCATACTCCAGTGCACATAAATTGGATGGGTGAGTTTCATATTATTAATAATAGATAAAGTTTGATAGCTACATTCCTTCTGGCTGTAGTCAAAGAATGAAGAAATAAACACAATTTCTGCAAACCTTGTGTTTTAGGGTGGAAAAAATGAAATCACCGTCATCCTGACAAGTTAAAGCACTTTGCCATTCTTCTGAAACTCTGCCCTAGAGACTGCTTTCTGAATGACCAACTGGCAAGTGCAGACAACACCAAAGAACTTGTTCTCACAAGGTACAGTTTTTAATCTGCAATCACAGTGAATTCACACTAAAGAAATAAGGGAAAAAGATGCAAGGAAAGTGTAAAAGGAATAATGCAAAACTCACTTTCATTATATCAGGATCAATGTAGTCAAGTATATTATGACCTTCCCATATTTCTGGTATCTTATCATATTTTTCAGATGAATTCATTAAGTCCCAGTATTCTTAAAAATAAACCAAATGTTAATAAAGAGACAAAATTCATTACAAAGAATGTTCAATGTCAGAAAACAACGCTCAGATCACAGTAAAAGAAAAACAACAAAAAAATCCACATCCCTAAGTGCCATGAATTTAGTAGCATCTCTGACATGTTCACAAATACCCCTGATGTCCTTCCCACCACCAAACACTGTTCAATAGCAAAGATCACCAGTTCTGGAAGAGAAGGGCAGTATGCAATAACGTGGTGGCATTGGTACTGAGTGGAAAGGAGTCAGGCCTAGGTGTTCCCCCTTAAGACTGAAACAGCCAAACTTTATTGCTTAAGAATAATAATGCTGATTCTTATACAATACTTACTCTGAAGATCCAAAATATAATCATCTCCCATTTCAAGCTCAAGATCTCTCTCCTGCAAAGACATACATGGCTTTACACACCACCTGATTGGAAATTTACGGGCTAATACAGCAGGTTTTAAATCCATCTGCCGGTTTCCTCACGAAGAGATGTCCCTTACCAGTTTCCTCCTGGGTGTGTCCACTTCCATGCGCTTCTTACGCACTACTGCTCCCTCGGGAATAAAAGGCAGACGCTCCTGAATTAACACAGCAAACCACCCCAATAAAAGAGAGGAAAAAAAGTTTGAATCAATTTTTTTCCTCATGCTATAAATGCAGAGTAATGCATTTCTAAAGTATACAAAATCCCAAGCTGACCCTCCCACCTGTAACAGCAGTAATAGATTGAAAGAAAAAAAGAAAGCAAGCAAATTTCACCATATTAATTTGTTCAGATGTTAAAAGAATTCTTATCCTACTTCAGAAGTACTGGGAAATACACTAAAAAAGCATAAACACGTCACCTACCTTGTTATCTCTTTTGGCTGGCATGGCCAAGTGCAATCTATTCAACACTTCATTCACTTTATTTCCTTTCATTTTAGTATCAACACGATAGGCCAACAGTCTGTCACATGCCTGGAAGAGCACATGGCAACAACAGATCAGGAATGAAGCTTTCCTGACACAACAAATGACACAGGAGGCTTTCCATCCCAAGTATCTAGCTTCACATCTCAACTTCTGTCTAATCTCCTGTCTCTCAAGCTCTCAGGAATGCACCAAATTACTTGATATAAAAAGTATCATGGGAAGATGCATATGATGCCTTTTTTTTTTCTTCACAATGAGCTGACAGTAAGAAAAAGCAACAGGGCTATGAAAAACCTCACCAATTTGTTCTTAAATTACGATTTGTATTAGACAGAATTTTCCATTTGCACCCAGTCCATTGAGGCTCCACAGGCTGTACAGGATAGCACACCTACAGTTTATCACCAAAATGCACAGTTTAACTGAGATTGAGTTCATACTAGTGAGGCAAAATGTCAACTGTTCAACTGGAATGAAATTTAGAGAAGAGAGACCTACCTCCGTTTTAACCTGGATTACACCTTCTTCTGTTAGGGTACTTGTCTCTATTACAGAAAATCCTTCTGCTTCAAAAGTTTCAAAGATTTTCTAAAATAAAAATATTATCGTCAAGAATGACATTCTGCCCATTTATAAATATGCCAATACATGAAGAACAGGAATCTTAACCCAGTATCAATTCATGCAACTTGTTACTATTTGATTAGAATGCTTCTGAACAGAACAGACACTACAGC
Organism: Todiramphus chloris collaris; assembly: GCA_025345505.1. Taxonomy (NCBI): domain Eukaryota; kingdom Metazoa; phylum Chordata; class Aves; order Coraciiformes; family Alcedinidae; genus Todiramphus; species Todiramphus chloris. The sequence goes on along the minus strand of JANVCC010000048.1, from coordinate 622,032 downwards.
TACAGTTCTATCTGTTTCTTCTTTTATAAGCAAATAACCACTTTCTAAAAGGCACCTATAAATGATCCATATTAACAATAAAAAGGTAGATGAACACCAATTCTATGTGTTCTTGAACTTGTAGATACAGAAGAACAAGCCCTGCATAGACACAACCTGCTGTGCAGTGGGACCTTCTGCTGCAACTGTTCAGCAACACCTCTCAGTCTAGTGCTCACTGTCCCCAACTCTTACTGAACCCATTACTGAACAAGGCTGTTCACTCCAACTTCCAACCAGAGCAGCAACTGCACATTCTCACAGCATCAGAGATTTCTGAACCCACTAAGGACTTTGCTCTCTGTTTAGCATCTACGATATTCAGTTGAGGATAAATATTAGAGAGTACTTAAGAGATACAGGTCAAGACCTGGAAAGTTGCTTTCCACTGCACTGTTGACAGTCAGATAAAGAAATGATCACGTAAAAGTTTCTGCCCGATACAAATGACAGCCATCCATGGCCCTTGTGTGTGACCTTTTTGTAAGAAGACAGACAGAGGTGGAAGAAGCAGCCTAACCTGACTCTCTTCAGGAAGCTCAGCAATCCTCTTCACATCACATTTGTTTGCAACAATTATAAGTGGCTAATAAAAAAAGAAAAAAGAACCGTAATTCAAATTACCATGTTATAAAACCCTGGGGTTAATTAATAACATAAACCAAACATACCTTGTTAGCAAACAATGGCTTAATATTGTTGAAGAGCTCGACTTGCTCCTCCAGGCTGTGCCCACACTGCTCAGACACATCCATCACGTAAAGCACCGCAGCACGCAGATGTGCCAGCGCCGTTATAGCTTGCATCTCGATGGTGTTCCTGTCCTCCAAAGGGTGATCCAAAATACCAGGAGTATCTACCACCTAGAATCAACAGCAATAACTCAGGTCTCAGTACAAGGTGATAGATACACTATGTGAGAACACGTGCTTGATTTCTGGTCTGTATTGTCTTTAAGTCAACAATATTCTTTCGGTCATAAATAGGACTAAACTCAGCCAAATGGAGAGTGTGAAAATGGAGCGATGGGAGAATGAGGATTCAGAATAACCAACACTCCAAGTACTGAATGGGCAGGGAACGCCCTGGCCCAGGATCTGACAGCACTAACAAGTGAGCAGAGTCAGCAGCTCCATGCTCACTCTGCCCTCAGAGGGAAAGCAGAGGTGTGTGCTGAGAGCAGCCTGTGCCTGCTACCCTCGCCCCGCACCTCTCAGACTCAGCACGGGAACCCTGCAACGGGCCCAGAACCACTCCCTGCTTTACAGACAGTGCCAAACAGCAGCAGCTCCTACCTGCCAGCGCAGATACTTGTAATCCATATGGCCCACAAAGAGAGATTTTGTGGTGAAGGCGTAAGGCTGCACTTCTACATCTGCTCTTGTAACCTTAAAACAAGATTTATATACACAGGTTTACTGAACGTTCCCTGGAGTTGCAAGCAGTACATTACAATTACAATACACTTTCTTTGCTACCAAAAGAACAGCTAAAAACAGTTATTCTGGCTTCTCCGCAAGCATTTACCTATGGGAAAATATGTTAATGGGATACATGCTATTTTGGAAAAGATAATGATTTTTAACAGTCTAATCTTAATATTTTACATTGTGATTAATATTTAGGATTGTAATTTTTCATTTACCCCTCCAGGAACTTCATCTGACCCCTACTGACATATCTGAATTTGCTACCATTCACATCAGACAAGTGCCATAAGGGATCAAACTGTTTAAATGCTACCTTACTTCAGTGAAATGGTATTTCAGTATTATTTTTGAAAAGGTGGAAAGGTTCCTGTACCTTATTTATAAAGCTAGATTTTCCAACATTTGGGTAGCCACACAGCAGAAGAGTTCGTGTATTGGGATCAATGGTTGGCAAACGAGACAAATGTTGTCGCACTGAAACGTCAAAAATACACCTTAAGTATTTGTGACCATTTAACCTTTACAGAAATGGAATCAAGATTCATATGCTGAATTGTTTACGTAGAAATTCACGACTTTCCTGACATTCTAACTTGATCGATCATTTCTGAGAACGTGCAGTAGTCTGTAAACTCCACAGGTGTCTACATACAACAAAAATACTCGACAAATACCCCGAAAATTAAGCCCCCTATCTTTGAGCCAGAATGGCCCCATCAAATCAGGGAAGGTAATCTGAAGAAGCAATCTAATCTGGAGTAATGGAGAATGTTCAGCACTAAATTTCAACTACATCTTAGTGAAAATAACAATAAATAAAACCACGGACAGGACTTTCAAGCAAAGAAAAACATTGTATAACTGTTAGCAATATCGTACCATTTAAAGGGTTTTTGAAGAGAAAACCATTTAGCTAAAAAAATATCACAGAATCACTGAGGCTGGAAACGACCTCTGAGATCAAGTCCAGCCCATGACCCCACACCTCCACATCAGCCAGACCACATCCAGCCTTTCTTTACACGCCTCCAGGGACGGTGACTCCACCACCTCCCTGGGCAGCCCATTCCAATGGCTGTCACTCTCTGTCAGGAAGGGCTTTCTGATATCCAACCGAACCTTCTAAGTATTTGGGGATTTTAAAACTACTTCTGTATTTCCTGCATCTATATTCTGTCTTAAACACATTCTTCTAACTTCTGTGACATGCAAGAATAAATGCTACACCCAATCCCAATCCAGTTTATCAGACCCACCTTGCTCCAAGTACTCCAGGCTTTGTTTCTGCCTCTTGATAATGGTGCACATCCGGCCCAGGGCCGCGCGCTTCAGCTGCTTGCAGCGGTAGAGGGAATCCCCGTACTTCATCAGCCGCACGTAGTCTTTAGCAACGCTGCGCAGACACACGAGGCAAGGAGGATTTAGCCAACAACCAACCAGGCAGGAGAGAAAGTGAAGAAATTAACCTCCCTTACTTGTCAATCAGATTCTTGGCGATGTTGATCTGTCCCAAAGCCAGCTTGTAGTGATCTTTGTCATACAGCACATTCATCAAGTCTGCATAAAAAGGATGAATGTCCTGAAACAGAACCATAAAATAAAATTAAGCCTGATGTTTTCCTTCTTTGGAATGACTATTTCTTGGCAACTATCCAAGTTCTTTTTTCTTCTCCAGTACAGCAACATGAAGGATGATAGGAGTCAAACTGTCTTCATTACTATCTTAGGTAAGAAAAACAATCTGCTTGGTCATTCAGTGCATACATTTTAGTTTCTTTGAGTTTCTTCTGCAAACACATCCTGGACTCACTCACTCATACAGAGTCTGCATTTCTTCTTTTGCCTTGTAAAGCACTTTGTATTAGAACTCTGAAAGGCTTTTTAAAGACTGAGAAGCTGCAAGAAGCCCCCAGAACAAGTTTCTAAAAGCAAATTCACACTATAAGAGAAATGTAGCACCAATATAAATGCCTCCCTTTTCCTGAGTGCAAGATTAACTCCTGTGCAAGACCCAAGACCAGATAAGAAAGGTTTCTTCAATGCCCAAATAAATCCTTCTGCTTTCCAAGGAAGCAGCATCTTCAGTTCAAATCTTGTAGAGAGAGTATTTCAGCTACTCATGTTCTTACTTGCAGAATGTCATCATATGATAATAAAATAGAGAAGATATCTGTAGGAATTCTGCAGTAATACTCACGGGACATGAAAACTTCAGCAGAAAACATGGTTGCAGGTCAACTATTCGAGCATGAGCAGAAAACTGCCTGTAAAATAGTCCCACTGGACACAGGGCTCCAGATGCAGTTGTTGGGAAGTTAAGACTGTGAGCACCAGAGTGTGTTCCAGCACTGCCCTTTATGGGGCCAAGAACAATGCTGATGTTGTCAAAGCAACTTCTGAAGAACTGAAGGTGGGAAGCAACATGATACATCCGGACAATTCTTACTCCTAATATTTTCTAGGGAAGACTAACTGTAAGCACAATTTACATACTCACTCATGGAGAATAAGCAAGCTGACACGATGTACACAAGCCCACACTTTCTTTCCCTTCATTCAACAGCAATCTCTGGCAAACATATCTGATCAGCTAAAACCTTGTAAAACCCATCATTCCATGGCCATCCACAGGCAAAACTGAGATTTCTTTTCTTAGTAGGAATGTACTACTTTTGCAGAAGAAGTCTGCCTAAAATGATTCCCAGTGAAGTCTACCAGGAATCAATCCAAATGACCTACAGAGTGAATCAGCACGATGTCGCTCAGGCCTAAATAAATCTGAATATAAAGAACATGCTGTTGCAGAAGCATCCCTGATGCCAGGAAAGCAAAGTTCCTTTCTGATCAAATAATGAACTACTTACATCCAATTTGGGGAAATCGGTTAAGATCTGAGTGAGCCTGTCATGGTAATTTTGTTGAGTGTATTTGACTTTCCGCATGTAAAAATGCCGAATCCGGTGGATTTGATAATGTTTATGGATGACAGTTGGGGTCTTCCGCTGAGTCTTTGACAATGTCAAATCTATGAAGTCCTGCAATCAAGGAAAGGTGATTAATTATGTAAATTGTCAAGTTCTTACAAAGTGCTATAAAGTTTCATTTTGGTGGAGGACCATGCAGACCAGTAAAGAGCAGCCACACTGCACACAGTTCGCAGTGTTTTGGGACAGGTTCCCACACCTGGGCAGTTAACCAGCAGTCGGAACGGTCCCTCTCCCCTTCTCCTTCCAGTTAACCAAGGGCTGGCCTCCCATCCCCAGCAGCGGCTCGGGGAGTGACTGCAGCTCCCCCAGGCCCAGACTGCTGGGGGTGGGCGTGCCCGTCCACCACCACCCCGCTCCGCAAGCAGTCCTGTGTGTTCACCTGCAGCTTCTGCCTTAGAATGGCAGGGAACCTGCAGCTCCTGCCTCAGACTGGCGGGGAACCTGGCTGTGGTCACTCACAGCTCCTGCCTCAGACTGGACAGGAACCTGGCTGTGGTCACTCACGGCTCCTGCCTCAGACTGGACGGGAACCTGGCTGTGGTCACTCACAGC
>JANVCC010000048.1:604707-617014 GCA_025345505.1 Todiramphus chloris collaris | reverse complement strand
GACGGGAACCTGGCTGTGGTCACTCACAGCTCCTGCCTCAGACTGGCCGGGAACCTGGCTGTGGTCACTCACAGCTCCTGCCTCAGACTGGACAGGAACCTGGCTGTGGTCACTCACAGCTCCTGCCTCAGACTGGACGGGAACCTGGCTGTGGTCACTCACGGCTCCTGCCTTAGCCTGCCAGGGAACCTGGCTTTGGGTGGGCGCGCAGCAGGGAGGCCGAACGCGGCCCACGCCTGGCAAACCCCGAGGGGGTTTGCGGGACCCCTCGACACCCCGCGGGGCGAAGCGGCCGGGCAGCCCCGGGATCCCGGTCCGACAGGCTGCCCGGCACGGTGCGGGCCCGGGAGCACGAGTCCCGCGGGCCAAGGCCGAGGCCACGCCGGCAGCACGGGGGGTGGGGGGGGGCGGGGCCGGGCAGCGCTCTCCGCAGGGGCAGGGGCAGGGGCAGGGCCGTGTCGGCCATACCTTGGCGGACGGCACCACGGTGATCTTCTTGAAGTTGTAGAGCGCCATGGCGAGAGCGCGGCCAGGCCGCCCCGCGCGCCGCCGGAAAAGGAAGCGTGGCCGCTGCTCTCGCGAGAGCTCCGCGCTTCCGGCGGCGGGGGGGGGGTCCGCGTGGTGCGGCCTGCGGGCAGCGGTGCGGGCTGCGCGGGGCCGGCGGGCGCGGGGCTGCGCTGCGCTGGGGCGGTGCGGGGGAAGGGCCAGGCCGTGAGCAGCGGTTCGAGGAACCGCCTGTCGCTGCGGCTGAGAGCAGCCACCGGGGCGCAGAACGCTCCGGGTGGGGAGGGGCCGTTGAACGTCATCCGGTCCAACCCCCTGCAGGGAGCAGGGCCATCTGCAGCTAGAGCAGGGTGCTCAGAGCCCCGGGCAACCTCCCCTGCAGTGGTGCCAGGGATGGGGCAGCCACCACCTCTCTGGGCAGCCTGGCACAGCCTCTCCCCACCCTCAGTGTAAAAACGTCTTCCTTATACCTAGTCTGAATCTACCTTCTTTTAGTTTAAAACCATCAGGCCCTGCTGAAAAAACCTTCCCCATCTTACGGGTCCCTTTGAAATACTGAAAGTCCATAATGAAGTCCCCTTGGATCCTTGTCCAGGCTGAACACCCCCAGTGCTCTGGTCCTGTCTCCACAGGAGGAGTGTCCAGCCCTTCAACTGGTAACAGGCGATGGGACCATGAAGGAAAAACACATCCTCATCCTGTCCACTGTTGTGATCAGAGGCTAATTTCCAACAGTGCAAAGGAGCGAAGGGTCACAGAAGAGACCCGACTGATGCCAAGGGGCTCCTGGCCCGCCTCCTGCCCAGGCTGTGGCAGCGGGCTGTCAGCACTGTGTCCCACAGGTGCCACCCACCAGGGGGGTCAGTGAGAGCAGCTCCCAGGATCACCCTGCAGACTGAGGAGGTTACTGCCCGCAGGGGCGTGGGGCACCTCCTGGGTGCCACGAAGAGCAGCTTGGGGCTGACGAGACATATGGGAAATGCAGAGAAAGGACCAAAGCTGGACAAAGGGGAAGATTAAGGTGGATGAGTTCCTACAGCCCTTTTCAGGTTTTGAGGGGTTTGTTTTTCCCTTTTTTTCACAGTAACTTCCAGTGGCTTTTCTCTTCCTGAATTGTAAATCCTTTCAGATGAAGGCAAAGCCTGAGTGACTTCTGGAGAGGTTTATGATCTTGACTGTACCCTGCGTGCTGTTCTCTGTCTGTGCACCTCCAGCAAACGAGGTCCAGACAGAGACCTATAGACATAAAGGTGACAGAGGCCTGAACGCAGGCCTGTACTGAGGTGTGCCTGCCTACCCATTTTCTGCTTGACACTGATCAAGCGGGCATGCGCTGCAACACAGATAAAGAAATAGACTGCAGATTACCCGCTATGCTTTGGAAGGCAAGCTAGATTAGAAATGCAGGGTTCCCTTGGCTGCCACACTTTTTTTCTCTCTGCACGAAGCATGACATTTTCCACTTGAGACATTTCAGTCACGTAATCCAATCACAATTTTTTCTGCAGGACCAGAAATGTAAATGCCTAACTCCTTCCACATTTCCTTTACTTCATCGTGCTCCCAGTTTGGCTGCAACGCTCCAAACATCTGGCCAATGCACGGGGAATTTGTAAGGTATTTGAAAAGTAAGAATTAATCTAATCATCAAGCCAGTAGCTAATTCTTTCCAGAAATTAATGTCAGTGCCAACTGTGTGAGCACTGCTCAGCCACAAGCGTGTTCCTACAGGCTGCCAGTGAGGCGCGTGCTGCTTCACGAGGGTAGTGACACCACCACTGCAGCCTGCCTCTTCAGCTGCTCCTGAGCAGTTCACACCTTATTTATACTGTGCTTTGCCTGCAAAAACATCGTGTTATGGAGTAGAAGGAGCTGTTCTCTAAGCACTTCCCCACAGCTCCCCAGTCTTTGGAAAGATTCCTCCAGCAGCTCGTCTGGGACACAGAGACTGCCCCGCAGCTGGGACCAGCGTCCCCAAGGGCCTCGCAGTGCCTGGCACCTGCAGGCAGGAGTCTCCAAGGCCCACAGCCCTATGCCCATTGCTGGCACTCAGAACTCTCTGACAGGCAGGCGTGCCCCACGTACCCTCCGCATAACTGGCCCGCGACATCTGGGTTACCCAGGAGCTGGCTGCTGGGCCCCTGCTCTCACACTGCGTGTATATTGCTTTCTTGAGCAGTTTGCAGGAGAACTACTTTCTTCTGAGACAAAACTTGAGTACTGTTCTGGCTATTGTGTCCTCTGGAGAATTACTGCAGGAGCCACGAGAGGTAAGACCATGCCAAGTGATGTTTATTTTGGTCCACACAGTTCCTTATCCCGGCTGGCTTTCTGCACCTAGACATCCTCGTTCATATTAACGACAAACTCCAGGCATGTAACACTTCTTCTCCATTTCTTGTTTCAAAAACACCACTCCAGTAGAATATAACATCGCCTTGAAATTAAAAATGACACAAAATTTCTCTCGTGCCTTATACAAGAGCAGCCACTGGCACCCAGCAGGTCTCAGACCACGTGATGTGCTGATCATCCATAGAGGCCCTTGGAAAAATGGGCACGAGAATGGGCATCACCTGGGGAGCCACCCAGGACTCCTCTGGAACAACTGCTCCTGCAGGACACAGGTTTGTATCATGCCTAGATGTGGCAGTGGCTCCATGGCCATGGTTTCTCTAAAATGTTAGCTGAAAATTCCAAAACTAGCCTCAGATTTGGTGTATCAGGTCTCAGTCCGCTTGGCAGGAGCGTGGATGGAGTTGGACATACTTGGCAAACTGGTGCATTTCATTTAGACAGAATTTTTGCCGCCTAGTCCTGCTGAATGAAGAGACCTGTTCATGTTGGATCCCTCCATCTGTAAGTACATTCATTCTGCAGAATCTGGTCCAAATTCAGCTGAAGCCTCTGCCCAGATTGCCTGCCATTTCCACGGTCTGCTACTGGAAAGCTGGTTTCGCTGTCAGGCCTTGTGCGTACGAGTGCTACAGTTTCAGAGATAATTTATCAAGCAAACACTGCACACAGGGAACCATGCCTGAGCAAAAAGCTCAGCCGTCTGCTTCCTTAACAGCAAATGCTTTTGAGGAGGCTGTATTTGATAGCCTGCCAGGCTGGCAGCAATACATGGTCCCTCTCATCTTTTGAATTCAGCAGCTTAAGTCGAACTAAGAGGCTGGTCAGAAAATACGACTTCTGGAGGCAGTTTTGCTTCCGCTTGGTTTCCTGGGTTTAAAAAGCTGCTCCATGTCAGTAGCCAAGTTGAAGAAAAACAGTCAGTCCCATTCCGGTCATCACAATGAAGAGATATGGGCCTGAACAGACCTGGAAGCTTCCCTAACCTCTTGCTCTATAAGCTGGATGCAAAAGGTCAGGGCCAAGGGACACAAGTGGATGGCCTCTAGCAACTCCTCCAGACTTCATCAGAGAACATCAGCCTCTGAACTGCCAACCCAGTAGTACCGTGTTCATTAAATACAGAAAATGAAGCTATCAGCGGGCAGTAGTGCGTGCACATATCCGCAGTATCTGAAATATCAAGAGCATGATTTCATTTTGAAGCGGTGCCATCTCGTATCAGCACACAAAAGGCAGATAAGGGGAAGTTCCAAAATTGAATTATTAAGTATCAGTCTCTCTTACTAAATTATCATTACCAAGGGTGTGCACGGTGATGGATCAAAGAGCTTTGGAAAGCAGCAGGGCTGCTCCAGATGAGTAATGCCTTCTAATCTGTCTTGGTAACGCGGCTCAGCCACATTTCGGAGCGCTCTCCAGCATGCAATGTATGCATGGTAATAGTTGTAGTTACTGGGAAATCCTGGGAAGACTTGCAGGTTGCTAAAGGAGGCACAACAAAGACATACAGTGTTACCTGTTTCCCTGCTGCTCCTCTTCACGGCTGAGTGAGGAAGGAGATGGCTTGACCCGAACGGAGTTGGGGTGCACGTGCTTTGGTTACACGATTCGCCGCCCTAGCGTTACAGAGAATGGCGATGGCAAGGGGGGGATTAGCTCCCTGGCAAGGGGAGGATTAGCTCCCTGCTGGAGCCTAGGGGGTGGCCTTGTGCAAGGACCCCCTCAGCACTAGGATAAGCAGGGGCACATCCATGCTGCTAGGGGCAGAGTCATGCGGGCAAGGAGAGGCTCATGAAGAGCTGCCTTCTCTTGTGTCCCCTCCTCTGTGGGCCTTCAAGCAGGAATCCGGGCTGGGACAGTCCTCCGAAGGCTTAAAGAGCCCCAGGTGGAGCTTCCACATCATCTTGTCTCATCCACCTTGCCCGAGGAGCCAACAGCCAAGCTGAAAGAGCAGAGAGCCTCAGAAGATCACTTCCTGACACTTGCACAGTACAGTTCTGATGTTTAAAAAAATCCTTGGGAGCCATCTGAAGTCTGGTGATTATTATGGTCAGGAAAGAGCTGCTTTGCTAATATTGCTGAAGATGGATGCTCAGGCTTAGGGCTGGCAGAGGCTTCTCATGCTTTAAGGAGCAGGTAATTCCTCTGCAAACACAGTGCCTCATGTCAGGGCTGTCAATGCTGGCCCTTTGGAGCGGCATCAGTGGGTTCCGCTTTCAGACGGAGCCACAGCCAGCCTTCCTCTACTAGAAGAAGGTGCTCACCTTGCACAGCGCAGCACAGTGTGCCCTGGGCAGCTCTCCAGGACACCTGAAGGGCATGGCAGGCTATTGCCTTTTCCTTAGGTCCAAAAGAGGGGGGTTTATGCTCCACCAGCTCACTTTCTAGTATTGAAATATCACCCTGATTTTAAATTACTGCACATCCCAAGTCTCCAGCCCATCCGTGACTCACTGTAGCTCCACGGAAAACAGAATGTTGGCAGGGACTGCACTGAGACTGCTTGTGATCAGAAGCTCTTGACAGAGAGGCCCAAGGTGTGGAATTCATTGGCACTAGTGACTAAACTGACTCACAAAAGACTAATCACTTCTGCAAGCCTTCCCTGAATAGTGATGGGAGGAACCAGCCTAGGAAAATTTTCCATGTGAGACAGAGAGAGGAAAAGGAGAGAAAAGGAAAGGGAACAAAAAAGGAACAAATGGTAACAGCAGTGCTGGGAGGTAACACAGACAAGGGCCGTATTAATATATTGATTAATTATTATTTTATTTGTCCTTGTTTAAGATTTAAAAGCCTTTAAGATCCAGAAGCATAAATACCAGAAGGATTCGAGATTACTGAGCGGATATCCCTTAAAGTGCAAAAGCAGGATGTGCTCTCTACTCACGATAGATATCCACGTTCTCCTTCTTCGAAACCTGACATCTGGAAGTTATCTCAAGTGCTCTTAGATTTTCACAGTTGACAACATCTGCAGGTGTCATTTTTGCTGGCATGTAGACTTGCAGGCACGTTTTATTGTACTTAGATGCCTACTTTGTTTCGTCTGGAAAGGGAGCGGTTTGACACCCAGAAGCCCCTGCAATCAGCTGTGACATAAACTCTACCTACAGAAGTATTCTTGACATAAAACTGGAAATAAAGTTGTTGTCATTTCAGAAGTAATGCCTTCATCCTCACACTGCTAGACTGAAGATAGTAGGTTTCAGGTTTTGTAATAATACTAAATGTTTGCCAGCACACGGTTAAAAGGTTTTAGCCGTGACACGTTAAAAATGTCCCCTGCTCCTGCAAATCCCACTGAAACAGCCAGGAACCTGGAAGGGGATAACCCCATGCTGGCCAAAGGGGCCAGCCGGGAGAGCTGGGCTGCTGTGCGGAGCCAGCAGGCAGTGCTTCGCAGCAGCGCGGGCAGCCCCGTGGAGTTCTCTTGCAGCTCTCAAAGATTTATGGTTGCAGCATCAGGCAGAGCAGTAACGTTTGTGCCAAGTGCTGTATTTTGAGCTGTTGATACTGCTAGCATTTTGCCCTAACCGCTCAGGCTGCACGGGCCTCGGGATCCCACGTGCTGGTAACCTCTGTGTGCCTGGGTGGCAATTGCTGGCTACCCGCGTACTGAATGGTCAGTCGTGTTCCCTGCTGCACATCCCACTGAAGGATCATCAGGACATCTGCCAGCACCACTGGTTTTCGGCCAAGTCACTCTGCCGTGTCAGTGGCCTGAAGACAAAGCTTAGCTGCTGTAATCGAGAACACGGGGAGGTCGGTCGCAGCCTGGTTTTTATCTAGCCAGAAATATTTCTGCAGTTCCCTGTTCTCGCAGCCAGAGGCAAGAGAAAAGACAGGCCATTTCTCCTGAGACCAAACAGAGACCTCCTCAGATGACAGGAGCGTCCCCTCCTCTGAACACAAGGCCACCAAAGCATCCTACCTGCCACAATCTGAATCTTGTATTTTCTTTACTTTCTGCTCACTGACCTCCCTCTCCCACAGCCATTCAGCTTCCAGTCTCTCCACCCACCACAAGCCCTTTCCTCCCCCCTCTTTCATTCCTGGCTGTACAGATCCACGTATCATTCACACCAGCATTGTCCCTGCCAGCCATGTGAGTGCTGACAGCCATTCTGAAGAAAACCTAAAAATACCTGCTAAATATGGGGCTGTTGAATCACTCATTGGCTTATGAATTATTTTTTTTTTAAATCTTTTTTTTACCTTCCATTGATTTTTTCTCAATGAGAATGTCCTTGCAGTATTTTTTCTCAGCCGTTCAACCAACAAAGCTCCCCGAGCCATAAACATGGATTGGTACTGAGCCTTTGGGGCTTGCCTTTGCCATCCCTTCTCCTGTGTTTGCACATGGCACACACACACTGTGCTGTGAAAAGACAGCATTTGTACCACTGTGGGATGGAAGAAGGGAAAAACCCTTCCTTGCCAGTGTCTGTCTGGATTTTTCTAAGGTCACCTTGTCACTGTGCTGCTAGAAAGCCTTTCAGAAGTGCCTGAACGTCCTCACAGTGCCTTGAAATAGCAGTGAGCGAAATCCAGGAGGGCCTTTGGTAGCAAACTGTGATGGTGACTGATTTAATGCGTCTAATTTACTGTATCATCTCATCTTTGCTATGAAACGTTGCTACTAAGGTAGAGTCAGAAGCACAGGAGTTGTGGACCTAAAGGGACCTGCATATTGTTTCTGGGGAATGTGTCACCACAGCATCGTCTGTGAAGAATTACTAAGACTCCCTGTTGTCATACTGTCCCTACACATGCACACAGAACACAGAATGTATCAGGTATACTCATATAGTGACAAAACAGTCCTTGTTTCTAGAATTTGCTTCACACGTTTCTGGGGAATCATCATTTGGCTCCTGGTGTACTGGACTGTTACCGGTGATGGAAATCTTTGTGGTACAAGATCGGAAGTTAAAGCTGCAAAGAAATATCAGGAAAAACCAGAGGTTGTGAACCATTTCTCTGCAATAGTTGGTAACACTCAGGAACACTTAGGCAGCCCTTTCCATTTTCCCAACATTAAAAAAACCTAATTCACTAGCCTTTGCAACATTCCTGCACAGGGAGTGCTGCTCTCAAATACCAGCACATATCCAAACGTCCCGGAAGGAGACGGCAGCGAGGGCTCCAGAGCAGAAGCCCCTGGAGCTGGAGCTGGAGCTGGAGCTGGAGCTGTGCTGGAGCTGGAGCTGGAGCTGGAGCTGAGCTGGAGCTGGAGCTGGAGCTGGAGCTGTGTTGGCTGCACAGCAGTGCTGCTGTTTGCCCCTGTCCTGATCCAGAGCCTGTGCTCCCCTAGACTACAAAGTGCAGGCAGAAGGGTAATTAGTGTTCAGTCACTCCTGTTTGCAAGGTGTTAACGCTAATGATGCGGAAGGATCCTGCGCGTGTGACGCAGAGAAACGTTCCTGAAACATTCAGCCACTGGCCTCTTGCTGGGAATAACTGGTGGCCAGGTTATCACTGTGTGGAGCTCTTCCCCGTGGCAGGGGCAGAGCCCTGCTGCTCTGAGAGCAGGGTCACAGAGCCTGGGCTGCCCTCTGCTCCCGGCTGCCTCCCTGGGCGCGCTCCCTCCCCGCGCCATCTCCAGGGTTTCGTGCTCCCACACCCCAGAGCCAGGGTCCTTCTCTCTCCTGGCCCCCCGGTTCCGGCCGTGGGAGCGTGCCGTGGCTCCGCGGACTCCGTGGGACACGCCGGTGCTGCAGGCCAAGCTCTGCGGGTGGGTGCTGAGCTCGCACTGCGCTAGCAGAGCCTTCCTCTTCCTCTTCCTCTTCCTCTTCCTCTTCCTCTTCCTCTTCCTCTTCCTCTCATCCACTGCTTTTTGTAGCTTGTGGGAAATTAGCTTCTGTACAAGCAGAGCCCTCTGGCAACTTCACCTTGAGCTCCCCAACAGACCCCATTCGTTGGAAGGGCTGGAAGGGACAGAGAGGCAGCAGTAGGTTGCACAGACCTCCCGTCTTTATGAAATTAGGCTAAAAAGTGGGGTTTGGGGATTCAGCTTCACCCCCTCTCTCAGCATCCACCTTGTTCTCCTCAGCAGTGGAAGGACAATCCTGCTGGCTACGAACATTGCACACCCAAGCCAGATGCCCCCCACCACGCCAGGGAAGGGGCAGCGGGTGGACATGATCACAGCATCTTCAAACACTCCAGGCCATGAGAGGAACTTGGGGCTGGTACTTTGAGAGCAGTCTCAAGCCCTCGTGAGAAGCCCTTGCTCTCTGACTCACTTCACGTGCTCTCAGGAACTGGGGCTACAAACAGGGCAAGACCAGACAGGGTACCCAAGAGGCAAACTGTGGCGTGTGCCTGCAGCCACGCTACCTGCACACTTCAGGCTCTGGAGCTCTGCGCTGGGTCCAGCTGCTCCCTGGGCAAACAGGAGCCCTGCAGTCACCTCCCGAAGGTGAATCCTGATGGAGACTCAGGCTGCCTCTCCGTCCTTCTGTCAGCCCCAGGGTGAGCCCCAAGACTGTACCACAGACAGAAAGCTGTAACCTTAAAGAGGAGCACATGGAGCAGGAGTCAGCAGCTTCCTCCCCCAAAAGCCCAGTGTGGGATGCTTCTCCAAAGTGCAGAGCTTTTTCAGAGCTCCCCAGGAGTCAGCCAGGCTGTGACGGTGTAGGCTGATCCCTAGCGTGAGCAACAAGATGTGTCAGACAGCTTAGAGTGGGTGACATCTCCATTAACCGTGGCAGTCTGCAGGTAGCCCAAAAGCTGGCGCGATCCTAATGAATAAGGTGAGCTCCCATGAGCAGTCTGGTGGCCATGGAAACTAAGGCTCACCTGAGCAGCAGGCACCACAGAAAGTCAAAGGCAAGGTCATATATGTACGAAACAAAACCGTAGGCCATGGTTCTAGATTGGCACTTGGAGAGGAGTGATTAGGAACACAGTGGTGAAGGCCTGCTGAGTCGCTAAGAGCATGCGAGCTCCCGGCGCGCCGCAGCAGCCGCCAAGCAGGACGTGAGGTACGAACAACGGCACTTCCACCGAAAGCAGCAGCCCTCACCGGGCTGCTGGCTCCTTGCTGCTCACGGCCGTCTCCTACAAGAACCTCGGCGAGTGTGAAAGGCTTCAGAGAAGCTCTCTAATATTTATTTGAGATCTAGATAATTTCCTCCAATCAGAAATCAAAGGAACCCAATCTCAACAAAGAGAAGATCCTACAAACACCCCATCTCCTGCACGTGTCGGCTGGCCACGTCGTCCAAGCTGCACGTATACTCCTGCACGTCCACTCTAACTCTGCAGAGGAGTAAATTGTTCTCTGGCTGGGGAAATTCAGACAGGGGCTAGAGGGCACAGAAATCCCATCCTTGGAGTGTATGTCCAGCTCCAAAGAGCTCCCACGGACCTTCCCTATCTACGATGTGCCATCTAAGGCAAGGCTCACAGTGTCCCATGCCTCTCCCTCATCTCATACTCTGTGCCATTATCTGCACGCTTCCCATTCAGAGCTGGCCTGAAGAAAGCCACATCTGGCTGGCTGGGGAGCAGCTGTGCCTGTGGTCGACGTCTGCAAGGACAGTGCTTGCAGCCACAGTTTCTTTGGGGAGAAGATTTGCCAGCAGCACTCCTTTTGAATGTTCTGGAGCCAAGAATCCCTGAGCCTTGCTCCTTTGGAAAGCAAGAGTGGGCGATATTCAGATGCAGTGTCCCAAGGGACAGTGTTGATCTGGGATTTTCAGGGCTTGCAGGCTGCCCTGGAAGTGCAGCTGAAGGGCTGGATTATGGAGGGCCCGACTTCTTCGGGTCCAGAAAAGGCAGCAGCACCCAGGAAAGGTACAATCCGAGAGGCCAAACCTATCTGAGGTGGGTTGCTGGTGTCCCAGGGTGCAGCATGTCCACTGACCAACGTGCCACCCCCACTGCAGCGCTGCCCTGTTGGTCGGTGGGCAGCCAAATCTCTGCAGCACACCAACATCCCAGACCCGAGCTGGCCATTAAACCAGAGGGGTGCGAATTAACCGACAGCAATTTGCTCGGCCGGAAAGGACTGATTTTCAGTGCAGTTTTGCTGGTGAGGCAGGCAGGAGCCAGAGGCGGTGGGAGGCAGGAGGACACGGAGGTGCTGCAGCTGCCTTGGCAAGAGGTGGGCACTGCACCCTGGCACCACTGCCCCGTTAGATCCCAGAGACAGGCAGGGCAGCCTGTGCCTTAAAATGCCCTGCTGGAAAACTGCCTCCTCACCCGCCTCTGTCCTTCTACCATACCTGCTGCTTCAGTGCACGTGGCGCCGAGGAGAAAGGCTGGCCTACAGTGTCACTGCCCTTGTCAGTGCCAACCCATCCAGCCTGGCAGCCAGAAACACAGATCAGTTGCTCTCCTGACAGCAAACATTCAAAGGAAGGAAGAGAGGTGGGGTGTGGGGCTTAGGGGTGAAGGCTGCTCTACTTCACAGTGCCAGCCACTCCTGCTGAGCTCAGAGGGGAGCAGAATGTAAGGAACAGTCTTTAGAGAGGTGACATCCGTGGTAAAAAGGGTTTCTTCATCTCAGAATGAATCAGCTGGGAGGTGCTAGTTACCCAGAAGACAGAGCACCAGGTTCTCCTGCCAGCACTGAGACCTCTTCTGTCTCTCAGAGGAAACTGGGTTCGCCAGGATGAGAGTTCACTGTGGAGGGAAAGGAAGACCCCAGGGAAGAGCTTGGGTCGTGGGGTTCCACCTTCCCAGCTGGGTAGTGAGGAGGGCACCCAGTTCCCTGCGGCAGCCAGCAGTCAGCACTGGCAGGGGTCCTTTCCTTTAAACTGAAGACTGCTTCAGCATTAGAGGTAGCGAGAGGCTTGGCTGGCATCGCTGCCAGGAGGGTGAGATCTCTGCACAGACTGACTCGCGGAGCTTGGTCTGATCCTGCTGGCTACCCAGGCTTTTCATTAGCTGCCAGCTGCTAATCTTTCTCCAGGGAAAGAGGGCAGGTCCCCTGGCACTGCTCTACAACCTCTCCTCTCTACTTGTTTGTTCCACAGCCTCCTGCTGTGACCCCTGCATGAAGGATGTGCTGAGAGCTTGCCCATCCCGATCCAGCTAGCAAGGAGCCGCTGCTACTGTTGTACTCAGAAAGATGCCACGCTGACTTCACAGGCTGAAGAGTGCAACACGTGCTAGAGTGTCACTGCCAGCAGCCTGTTCCTCTCCCACTGGGGACAACCTCAGCTGTACACCACAGGTCTGGGCACTAAGCCTAAAGATCTTCACCCGAAGTCCAGTTTAATGAAGTCAACAGAGTATATAATGCTTCTGTTTTAGTATGAAATTCATCTTTGCCTTGGCTCCCCATTTGTCTTGGGAGATGATACTAAGGGTAGATACTGAAGCTGCACTTTAGAGGATGGGCACCATGGTGAAGCTCAGCTGTAGCACCAGCATGTGCACCATGGTGAAGCTCAGCCGTGGCACCAGCATGGGCACCATGGTGAAGCTCAGC
>JANVCC010000048.1:583834-604697 GCA_025345505.1 Todiramphus chloris collaris | reverse complement strand
GCACCAGCATGGGCACCATGGTGAAGCTCAGCTGTGGCACCAGCATGTACAGCTCCAGTGACTCTCGCTGGTAATTACAGTGCACTCACCTCTGCATCTGCATCTCTGTGAGCCTCCCAGGAATGTCACCTTGTGCCTGCTTCAGCAGTGGCTTCACCCTGCTCTGCTGCAGAGGTGGTGACCAGAAGTGAGCTGTTAAAGCTCATGAGGTTGGCCAGCAGGGAAGACTGAGAGAGTGAGCCATGAGGTTTCCTCATGCCAGGCAACATGACGGGAGGTTTCTGCCCGGTGAGGATTTGAGCAGCAGGATTCCCATGGTGGCTCTGAGAGTCGGAGCCTGCAAAATGCTGCAGATGGGGAAGTCTGTCTTAGCTTATGCTCTTTTCTCTCACTCATTGCCTAGACACAACTGTGACAGAGAAGGAAACGATCCTTCTTTGAAGGACTGTTTGGTATGAAGCACAAGTTAGGATTGAGGAGGAGCTACCCCTGGGCAGACAGGGACGCCCCTCTCTGAAGCTGACCCACCTCCGCTGACACCGTTAATTCACTGCTTCGACCCCTCTCAGCTGTCCTTACTCTGTGGCACTGGGGGTTATGGCTGGAACTTCATCATGCTGAAATGTTTGAGAAGTTTGATATTTCAAACTTGTTCCTTCTGTCTCAGTTTGGCACCCGGTGATGATAAATCCAGAAATGTTTCTGGGAAGGCAGCCAGTGCTGTCGAAACCCAAGAAAAATCAATCTTCAACAAAGAAGTGAATTAAATTCTGTCACTATCTATCAATATTTGCCTCTTACTCCACATAACAATGATGGGAAAATCGACCACTTGCTTTAAATATGGAAAGAAGGAAACCACACACAGATATGTTTTGGGGAAAAAAAAAACCCCTCTTTTGCAGCACAGAGCTATTCCTAGTGCACTGCTGGATTTCCCCGTAACGGCGAGCGCAGGGCCAACACCGAGTCAGTCCCAAGGAAACACAGTACTGGCACCTTCAAAGTCTCTACACCTGTAGAAATCATCTCAAATTTTCAGTGCTGCATTTTATACAAAATCCCTATTGACTTTACAGCCTAGAAGAAGTGAAAATAAAGTACATGCCACTTTAACTAGGACAGCAGCACCAGTGGGGCACCTCTTAGCCAGCTGCACACTAGTGAACACTGTGGATTCGTGCTCCAGGAGAACAGACTCAGCAACTGCTGAACGTAAAGATGCTACCTGTGTCTCAAGAAGTCCTTGAACTGCAGATTGCTGGAGCCTGAGACAGGGGGTATTCAGTTCAGGGGGGTAAGACTACACGTTGTCTTGTTCTCACAAGCTTTTCTGGAGGTGTGCTGTAGGACAGTGAAGGAGGCAGAGTAGCAGGCTGGAGAGAGCTCTAGTGCAGCCCAGGCTGCCCATGCCCGTGTTCCCCATGGAGACACTGCCCTCGAAGAGGGGTCCACTCCTGTGCCAGCCAGGGGAAGCTGTGTTTTACAGATGCACCCGGCTTCTGAGGGCTTCCCACTGGCTACACACATATTACATCTCCTAATGTTCATATTTGCATGTTCAAATCAACGTTTTACCCATTAAAATATACATCTAAATTATTGCAAACCTTCTTCCCTTTTATGCATGTTGGAGTTTATGTTGCATCACTCGTCTAGTCTCCAAACAGGCAAATGTGCTGTTCCTTAAGAGAAGATGAGCAGACGTGTTCTTAGGTGTTCCTGGCCCAGACCATGTATAATGATCACATCTATACATTTTTCTATCTTTTCTCTGCTGTTCCTGGGCCTTTTTCTCATGCTTGATGGAAGAGGGGAGGGTGGGTTTGGTTTTGTTGGGGTTTTTTTGCGCTTGTTGAAAGCTCTGGTGCCTTGTGACTCCCCAGTTCTCTCCCTTCTGGTGACACTATGCTCCTTGGCTCTCTCTGTCCCTAGAGATGACATAGCACTGGGGTCAAGGGTGCCTGTGGATGGGTGCTCACTGGGGCTTAACCGAAGAGCGTTGGGACTGAAGCACAAAAGTTACATGTGAGCTGTATTTAAGGTCTGCTTCCACAGCACCTACGTTGGAGCTGCAGCAGAACCTGCAGAAGTAACGGGGAGCACAGCTCCATGTGCTCAACCCTAAACCCAATAACCCACCCTGCTTATGGAAAGACACACGTGCTCCCCCGAGCCGTTATGATCCTGGCACTCCAACCAGGTGTGCCTGTGGCACAGTTCTACTGCCCAACGCTGCAGCTGCCAGGAGGGAGAGGGAACTGGTAGAGATCTCGGATCTCGTGCCTCTCACGTTTTCTGTCTTGTGTGAATGTCTTGTTCACAGAATGTCTGACGATGAGGCAATCCTCACCCTCCCCTTCCCGTATTTTGCAGCACCAGTCAGCATTTCCAGCACGATGCTTTCTGTGACTCCAGTCAGCTTTCCGTTCAAGGCTGCTCCCTGTCGCTTTACCTCACAGAATCGCAGAATGGCTGGACTTGGAAGGGACCTTAAAGCTCACCCAGTTCCAACCCCTGGCCATGGGCAGGGACACCTCCCACCAGAGCAGGTTGCTCACAGCCCCTTCCAGCCCAGTCCTGAACACACCCAGTGCTGGAGCATCCACAGCCTCCCTGGGCAGCCTGTGCCAGGGTCTCACCACCCTCAGAAGGAAGAACTTTCTAATTTCAAATCTAAATCTCCCCTCTTCCAGTTTGAAGCCATTACCCTTCATATTGTCACTACAAGCCCCTGCAAAAAGTCCCTGTCCAGCTTTCTCGTAGATCCCCTGCAGACGCTGGTAGGCTGCAATAAAGGCTCCCCTTGGGCTACACTTGGACATTGCTGGCTCATGTTGAGCTTTTCACTGAGCAGAATGGCTGAGTCTTTCTCCTCAGGACTGCTCTCAATCCATACTGTTCCCAGCCTGCATTTGTGCTTGGGGTCGCCCTGCCCCAGGCACATGTGCAGCCCGCAAGAGTGCAGAGCCAGCTGTGTCTCTGCTGTTCCTCCCGTCCCCTGTTTGCTGTATTACCGTGGTTAATTGGGAACTCTAGTTAGAAAAATAAATAACTTTTCGCTGTCCAAAAGTAGGTCAGGAAAACCACTGGGCATGCATAAGAGAGAGCCAGCTTGAAAGCACTGACTAAAAGCGGTGAGGCTCCAGACTCAGGCGGTTGTACGTCCTGATGCAAGCGCTGGTGACAGTAATTGTAAGCACAGCCCTTCAGCTGCAGCCAGCTCCCCGGGCCAGCCTGCCAGCACGCCCTGGCACCCGGCCCGCTTCTGTGCAGGGTATTTATTCAGATCTTACCATGAAAACCCCCAGTCTCCTCTGACATGGCCCTGCTCCCTCTCCTGCGGTGATGCTCCCGTGACGGGGGGATGCCGGTTCCTCCGGGGTTGTGCCACTAAAAAGACGGATGCTAGGTGGGCTTACTTAGGGGTGGCAAACTGGCTCCAGCCACGGTCCAGCTGATGCTACTGGGCTGGCAGTGTCACCCCCTCTCCCAGCAGCCCTTCCAGCTGCCTTACTGCCGTTTCCCTGGCGGAGCCGAATGCCAGCAGCGGGCACAGGCCCCGCGCAGAAGCTATGGAGCAGGCTGTGCCCGCAGTGCCAGGGGCCGCTGCTGGCAGCAGCCAAGGAGAGCGGAGCGCTGGCGAGGCCGGGGGCCGGGCACGGCAGGAGCCTGGGGGCTCGGGCTGGGGGCTCCAGGCTGCGCTGCAGCGTACGCAGGACACGGGGCCGCGCATCCCAGTGAGACCAGTACCGCTGGGCACCGACCGGGAGCTCGGTGCCACCAGCCACCAGGAGGAGCCAGCGCCATTCCTTTCCCGATAATGAAGGCGTGAACGAGTTGGAAGGGAGTGGAGCAGGGGGAGCTGCCTGGCTAGCTGGCTGGCTAGCTGGCTAACTGGCTGGCTGCCTTCCCCCCCGGAGCATCCTGGCCGTGCTGGGGCACTGGCTGAGGGGCTGGTGTCAGAGCTGCTCCCCAGCCCGGGTCCCCCCGTGCTGCTGCAGCGGCTGCGTCCCGACGTTTGTCACCCGGTGATGGGGATGCACAGCGTTCCGGAGCTGGCGTCGGATGATGAGTCAAGGCCTAAATGAAGGTGTCTCAACCTTTCCCTTTTTGAACTCAAAGGAAAAAATGCGTGCCTCCATTCAGGTCTCGGCTTAACCTCGTTTCCTTCATACGCTCCCAAATGAAAGGAATATGAAATTGTAGTGTATGAGAACAGGGTATTGTTATTTTAAATAACTGGAGCATTCTAGAGAGGGTTCTTGCCATTTTGGTGTCTACCAGAATGAGCAGCAGAATACGAACAGCAAGTTCTTACATATTTGCAGCTTGAGTGAGCACAGCATTTGAGGTCCAGCCATGCCCCTCTGCCTCCGTAAACTCTGTGCTGAAGAGGGGAAAAATGCATGAGACTAATGGAGACAGCTTCCCCAGCCCGTGATACTCACTGCCAGCTAGAAAGAATGTTCCCTTGGCTGCGGGCACAGCGGTAGAGTGGGGGCAGCCCCAGCCCCCCAGCAGTGCCACTGGTGCTTGCCCCGAGCCCTGTGCTGACACGCTGCCTCGCTCTTAATAAACACGAGACTTCCAGTTTTGGAGAAGAATCAGATTTTTACCAGTGTAGTTGTTTTCAGGTTTTGAGCATGCGTGGGGAAAAAATGTGAGAGAGAGCTTGGCACAGGCTGGTGGGGCACTCACAGCTCTGGCCGTGCATGGCCTCCAGGCAGCGAGGAGCGGCCAGCACTTCCCCATCCTCATCCAGAGCCTTCAGCGCTTTCAGAAACAACACAATTTAGCTACGTGCTTTAACCGAGTGAGAGGTTGCATTTATTTTTAAGTATTTCACTCTAGGGAACTTTCTGGATATTTTTCTTTCTCAAAATGTGTTTTATGACACTGTGGAGTTGCTGGAATGATTGAAATGCTGAAGAACAAGAGAACGTATGACTCCATGGGATTATTTTTAGACACTGAGTTACATTAATTCTTTTAAAGACAAAGATGACACTTGTGGTTCAAGGAGATGTAAACTTCAGATGGCTTAAGGCTGTAGGGGAACGCTGCTGCTGGGAAGCTCTTCCATACATCTGCTCTTGGCCACTGCCAGGAAGAACACCAAAGAAGCCACTGGTTTGTGTTTAACACACCTTTGTGTGTCAGGAATACCACTGTATAAGGACCTTCCTTTTCCCTGTGCTGTTGGCTTGCCCTCTTGACTGACTAGACAGGCCAGTCCTCTAAAGCCTATTTTTATTGTGCTCCAGTTCTCTGTAATGGGAGCTCTGCGTTTGGAAATCGCACAAGACCTAAATTCAAAACTGAAGTGACCAGTCACAGATCCCAACCGAGCTGGCTCCTCAGAAGGTGGCCAGGGAGGAGGTGGAAAGGACGCCTGGAGCAGCTCTGCCCTGGCTGCCGTGGATGGTGGGAGGGTGGCAGAGCACAGCGGTCTCTGCCCCCGGTACACCTTAACCCAGCACTGCCTCTCACACTGACTGTGCGGGGCCTCGGTTTGGGAGGACACGAAAAAAGCTGGTTTGTGATGAAATGCCATTAGGAGACAGAACTTGTGCATTTGTGTCCTGGATCATGAAAGGCTGATGTGGTGCAACAGCTCCCTGGGAGGAAGCAGGGCAGGCGGGGGCAACAGGGACAGCACACTATCAGTATTTGCACACTGCTGTAAGATGCTTTCTGAATCACACGAGAGGAGAGCTGTGGAGTTATCACTATGGTATCCCCATGGCCCTGGGGACAGGCAGGTAAAGGGCTGGGTCATTCTGTGCAGTGCAAGGCTTACCCCTGAAGCATCACCTTGCAGAGTACCCGAGAGGCAAAGAAACGTGGTGCCTGGAGCTCATCTCTTCCTGGCCTTGCTGGGAAGGGACCTGCGCTGCCTGCTGCATCTCTTTTAAGGGAAGAACAGCATTTCCTCAAATATCAGCTGAG
The DNA here is from genome assembly GCA_025345505.1 of Todiramphus chloris collaris. Lineage (NCBI taxonomy): Eukaryota > Metazoa > Chordata > Aves > Coraciiformes > Alcedinidae > Todiramphus > Todiramphus chloris. Next base: position 598,745 of record JANVCC010000048.1, on the reverse strand, counting down.
AGAAACCCCGTTTGCCCGGTCCTAATCATGTTGTTGTAATAATCTGGCTTACAGTGAGGAGGAGAAAGGAGTTTTTACACTGAATCCTCTCTACAGACAGTGCATACGGCCCCGGCAGCAGTGTCTGCAGAGGAGCAGGAGGATGTGTTCTGAAGGGCAAAGTGATGCCGCCTGTTCCACTGCCACGAACGCTCCTGGGCTGACAGTTCAGGAAGGCCCCGTCACAGGGCAGTTCTGACACTGCTCTGGGGACACAGAGTGCTCCAGCACAGCCCACAGCTGGGTGCCAGTTCTGGATCCTCCTCGCAAACCATTCGGGCACGCGGTGTGGCTGCAGCCCAGCCAGCACCTAAGCACCACACAGCTGCTTACTCGGGGGGGAGAACTGAAAAAAGGTAAAATTAGTGAGTTAAGAACAGTTTAACAACTGAACTACAATAGAATACAAAAATAATGAAATAGAGCAGTAATGAATAGGAATGTGACAGAAAGAGGGTGAAACCCCCACGCGAACAGAGAGGTGCTGCGCAGTGCAGCTGCTCGCTGCCCGCTGACGGATGCCCGAGCAGGGCTGCCCTCCCCCCGGGCAACTCCCCCCAGTTTATGTACTCAGCATGACATTCTCCGGTATGCAGTAGCCCTTTGGCTAGTTCGGGTCAGCTCTCCTGGCCACGCTCCCTCCAGCTCCACGCGCACCTGCTCAGTGGCAGAGCATGGGAAACTGAAACTTCCTTAGCTGAGGATAAGCGCCCCTTGGCAACAAGTGAAGCACCCGCGTGTTATCAACGGCATTCCCACACCAAATCCCAAACACTGCTCTGCACCGGCGGCTAGGGAGGAGATTCTCTCTACCCCAGCTGAAAGCAGGACAGCGTGGTGGGGGCCCCTGGCCCTGTGCAGCTGCAAGGGAGTCAGTAGCTGGCGTTCACAGGCTGTTCCAGCAGATGTTTCCTCCTCTGCGCACCTATGTCCTTGGCTGGGCCTGGCCGTGCAAAGGCTCAGCAGCTCTCCAGATATTGGGCTAGTTTTGCTCTACGAAAGAGCTGCTCTCTACTTCCTCTGACCCAAGAGGGTTTGGTGATGGAGTAGGGCAGAGAGGTCTGCTTGGAGTAAGGTCTTTGTGACCCCAGCACAGAGTGAAAACACTCCCTGTGTTTGGAGGGGACGCAGCGTAGGACCACCATGGCTTTGCCCGAGATACCTTCTTGTCACTCCCACTCCCTCAGACTGCTCATATTTATGGTTGCTGTTGCCATTTCTCCAGGTTTGCAGATGTTAACTGTCAGATACTGACGGTGAACAAGGCAGATGGAAAAGAGTGGAGCAAATTAAAGGCTTTTAGGAGCTGGTCTGAAGCCTGGTCTGCTTGGTCTCAATATCCACTGCCTCTGAGAAAGTGATACACAGCTTTGAGAGCTGTGCTGCACAAGTTCTGGCATTCTTAAAAATAGAATAAAGTTGATACAATAATTAAAACCAAATAATTTTAAATCGTCCTTTTCAACAAATTAACATTCTTTTATGGCTGGAAGATAGTTATCTTAAGTAATTATCCTGTTATCCTAGTGACAGAATGATGGTGACCTTTATACTGCAAGTGAATTATGCAAATTGGTATTTTCATTAAACATTAAATAACTCCCTTGGGAGGCAAAAATGTTACTTACTGTTCACTGGCCATTAAAGTCTAACGATATGATGTACCACAACTTTGTTTTCTACCTCGAAAGCTCTGGAAGAGAAGGCATTAAAGCTTGGTTTGGAATTTGAGGCTTAGACGTGTGTAGACAGGTCAAATGAAGTAAAAAAAAAAACCCAAAACCCAAACCAAATCCCAGTAACCTGGGATGTTCTCTCTGACAGAACATCGTTACGTCAGCCAGATGCCTCTAGTTCACTGAGCAGCTCAAAGCCAAGAGGTAACCTTCCCACCGACTCAGCCGAATTCTCGCGCTGGTCCGTACCTCACACCAACTGATCAGCGAGCCCCAGGCTTGAAAGCAGGGCTGGCTTTTGGCTCCAGCAGCTGAGGCGGACCAGGCACGCTCTGAGAACCAGGCTGTTGCTACTCCTGCAGTTCTCTAGGGTTTAAATGCCTTTTGGAAACTTCTGCCATTGCATTAAACATTCAAGTGCCTGTTTTGAGGACAAAAGGTAAGGGGGAAGGCACCGTTTCCACTGGGTAATCTGTTCCGATCTCCTTCGCACGCGTTGTTAAAACAGCATTAATTGCTAACAAGGCTTTGACTCTCAGCTTTTGGTCCGTGTTATTCTTGTCTCTGCTAGAGTAAGCAGCTCTTAGTTTGCAGTGTTTTGCCCTTCTGACAATGCTTATGTACTGTAATCAAGTCATCCTCAAAGCAGGGGTAAACTAAACAGATCCTGGCCAATCTCAGTTGATTGGAATAGCTTGTAAGGCAGGAACAAACGATGCGCCAGGAACTCATGCTTGCCTTGCAAAGAAAAAAAGACAATCCATAAAACTGAACTTTCCTGACATTTTTTGATTTATTCATAATTAAGAAGTGCTGGGTTTTTTTATTATTACTACTTCTATTGTTGCTGTTGTTAAGCGTATAGGGATGGGGAGGAGAATCGAAAATGGGTAAAACTTGTGGGTTGAGGTAAGAACAGTTTAATAATGAATAAAAATAAACTCTAATGACAACAGCAACAGTAATAATAGCAATGAAAAGGAAGATAACAAAAAGAGAGTGAAATAAACCCCAAGAAAGACAAGCAAAGCACAAGGCAATTGCTCGTCAGCCACTGACTGCAGCAATTCTCCTCTCTCTCCTGGCCAGCTCCCCCCAGGTTAATCTTGGCATGATCCACGGCCTGGGCTATCCTCCTGGCCACTTTGGGTCAGCAGGCCTGGCTGCATCCTCTCCCAGCTCCTGTGCCCCTCCAGCCCTCCTGCTGGCAGGGCAGGAGAAGCCAAAAATCCTTGAGTTAGTGTAAACACTGCTTAGCAACAACTACAAACATCAGCGTGTTATCAACAGTATTCTCACACCAAATCCAAAACAAAAGCTCTGTACCGGCTACTAGGGAGAAAATTAACTCCATCCTGGCTGAGACCAGGACACCCTGTCACCCAGAACTGCAACAGCTCATTCCAAAACAAACACATTCTAGAAAATATTATTCAGTCTGGGAATGCTAAAAAGCAGCCTTTCTAAAATAGGCATTTCCCAAGTGAATGCTAGTTCCCGATGTCTTCACACAACGAAGTCCAGCTTTAAAGAAATAAGATTGCCCTTTCCGAAACAACCTCATTCAACTTCTGCTTCACTCTTACTACGTGTCCAAAGCTCTTACTAGAGGTGGAAGGCTCCCGCCAGCGCTCGGCACTTTGCCACGACACAGAGTCAGCGCGAACATCGAGCCCAGAGCCCAGGGAGCGGAAGGGGAGCGTTGGTACCAGGGCCACCAGCCAGGAGACAGCCCTGCTCCGCTGCGGTGGCACGCAACGAGCAGAGGGGCCCTGGGCAGAGGCTGCTGGCTTCGGATAACGGCAGCCACGCTTCAGGTCCTTCGTTAGCAGGGGCAGGGGGCTGTGCCTTTCCAGAGTGCCTGCTGCACATCTCTGCCCTTCCATTTCAGGTTGTGGCAGGGCCCTTGTGCACCTTTTGCTCCAAGGTCTGGGCAACCTGTCGTTCGGATTCAAGAGAGAGGATTCATTTGAAATTTAAGTGATTCATTTGAAATTTAAGTGATTTTGACTTAGATTTCTACAGTTTCGACGTCTTTCTGCAAACCTTGGACACTGAATCAAAAGAAGTCTCAGCAGGAATGTGTTTTATTACCAATATGTCAGCACCTGCACTGAGAACAGCCAGGGCACTCGGGCTTCTGGGAAGCACCATGAGCTCCAGGCAGGGAGGAAGCTACAGCGATTGCACTTGAGTGACTGCTGATTCATTTTAACAAATCTAGAGGTGGGCCATGCTTTTGTCTGGAACTAATGTAAAGGGCTAATTAGGCATTGGTAGCATGCCTCATGTATGAGCCATGGTCTTCGTCCACTCCGTGAATGGGGGCACTGCAGGTGGGCAAAGGGAAGGATCATGGAGAGACGAGGTTCATGGTGGGCTCGTGGTCAGAGCTCCCCTGCTGCCAGCCTGAGGCTGCCTTCCCATTCCTGTTTCCCACTCCTTCCTGTCCCCACCCTTAAGAATGCAAATCCAACTGAAATGGCCGAGTTTCCAAATAGCACTTTTTTGTGAACAGCTTTCCATTTCTCAGAGGATAGGATTTCACGGGGTGTTAACACCCAACAAAGGCAGCAAGGTGGAGCAGGGCAGCAGCCGGTTCCTCGTCCGGGGCTGCTGATCATAGGAGTGACCACACTAATATAACCTGGTAGCAAAGTGCCCAAGATCTGGGTGCACGTCCAGTAAGAGCTTGGTATTGCAGGGGAAACCAAATAAATGCAAAAATGAAACCAGGCAAAGGTCAGAAAGGTGGCATTATGGCCTAGCAGCCACTGGAAGAGCCGCTGGCTAGCGGGCATCTCCTCTTTCTCCACGGTGGCTTTCTCTGGGACAGCGGTTCAGTCAGCAGCACTGGGTATTCCTCTTTCTCACCAGCAGTGACAGCCTCCACAGATCCGAACCGTACCTGCCACACTCTGGAACAAGGCAGCCACCTCAGGCCACGATGCCACCACCTCGCTCTAGGGCAGACCGAGCACCTTAGCACCCCTACAGCGCGTGCTGCTCTGCTTGGCCTTCTTACAGGTGCTGTTCAGCATCCTGGGTCCCTGTGGTGCCTGTGCTAAAACATCAGCACGGAAACAGGGTGCGGGCTGTGTCACTGTGTGTACTGCCACCGCGGCAGCTGCTACACAGGGACTTTTCCCCATAAAACCAGTAGGCCCAGTACCTCCGCCCAGCTCCAGTTTGGATGACAATAAAAAGAATGAGGCAAACCTCAACAATGTGTAAATGAGCTGCTGTGAACATGACTCGGATCTGCCGCCCTGGTGAGGCAAGGGCAGGTTTTGCACAAAGGCAGTCTGACAGCAGGGCTCTATCCCAGGCCAGCGCTTCTGTCTTCTTTTGACCTGATGCTGGGATCCTGCAAGGTAAAAGCACCAGCCACAGCCTCACAGAGAACAATTATTTAAGGTGAGGATATCCTGAAACCTTCTCTGCTGCAGATGAAAAAGGAAAATCCCTTCCACTCACCCCGGAAGACGTCCAGGGCTTGATTCAGTTGCTGAAACACAAGGTGTTGTGCTGCTGGAAACACCACCAGCCACCTGAGATGGTCACATAGACATTACACAGAACCTAGGATAGACACGTGTCCTTCTGAAGTGACATCCGAAGGGCAGGTCAGATGCACCAGGTCACCCCAAAAGGCGCTGCTTATATCCTCTTGCTTGGCTGGAGAACTGTCAGACAGCCAGGTCAGCTGCATCACGCTCCAGTAACGGTGTTGACTAGGGGCACGAGGCACTTCCCATCACATAACTATGTGGAGCTACTGGAGATGCTCTGGGATAGCTGCCTTGAGTTGCTGATTCAGACACGTGCAGGCCTTCTATGGACTCTCGAAATGCTGATTGGAAGGGACCTCAAGAGGTCAGCTGCTCCAGCCTGGACATTCCAAGCCAGAATTCACGGCCACTGTCTCCTGTACTGCTGATGCTAGTGAAGCTAAGTGAGGAGGAGCAACAATTCTCCTACAACACCACTTCTCCCTGGAGCAACAGCAGAGTCTCTGCAGACAGACTGTGGAATGCTGTGTAACTCTCCTGGAACAGATGACATGGACATTGTCTGTTGTCTGAGCCGTTCTCGATGTGGTAAAACCAGGTTTAGCTTAGGCATAGCAAATGCAACTATCTGTGCTGTGTTTACACACTGCACCCACAGAAACCATAAACCTCACAAACTTCTGCCCTCCCTTCAGATTTGCCAGAGAGATTATGGATTTATTCTGTGGTATTTTCTCCCCACACCTATGACTACCCCCTGGAGACCAGCGACACGAACCCCACACTCTGCTGGGGATCCCCATGTCACCTGTACTATTGCAAAGGACAACAGCTGGTGCTGCAGAGGCCTGAGAGCGTGGAAACGGCCACACGGGTCGCGCCAAGATGCACATGGCGCAGTATTTCATCTCTGATGTGGGGCCAAAAGTGGATGCCTTAGGGAAAAATTAGCAGAATATAGAAAAAAAAATAGCGCTATTTTCTCAGAATAAAGAGGCTGCTGGCACTGGTGGCCCAGCAACTTCTTGAGCCAGAGGAGGTATTTTTTAATTTAATACTAGCACATTATTCTATGGAATAGAATACCTCTGCTGCAGGCTGCTCAGAGCTGGAAAAGTGTGATCAAGCAAGTACCTGCCAAACTACTCCAAGTAATCTCTTCATCGCGCTAGACAAACATTGAACCAGGGAGCATACCTGGGTGTTACGGTTCAAAGCTCTAGGAAAAACGCAAGCAGTGGCACGTTCTTTGAACCTTACCTCATATCTGCTCAGTGTACATTCACAGCTACTGAGGCCAGAACGAATTCGTAGATCATCTAATCTGATTTCCACTCTAAAACATAACTGCATCCAGTTATTGCAGCCATTATTTGGAGCCTGGAAGCAGCCTGCAGGTTAAAGCCCCTTAAAGCAGGTTTCTACACCCGAGCTGAGTAGCTGAACTCATAGTCATTGCCAGTGCAGCTGATACACTCCAGGGGTCAGGGAGCTCTTCAGCCCACCCCGATGTAGAGACCCGCATCTGCTGAGCAGCTCTCCCAGCCCCACCAAAGGCACGGATGACATTGCTGCTGCCAGGAACGGGAGCTCGGAAGAGGAGCCCGCGCGGGGAGCCTTAACCTGCAAGGGGAACCAGGCTCCTTAGGAACGATACAATGACATCTGAAACTGCCTGGAAGTTCAGGTGTTTTTGTGACTGGGTATCACGTCAGCATGAAGTTTCAGCCCCTACATCCAAAAGGGTTAATGAGTCATATCACTAACTGATGGAAACGCCAATCAATGGGGATCAGCTGTAGAATAATTAGATGCAGAATGTGAGCATTAGGAATGCACAGAAGTTACAAAACCCAAGAGAGTGTAAAATTGCAGTTCCTAGGGAGCTGAATCTCTTTCAGATTTTATTTTTTACCCAGAATTTGGATCCCTTTCCTTTACTTTCTCAACAGATAACAGTTTTCAATGTATTTCAAATTAGCTTTTGTATTTTTAAGTATTCAGACCCTGAAATAGGCATTCAACTTTATTGCAATACAGAATAACTCAGTCGAAAATGATGTGATGACTACATCTGGAAAATGCATGCATTTTAGTGGCTGATAACATCTGCAGTCACCTAGCAACCTATTTGTGACAGTGACCTGGCAAATTGTTGAATGGCATGTTTAACTCTTTAGCCACTGGGCTGGATAGTTTTTTCCCCATTTCAGTCAGATGTGGCATTAGATTGAACATGTGGGGAAAAAAGGAATAGGCACTGGGCATGCATACTATATACATATACACATACATATAAATGCACTGAGAATGAATCCAACAATATTAGAAAAGGCATTCTGATTTTGGAAGTGTTCCTGTTATTCCAAGAAAGGAATGCTGAGAAGTTTTTCCCACCTTCCTTATTTCTCATTCACAGACAAAAATGGTTACAGCCATGGATCTGCAACCACCTCACCACAGAACAGCCTTCGTTGGCCTTAGTATCTTAAACGATATCAGGTACATGAATGATCTAACTTCAAGGACACAACAAATCTCATAATACGTAGACCTTAGTTTTGCACATATTTTCTGTGCCTTAGAGAACAGTATTTATAGCTTGTATGTTAGCTAAATAGCAGCAGCATGAAGCGTATTTGCATGCGATGTGATCTCTGACTAGGTAACTATTAATTTATATGGATGCAGTGTGTGGCTCCCTTTGTTTGCCTTTATGCTGCATCACTTCGACCTTTTCCTATTACCTGCAGAATAAATTACAATATGCACTAATCCCATATGAAAAATTCACAAGTTCTTGTACCTTCTGAGACTCAGCTGTAGCAGGTCTGTGCCTTTCATCCCAAACACAGGGAAACGACCTTTTGGTTATATACAACATGTTTTTCAGCTTTTGATGGCCCGTGAGTTTGCTTCTTCCCAGCCTTACTACAGCGAGCTCAGCAGCAGCAGCAGCAGCAAGCAGAGATAAGCCTTCCCTAAGCACATTCTCTGACCTGCTGACAACACACAACGTCCGATGCACTGCTTCAGCGCAGCTCCCAGGCAGCTGTGCCACGGGACACGCATGGCCCCAGCTAACCAGGTAGCGTGGGGTACACCTCTCCCAAACTAGACACCAACGCTGCCCAGCCAGCTCGTGCCTGGTGCCCTGCTGCCTGTATCAGTTCAGCTTCCGTTGTCCTGTATCAATAACTCCCATCAATTAAGCTTCTGTTGTCCTGTATCAATAACTCTCATTGGAGTTAAGGCAGCTGTGGGGTCGTTAGCAAAGGGGAGAGAATACTGAATGCTGAATCGGGCATGAATAACGAATTCTTGTCCTGCCCCTGGCCCTTTTAGTTGTCAGACAACATACAAAAGGCCAATGTCCCTTCCAGGTCAGCGTCTCGGGGGCCTGTTAAACCGCGAGTTCCGAGTTGGCTCAGGGCGCATTCCAACCCACTGCAGTTTGGGCATGAACGTTCACTGCTTGTCGGAAAAGGGACTCACCCACGAAAAACTCCAGATGAACACGCAGAGACTGCAAGGTGAACAACTAGCCCCGAAATCCATCTCCCTACCGAGTGGCAGGGAATGTAAAGCAGAGGTGGGGTGTTGGTGTGGTCCAGAAACCAGTGTGAGAAATTTGGATGGACCTTCCCAGAACATCTCAATGAGGATTTGGGCTGAAAAACCCAGCACGTTTGCTTGTGAATGGCAGGTAATGCCATTGGCCGAAACTCTCCTCTCACAGCAGAACTGATCCAGTGCCTGCACTTTCTAGACTTAGAAAGACCTGGGTTAATCTGGTTCAGTCTTGTGTTGCACGTAAAAAAAGGCATAAATGGGGATGGATGTCTCTGTGCACAGGAGTCAGGGCCTTGTTATGGCACTAGGTGGGCACTGGACAAAAGATCCCCGCACTCAATAAACAGGCAGCACCCAGTTCAGGTATATCCCAGCTAACCACTGTTACTCTGCGTTTCATTGCGTGCCATCTCCTACAAACCTGCATTCGTGAATGGGAAAAGCTTGTCCTGGAAGTACTCACTACTTAATAGTGCCATCATTTCTCTTTACAGTCATGGTGTCGATGGAATGCCCATAACCTGGCACTGGTTAGGCAGTGGCAATGGTTACCTGCTGTCATCTGATCTTCATTATGCTAATTATAAGTGTCTCAGCGGTGTCCTCCCTCCCTGCCATCAGCTGAGCCATAGTCTTCTTTTGTCTCTGTAGGTTCTCTGGGGCAGGAATTAACTTCTGGGGAGAACAGTCTGTCTTGCAGAACAGGGCCTCAACCTTTGGCTGAAATCTGTGGACACTGCACCTTATTGTCCAAGAACACAAACAGGCTGTGGATGCCTGGACAAAGCCTTCTGGTAAGACAAGAACATAAAAGAAGCTCCTTCCTGCGTGTCTGAAACTACTCATGGTTAAGAAGAAGCCATAAAGGATCTACGAACACGCAAGACTTGCACTGCTGATGTTCATTGACATTTTTGGCAGAATTTATCAAAAAGACAGGAAATCTTTGCCCAATAAAGTTAAAATTCACCTGGAAGAGAGACTTACTGTCCTTCTCCAAAATGAACAAGCTGGTGAGGAGGATATTCCAGGAAAATCCTCCACAATTTCAGTGTTTCCTATCCATGCATCTTGACCTTTCTAGCTGCCTCCTCTCCTAATTCCCTCCCTTGCCCTCTCTCTCCAGCAGCACTTCTGTACGTGCAGGTGCACGCTGGCCACGGCAGCTCTTGCCGAAAGCCCCGTGAGGACTCCTCGGGACCCCCTCACAACCAGCACAACGCAGGGGCTGCCAGTTTTCCAGCCGCCCCCGGGGCTGCAGCTCGGCAGGAGTCATGCCCAGCGCGAGCGGCACAAGGAAGCGGTGCTGTGCTGCCCTAATGCCAGCGAGCCACTGGCCATGCGGGGTGGCCCCGTGGTCTGCAGCAGGAGCACAGCCCGCTGGCACCTCAGAACCACGTGGAAGTGACAGGGGACATCCCGCGGGCCCGTGACTCCGAAAGGGCACGGTATGACCACACCGCGCCACGCTCCTGAGGCACTAATTCTGCCTGCAGCACCAGTAGGACTGCCTGTGGTACCAGTCCTACGTCCTGCTCAGCAGCGCTGAGTGTGGCCCCGCTCTGAGCCACCTGGATGGCGCGGTTCCTCCCTCTTGCCCTCTTCTGTGGCAACGTGCAAAGAGTCTCTCCCTCCAACCCTTCCTGCTTCCTTACCAGCAGCATTCCTCGCTCTCTTTAATACACAGGAGGAACCAGAGGAGCCCAAAATTGTCCCAGGTCAGGATGACTGAGGGACTCGAGTCTTCAGAAAAGGAAGAGGGCCAGAAGGTGAGAGGTTCCTCCTGTCCCCCATCGTATCGTGCGCGACAGCTTCTTGTGAGGAAGTCTCCAAGGAAAATGCCAGCTGTCCCAGAAAGATGAGATTAGGTGATGAATGGAAGGTTTGGTGAGGAAAGAGAGCTTTCCATCTACGCCCCCAGCCCCAAAGGCTTACTAGTTATTTAGTAATTACTAGATACTAACTACTGTTAGTATCCCTATAATTAAAGGTGCATGAACACAGAGCTGCAACAGCGGCAGCAACCGTGTGGTGCTACTGAGTTCAGCTGAAAAGCAGGATGAGCACAGGGACAGTGACAATGCAGCTGCATCAACTTGGTACCATCTTTAATAAACACAGAAAAAATATGTCAGCCCTTAAAGCAATTCTTTTTTGTCTTGCATGACTGATTTTCTGATTTCAGGACTTCAGCGATGACTAAAGACATCATTGTTGCTGCCTTGACCTCTCCCAGCAGAGGCATCTTCTTACCTACGTGTTTCTTTGGGAGGCAATTATTTTCTTCCTGCTTCTGAGGTTTGCAATTTTGGAGCTAGTGCTTTCTTTCAAGCTCCCACAACCCTCCCAGGAACCTCTCCAGGTAAAAGCAAATGTTATCTCAAAGGGGTGCTGAGGCTTTTATTACATCCTGACTTCACTTCTGTAATTCATTATTTGCTGATCTGCCTGCCATTTCCCTAAGGCATTTGCAGCTCATGTTGAACTTCATTGCTGAGACCTGGAAGAAGCATTTTGCGTATTTTCTGAGCAAACTTCTCCGATTTCATCCCGGTAAAGTGGCACTTTCAGGCTGAAATTAATTTTCTACTTATCAGCTTTTGATAGGTCTTTTCCACTGTTTTTTTTTTTTTTTTTTTAAAAAAAAAAAATAAAAAAAATGAAATAAAAAAAAAAAAAAAAAAAAAAAAAAACAGGATTGGTGTTTTTTTTCCTTTTTTCTTCCTTGTTATTTCATTTGCTGTGCCTTGTCTGGTAATGATGACAACCTCCTAAGTTGCTTTTCATCTCCTCCTTCCTTCCTTCAGAATCATTTTTGCTAGTGAACATCTAGCAAAATGCCAAAGCCTCACAGTGACCGAGTGCCCTCCCTTACCAGCTCTACGTTACCCAGCGTGGAACTTGGTAAAGATGGGGATTGACCAAGACTGGTCCCAGCTTCTCCTTCAATACTTCTGAGGGGTTCTTCTTGCTTTTTCCTTTCTTTATCTCTACATCCATGATGAACACCTGTACAAAAGCCAAGAGCACAGCTTACTTGCCACACGGCTAGTATGAGGGACAGTTTCTGCCTCAGTTGTCTCCAAAGGCACAGATATATCCAGCAGACTGTGAAAGACATAAGTGCTGAGTCCATCCTATGGGTTCTCTAGCAACAGCTGGTGAACCTAAGAAGCCTCATTTGGGGACACAGTACTTGTGTAAGGATAGCTGCTTTGCTGCACACTGAGATTTGCTACAAGCTAATGAGCAAAGTGTCAGAATCCCTTTAAAAGCCTGTAGGTCTCTGTGTAAGCATAAGGTCAAAGCCTGACCCCCGTTCCACTTCCTTTGTGCAGGTCCTCTCAGACTGCAAAGGGTAAAGAGCACTGACCTTGGCTTCTATAAGGGAGCACTCAGGTGACATAAAACTGGTGTGGCTTCTCTCAGCCGCTCTGAGAAGGTGGGTGCATTTGGTGGTGACTGGGAGATCTCCCAACCAGTGACCAAGGCTGTTCTGAAACTTCTTCTATCCTGCTCCTAGGGGTGAATGGTGATGGAAAATCAGCTGTGCCCTACTTCTTGAGCATGCTGGATTCACCTCCACAGTGCTTATGGATGACTTAGCTTGTGGAAGGCACTCACACGGTCCAGATATGTCTGCTTTTGCACATCTTTACCCGAGAAGCAGAGTAACTCCACTGGCACGGAGCCAGACCTACACTTCCCCTGTTCAACAACTTGGGCCACATGAGCTCGCCCACTGCGACCCAGTGGGGTGTCCCCAGCCTGTGGCACCAGCACCGGGCACACATTCCAGAGTCCTGATCATGGTATAAAACACAGATGGAGACAGTGGAAGGGAGCAGGGAATCCCAGGATGCCGTTCCTTAAGCAGGCATATCCACAGCACTCTTCAATTTTTGGCACTTGGTCATAACATTTAAAAAAAGCTGTCAGTCAGATCCAGGCCTTTCTTGAAGTCAGGAACAGCTTTTCCACTGGTTCTGGTGAAAATAAAATTCAATGCATTCTCACTGGTGTATCGGTAGCTCCCAGTCTGTACCCAGCATGAGCACTGCGAATAATTTCATGGTGAATGTTACGATCTATAAAAGGATTTTTTATATGCAGCTTACTACCAGAAGATGACATTTTAAAATGTTCCTAGCTGATACACGTACAGATAAGAACTCAGAAGTGTGAACCCTCAGTATTTTAATGCGGAATATAAATAACAACACAAAGGTAATATTTTCATCTCTCGTGCCTTAAAGCAGTTTGGGCTCATTTGGGGTTGCACGCACAATTTTTAAAAGCCTGTACTTGGTAGAGCAGCTGATCTTTGTTGTGAACAATTGCAATCATGGCAGCAGCACTAGGATGTTGCTGTCGGTTAGCTCAGACTTTTTTAGCTGATTTCCAGTTTTATTTCACGGATCCTTGACAGAACCAGCCTGGATGACATATTGGTAGCATCCCGCATTTCAGGCAGGTCTGCCCATCTCCCCAGAAAGCGGGCTGTTCAAGGCATCCGACAACCTTGCCCCCAGCTCTCTTTCTGTTGCTGCTGGAGGCCACTTGCACAGCAGACATCTGCACGTGGTACCTACAGTGCCAGGTCATCCTTGTGTGCTCTGAGCCAGGCAAGACGCTGGAGGGGTCTGACCCAGGCTCCTGCATCACAGAGCAGATTACTAATCCCAGCAAAGAAAGAAGAAAGCAAAGAAGAAATGCATCCTGGAAAGGAAGCCCCTTGGAATGCTACAGCTTTTACACCTATTTATGAACCATCTGTTGGTCAGGGTTGTGCCTACAAGTACAGACTAGCATGAATTTGAATGGGCCTGGGAAAGCAGAGCAGAGGGAGAGTAAAGCAGCAGCGGAGAACACAGGCATCTTTTTTTTGCAGTGTGATGCAGCAGTGACTTGGTATCTCAGAGCATTCATTCATTCATTCATTCACTCACTCATTCATTCAGTGTAAGGGGAATTTTCGGCCGCCTTTCCCTTCCTGTCTGCAGCGTGAGCCACAGCACCCTTCTGCAGCCGTCTAACGCAAGCGTGGCAGATCTCACCATGGAGACTCATTTAAATAGAGAAGTCACAGGACAGTTGCTATTTGTGTGCCTGAATGGAAGTCTATTGTGTTATTTTTTTTGCTCCAGTGAAGCAGAACAAACCCTTCTTTTCCTTTGTTTATATGAGGTGAAAAACCATACTGGCACTGACCTTCTGATAAAAACTCGTAGTGGTGGTCAGTTCCTGCTCACGCCGAGAACATCTGGGGATACAGGCAGCCAGTCCATCTGTCCTGCTCCTACACTTGGGCAACGTACCTGTGATGTTAATGCCCTTCTCATTTCCTTTGTCTGATTACACCTTGTGCTGTAGTCCCGTGTGGTGACAGGCTGTGTCTTTCCTACATCTGCCTCCACCTAGAACACACAGCACCTTTGGACACTACCCAAATACCAATTTTTGGTACGTAACACCAGGAGTGAAAATGAGTATGTGTATTCTTATAGCCAAAGAATTAAATCAAAATGCAAAGACCTCAGCCTTGTCTCAGAGGGCCCGTCTCATCTTTGGCACATAACCTCTCTCTGCGTTCTGGCTTTCCATCTCTGTTTTTAACTTGTTTTGTCCACAGTGTCAAGAGAGTAGATGCTCCTTGTAATGATAGTTCTTGCTGCAACACATTCACATACATAGAAGGGAACACCTTCTGAGAAAAAAGAAAGTAAAATTAAGAAGAAGGGAAAAATATCTGCAGCTGTCCAGTGCATTTTGAGTAACACCTGAGGAGCTGTATCCTCTACAGCCTTCTGCAGAGGCCAGTGCAGAGGGCAAGGCCAGCGGTGCTCCGGGCCAGCTCTGCTCTCTGCAGAATGCGCTGCCTTCACCTCTCAGAGGGGCACCCGTGCTCCCAGCACAACGCAGGCCTCTCTCCTCGCTGCACCTCGGCTCGTTTTCAGACCTCCAGTTTCACGGGAGGAGGTTAAAGCACTGTCGCAACGTTAGCATCGATCGAGTTTAGGTATTATTTTAAAGGCCACTAAGGTAAGTCATGTTTGGGGGCACCCTTTAAAGGCTGCTAAGGTAAGTCATGTTTGGGGGCACACTTTAAAG
>JANVCC010000048.1:504719-577653 GCA_025345505.1 Todiramphus chloris collaris | reverse complement strand
AGCAGGCTGCACCGGTGCCATCCTGTAACAGCTAAAGAAGCAGGCTGAACTGGCACCATCCTGCAAGTATGACCCCTTAGAAACAGCAAAGTTTCTCCAGCTCCTCCAGCTCTATTACAAAAATCACAGGAACCCAGCTTCATAACCCATGCACAGCCCAGTGTGGTGGGGAAACCCCCTCCCTCTCCCCTGGAGTAACTCAGACACCTGTGTGTAAGCAGAGGTGTGAGAGGGACTCACACTCGGCACAGATTTAGTGATGCACCCATCATCTGAAAACGTCCGTTTCTGCAAAAGACAAAGCGAGGACTCCAGTTTCCCTGTCCTTCAGCACTGCAGAGTCATTTCTACAAGGAGAACAGAGTAGCTCTATAACCCATCTGAAATACAGTTTCCAAGTTCACGTGAACGTTCAAGGAAAGTGAGCAGGCAATCTCCTAACTCTTCAGTACCAACTTTTACCATTTTCAGAGTGAATTCTTCATCCACTGAGGAATATATGCCCATGAATAAGAGCTAAAGGAACTTCATTATCATTGTAATAGAACAGATAGGCTTCTGACAAATTGTCTTCTAAAAGCTTCTGCAGTTCTGTGTCACAGAGATATTTGATGAAGGCTTAAAGCAGAAAACCAGATTTCTCCATGTGAAGTGAAAATGTAGGAGAACTCTGTGGTTAAAATCGTGTTCTATGTTAATAACATGCCAAAGTATTTAGTGATGTGATTAATGCTAGATTCAGGGGAAAGTGTTGCTTCGGAATCATGTATTTAGTAATTAATGTTTCATTTGGCCTGACTAAAGTTCAAAAGAGAGACACTTCCTGAATTCTGCATTTGGTCTTTTTGTACATAATCCTCTGTTACGATGGGTGGGACATACTAAAAATTCTATCTGATGCTAAATTCACTAATGGCCAAACAAACGGTTAACTTCAATCAAGTAGCAGATTTTCCCTGAATACCTGGAAACAAAGGTGCCACAGACATGTTTCCATGGAGGGCATTTGCTTATTTTTCAAGTCTTCAGTGTGTAAGTTACTATCGTTCAACTTTTTATCCCAGCTCGCTATTATGCCCTATACAATGTATGCCTTGTGTAACTAGAAATATTTGGTATCCATAGCTCTGCAAATCGTACCTCTAGTGGCCTGAAATTCGCCATGCCATTTTCTTCACAGATCTCCACCATAATTGAGAATGAGAGCATCAAAATTGCATCCAGAAGCAAAAAAACCACCCCAAACCAACAAACTAAAACCAGAAAATGTCTTTATGAGAACAAGAGCAGGAAATACAATTAAAGATGCTCATGTTTGAAATGGGAAGCTTGAGGAATAAAAATATATGCTTATATGGTCCACACCAAATCTTAGTATAGGGCTGAAGAGGACAGAAATACAAAGTTACGATGATTTTTCAAAGCAGACACAACTTTGTGCAGGACCAGAGCTCAAACATCTCCATGCCTTAGTTTGCCACCTGTTGACTGGGAATAAATACACTCACACTTCACACAGTGGTTACAACCATGTTTAAAGAATGTGAAGTGCTAGGAAACAATAGTGATAGAATAACAACAATAAACACACTTCCTGCTAGGGAAACCCGGGTCAATTCCAGACGCCTTTGGGAAATTCTTACGCGGCCACCAAATGTATCTAAATCATACAATTTCTCATTAAGGTTTAATTAGCTTTTAAAAATGGGTTCAACATAAAGACAGAAATATTGTCAGAGGTGAACAGTGACTAAATTGAAGACAGTATATTGCTCGAATCTGGAACGTGAGAGGTGTGGTTTCCAGTCCTGAGGAAGGAACAAAGCTAGGGGGAGAAGGTTGCGAAGCATGGTTTTGTTTGAAGCAGTTCTACAGCAACACCTGACAAGGTTTGTCACCAGCCAGCAGCTGATGCAAGGCAGTGGGAAAGTGCCCATGTCCCTGTTGTCAGTCACAGGTACTCAGTGCTGCTACCTGTGCACATCTTTGCAGGCAAATAGGATTTTGGCACTGGATGTAAGTAAGAAATTGTCTCATGGTAGCACCACTACTATGCTAAACAATTCCTCCACTAGAGAAGAAAAGGATCTAAATTACCTCTCCTGGTTTTACCAAGATTGAATACTCTGTATCACACATCTGCACTTAGCTGAGAAGATGAAGGTTATGTCATTAAAATCAAATAAGAAGAAAAGCTATATTGGAACCATCCCTGGATACCTCACCCGAACCTGGAGCACTCCTGCAGTTAAAGATGCGTGACTAACAGGGGTCATAAATCTATGTAACCAGTAAGGACTTTTATCAGTTTACTTGACAATTAATTGTCATTTAGCTACAAAGGAAGCCTGAACGTTTCACTAAACTATAGGATTTCACATAAAGCTTAGATATTTTGCATAATCTTTTGGCAGGTCACTTAATCTCTCTTACTTTGCCCTCCCTTCAGAAGCAGTACTCAGTTACCCCTTGTCTTTGTGTGCTTTGACCGCTGAGGTGGTAGGCTACTTGGAGTAGGGACCGTCTTCTACACAGGCAGTCAGTGATTTACCTGTGACCTATGACAGATACTGATGTACAAATAACATCTATTTTAAATGCCACTTCCCAAATCAGTGCAACACAGAATGATGACTGGATTCTATCTAAGTCGCAGTTTTATGACAAGCATAGCCCTTTGTGTGCAATCATTTAGTGTCTTACGCTTGAAAAGATCTCTCTCGTCCTGCAAAGCTGCAAAGGTGACAGCATCAGGAATTGTAAAATGCTACCTGGCTCCTAAGGCCTCAGAAACTGCAAAGTACTGAGTGGTTTGTGGGGTTTGGCAAACGTTCCAGGTCAGCAACTCTTAAATACTGGTGATTGATGAAGCCTTATCCCATAGATCTGCAGGATATACTATTCTGAGAATGCAATTCGTAGAGTGTGATTTAGAGGGGAGAAAAGGGGGGAAGAGGGGGTGTGGAACAAAACAACAAGAAGGCAGACCAAAATAGGAACTTCCTTACAAGGCAGAAATCTGTTTCAGTGAAAGTTTTTATCAGGTCACCCAACTGCTTCACATACTTTAATGAATTAATCTTCTGTGCTCTTGTGAGGAAGGAAGTGTTATCCATTGCACTATACATGGAGAAAATCATAAAGAATGTAAAGCCCAAGCATTTCAGTACATTCAGTGATTTTTAAGGGTTTGAGTTTCTGACTGCTTAACTCTAGGCTTAGCTTCCAGGAGTACTGTATTTTTTGCAGTTCCTCTTTGTAAGGAGTTATCTTCCAAAGTATAGCAAATACCTCATTCTGTTATTGCTGAACTAGGAATCCTGATAAAAAACCTTTATAAAATATAATTTTAACAATTTATCACTAATATATTGAGAATTAACTTACCTGGTCCCTTCTAAATCTGTTCGACCACAGATCAAGAAAGAATCAACTAGTTAGTCTAATCTTGCTTGATTTTTGTGGACTAACAACCCTACAGCTCAGGGACACTGCTCACTCGGAGATCCGCCCTCTCTCCAGGCTGGTGAGTTTGAGTGCCAGGAGAAACCTGAGTAGCTCCTACTACCAGGCAGCACCCACTGTCAGTTTGTAGTATTTTACCCATATCTGTGCACACATTCCTCAGCTGCCAGCACACCAAGGAAAAGATCCAATCTCTTTGATCTCAGCAGCGTGCCATCAGAACATGGAAGCATTTGGTGATTAAGTTCTACATGCCCCACACTGAGAAGAGAATTAGAATCGGCCTGGGCACGTAGGAAACTCCTATTACTTGACAGAAAAAGTGCTCTAGTTGGCCTGCTAGTCAACGACAACAAAACTTACCAGTAAGGAAATGAAAGTCATGAACTCAACACATCCATATTGACACATCTATTAATGTAGAACACCTCTGTAACATTAGGCTTTGGAAAGATTTAGCCTCCGAGTACTCTTCTCCTTTTGGAACACAGTTAAGTGGCTTTGGGGAAAGAAAATCCAAGAGCCCGAACTCTATGCATGAAAGAAATCTCCTGCCTACAGTGAGGCTGTCTCCACATGCTGGTCTTTGACAGGAATCAGTCCTTCTCTGTCTCTCACACTCCTTCAGTTACAGAAGGGCAGAAGATGCTTTGCAATTGTAAACCTTGGGTTAGCAGAAGGAACGGTACGGTGCAGTCCTGTTGGCCTGGTGTGTTTGGTTTCCTGCAGAGTGTGGCACAGGGGATACAGCCTGGGGAAGACACAAAGACTGTATCTCTACAGGGGCAAGCATCAGGAATTTTGAGGCCCCTCCAGAAGAAGGCGGTAACGGGGCTCATGATGTTTGAGCACTTAAAATTAGACCTTTCTTTTTTCCTTTTCTTGACAAGAACTGTAACGTGCTGAAAAAGAGCCTGGCATTAAAGAACAAAATTATATTGAGCTCCTTTATAAAAAAAAAAAGGAAGGATGATTATTTCTGGTTTGGATTTTCAAATCATCAGTTCTTTACGTAGCAGCTACATGGTGACTACCTAACGGACCAGGGATACTTCCTGCACTGCTTAAGGTGTCTTGTCCTTCTAAATACCTATGCTCAAAACCAAGTTTTAATTCTTGCCCTGATCAGGCTCTACCGTAGCCATCTTCCTTTGCTCAGGGTTTCTTCCTCGTAACTCTGTAACACTGAAACCACTTACTAAGGAGAACATCACCCGTGAAGCTGCAGAAGCACTTGTTTGCCCAGTAACCAATACCAAGACACACTCCCTGCAGATGAACAGCACAGCTTCGTGTCTGAGAAGACCTGACCTCATCTCAGGCTTTATTGACTCTACTTGGGATCTGGAACAATAGAGCAACTGAAAAAAACAGTTCCAAAGGGTACTTGGGTGTCCTTACAACAAGTCTCCTAAGTTAATTGCGGTATTGTCTCTATGGGAACTTCTAGCAGATCCCCTGAAGGCAGGACTGTGACTCTTATTAGCCAGGATTAAAAAACAGGATCCTGAAGGTCCTCTCCAGATTCTTTTTTGAGATGCAGAGATAGGCAACAATACACAGCGCACAGTTATTGCCAGCTGCTTGTAAGGTGGTGGAGCTTTGCCATGTTTGAGGTAGAAGGAAGCTGAAGACTGGGAGCAGTCCTGGAAGATGATTCATTCTTGCTTTTTTTTTTTTTTTTTTTAAAGTCCTGAGAAGAAATCCCATTTTCCATTTGCCTGACTAAACGGAGTTAAAATCAAGTAACGGTCTGTACTGAGTAACTAGAACCTGTGTTCTTTGGTCAAACAAAAGAACTGTTTAACCTCTGGGAATTCACTGCTGCTATGTGGAACTGAAGACACTCTACTGCCCAGCTTGGTAAACTGAGGCCGAGGAGCCCAAGGAGTGTACCGGGAGAGTGGCCTCCTGGCCTTCAACACACACGGAACAGGAGGCCCTTTCCTCAAACCCTCCTGTTTATGTGTACCGCCTCCTCTCGAAGCCACAGCCCCTCCGTGCCCTGCCGCACGGGAGCTGGAATGTTCTGCGGCAGGGTCGGTAACTCCGGGCAGGCACCCGGATCGTCCCAGAGCTGCAGCGCGAAGGCCCCGGAGCCTTCCTGAGCCCACAGCCCTCGAGCAGGGCCGGCACGGGCTGCCGCCTGCCCGCCGCCCGAGGAGCGGAACCGGCAGGCGCGGCCATCGCCGTCCCTCCGCGGCCTGACGGGCCGGGGCCGGGAAGCGGGGCCGGGCCCCGGGCCGCGCGCGGGAGCGAAGAGCGAAACAACCGCGGGCGGGCGGCGGTGTCCCGCCTGCGCGCGCCGCTTTAGAGCGGGTGACGTCAGGCGCGTCACGTTCCGCCGCGCGTCACGCCGCGCGCGGGCCCCCCTCCGCCAATCCGCGGGCGCTGGTGCCGGCCGAGCGCGCCGCTCCGCGCGGCGTCCCCGGCCAATCCCTTCCGCCGGCGGAGGAGGGACTTCCGCCGGGAGCCGGAAGCGGGTCTCTCATGCGAGCGGGTGGTTGAGTCTCGGCTCGGAGACGTTGCGGGCCCCGGAGCCGCCGCCGCCGCCGCCTCCTCCTCCGCGCCCCCCCCTCCCCCTCCCCGCTGCGCTGCCGCCGCCTGCTCCTCCTCCCGGCCCCCGCCCCGCTCTCCGCTCTCCTTCTCCTGGCAGCCGGCGGCGGCGAGGCCCCGGCGGCGGCGGCGGCGCAGCGAGAGGCCCCGGCGCCAGCGGAAAACCCGGCAGGAGCGAGAGGCCCCGGCGCCAGCGGAGGCTCCTTCCCCTCCCGTGCCCGCCCGCGTTCTCCCCGTCGAGGCCCGGCCCGAGGGCGGCGGTGGCTGCTGGTGACAGGTGAGTGCGAGGGGCCGCCCGGGGCCCGCGCCCTCCCGGTCGGCGGCGCCCGCCTGGGCCGCTCTTCCTTCCCACCCCCACCCCCCCCCCCCCCCACGCCGTCTCCCGGTGCGAGGGGAATGGCGGAGCCGGAGGGGGGGGGACACACGCGCACACCCGCCCCGTTCCGCCGCCCGCCTCGCACCAGGGAGGCGGCCGGAGCCGCCATCTTCCCACCCGAGGCGGTTCCCGGGGGAGAGATAGGAGGGAGGAGGAGGGATCCCCGCTCGGGGCCTGGATGGTGGCGGTGGCGAGGGCGAGTCTCCGCGCCGGGCCGCCGGGGCCGCTCCCGCACTGCGGCCTCGTCGAGCAGCGCTCGCCGCCCTGGGCCCGAACGGTAGCCGGGCAACGGCCAAACGAGCCGTGCCCCCCCCGCGCCGCTTCGGCCTTGCCCAGGCTCTCGGTGCGCGGCGGGCGCGAGCGCCTTCGGAGGCAGCGGCGAACGGGCCGGGGGGGCGAGGGCTCGCCCGGGGCACCGGCTTCGTACCGCCGCCTGGCCGCCCGCCGTCGGCGGCCGGGGAGCCGTGCCCGCTGTGGAAGAGCGCGGCTGGAGTGAGCGGCAGGCGCGGGCGGCAGCGGCCCGTGGCTCCGGCAGGTGCAGGCAGCGCTGCCTGGCCGCGGGAGCCGTGTCCTGGGGAGGAGAAGCGATGTTGCAGGGGCCGGCCGGCAGCGCTCGCAGGTGCCGAAGCGGCCGCCGCACAAAAGGTGTTTTGCCCCGGGGTTCTGCTGTCTTTAGGCCTTCGCCGGCCGCTTCGGCTGAGTTGTTTTCGCTCTTAGTTTCGGTCTGTGCAGATGCTCGTAATTACCACGTAGCTTTGCCCACGGTGTGAGCAGATGTGCGTTTGCCGAGCGGTGTTGTGCAAGATTCCCGTGTGGCAGATAAGTATAATTATTTTTATTCTGCAGGTAAGGGAATTGAGGCAAAGTGGTTAAGACTTGCCTGTGGCCATGGGGAGAGAGCTGGTTTCAAAACCACTGTGTAAACTGGAATCGTAGTTGGGGTAAAACCATCTGGATTCTGGCTTCCAGTCCTGCGTCTTGTCCCTGGCCTGGTTTTGCTGGCCTCTGTCTGAATCCTGGAGTAGGAATCGTTCCTAAGTACTGCCTCGGGATCTTTACTGAAAGGCTTTAACCTTTCATGTGGTTAAAGTTTCTTGTCAAACTTATCTGGTTTTTACAGATTGGATAAATTTTCAAAGGTCAAAGCACGTTGTGTTCTTTTTTTAAACTTGCTGGGATTTCACAACTCCAGGGTTTTGATTCTGATCTGGTAACTGCTTTTATCAGTTGAACTTTCACTTGTTTCCCGCTGACTTGTAAGCGTTTCGTCAAGTTAATTCTTGAGATAGGAACTTAATCAGCTTAATCACTCTGGTTACTAGAACGTAGACTTTTCATTTTTTTATTACTCTTATTTTTTTGTGGGAAGCGAAAGGGAGGAGAAAACTGGGGTGAGGCTTGATAAAGCACATACAGAAAACACTGTGGCTTTTATATGTAATCTGTGTAGGGAATTTTATTCTTCTAGGTGTGTTGCCATGTGTATGTGTATACTATTGATAAGGAAGCCAAAATTACTCTTCTGCTTACATTTGGAGGGGGAAAAAAAAGACCAAAAAAACAACTTACTGAAACCAAAATGAAAGGTTTGCATACTGGCATTAATAGAAAAGGTTAGACTTACTGGATGTTCTGAAATAAGTGGCTGTATATTTTCATGGTATATAATCAGGCCCTTAAGTGCACATAATGTTCTGGGTTAGATTACACCGTTTCCCTTGTAACTCTGGGGTTTTGAGTGTTTACACACAAGTGCCTTCAGTGAGTAAAGATGTCTGCGAAAGTGTGTTGTGCCTCGGTTGCTTTTTATGGCTTGCTCTAATGCAAATGTAGGCAGAGAAAGGTGTGGATGGCTGATAGGTGTATATGGATATTGTTTAGATAGGTGGCTGGAGCTGAAATCTGCCTCAGTACAGAGCATGGTGGAGCAGAGCTGAAGCTGGAAGCTGTTACTGGGGCTTTGGGATTTTTCTTTTTGAGACCTGCGGTAACCATGTCAGCAGATTCTGGCTCTGATGTTTCACTTGATTAGAGTGAAATTAACTACTTGGTTTGTTTTACTGAAATGCAGAGTAAATGGTCAGGTTCCTCTAATCTGCATGTTCTGTGGAGATCTGCTGCTGTGTCTCTTATTAAGTCTCATATCTGGCAGTGGCTTTGGCTTTAAATCAGTTGTGAGCTTAATTGGCATGGTAATATAAACTCTGTGTTAAATATTTATTGCACTGCCTCACCAAATGCACATGCTAGACACGGAAAAGGCATGTTTCTGACCATGGCGCATGGCAAATCTGAAGTGACAGCTGAAAGGTAGCAAGAAAGGAGCAGTAAAGAATAAAGTAGTTAGGTGTAGATGGGTTTCATTAGTTAATTTTTTTAAACTGAGTGGCTTTTTGGCCTGTCAGTGCTATTAATGTTTAATTCCGTGGAGCCTGTATGTATAGATATATTCATCAGACATTCGCATTCTTGTAAAGTAACAGGTAAGGCACAGAGTGGAGCATGTGGAACACTTGACTGTCTCCTTTTGTGCCTATGTTGGAAGGAGCAGGTTTGGCAAGGGCAGCGGCCTTATCTGTCTTCCTGAAGAAGAGCATTCTTGTCTCAGAGATCCTCTGTGAAGGAGAGTGCAAAGGTGGCTGTAGAGGTAGCTAACAAATGCAGTGTCAAGAAAGCTATCGCTGGCACAGAGAAAAAGGTAAGAGACCAGCTGAAGGAAGCTAAGGAATACAGTTTCAAGTCTGGAGAATGTTAAGCTTTGAGAGTGTGAGTCTTTTTTATTATTTTGTGTGTGTGTGTATGCTTGTGCTCACACATCTGAGGAGCTGTTACGTGATGCAAGACATTGTAAAAAATGTGATTTCCATGGTGTTCCTTTCATTTAGCCATTTCCTAGCAAAACAACATTTTTAGACAATAAATTTGTGTATGTCTTAGCAATAACTGTAGAAAGTAACCTCTGTCTGCATCAATTCCTGTGTGTAATCAGTGATGTTAACCTGAGCATCGCAAGTCTCTTATGTTGAGCTAACGTGAGCCTTGCAGGTCTCAGAATGGGCACGCAGGTACGAGTAGGAAGGGAAGGATGTTACAAAACGGGACGTTGGAAGGAAGAAAATTAGGCCCTCCCCCCGCGGTTTTGAAAGAGGCAATAATAGTTGGAGGAGTGTGTAAAAGATAAAGAGTAAAAGCTTCTTTGTAGTAGAGGTCTTTTGTAGAAAGGTATTTGAGCAGTGTTGGTCCCAAAAGCAAGGCACATGCAACTGAAGCCAGTACTGTCAGTTTAGTTGGTATAAAACAAGATCTGGAGGGACGAATTTCACCTCCTAAGCCAGTCATTGAGTTAGGGTGGGAAAGTGATGTAAAACTTAAAGCTTGAAATGATGCTAGTTGTATGTGATACCTCAGGAAAAGAGAAGCCATGCAGGCACGCCCCCTCTCCCCTCCCTTCACCCGTAATACGCTTTACCTAAGGTGCCAGCTGAAAATGTTGCAAATACTGTTGTAAGCCACTGCTCTGGGTGAGTTCTCTTTTCCTAGGTATTAACTCCTCTGTGCTAAAGTCAAGGCAAGCTAGTGTGTCATAAGAATGCCTTTGAAGCACTTCCTTTGAATGCAAAACTCTCTGATGCTTCCCCTAGTCAGTAAAAATAATTTGGTGCTGTGAATACTAGATAACTGCAAACAACCCATTGCTGTTCCAGCATCCTTCTCTTGAAGGATATGCTGCCTTTGACTGGCTCATGATAAAAAAATATCAAAACCTGGTACATTTGAGGAACTTACTAGAAACAGGACACGAGATGTTGATTTCTGCACCACTCATTCATTTAATCTGCCCAAGTTCCACGGAGTAGTGCAACAGAGAAATTCTCTTAATTGGTTCGTAGCTGATATGTCTCAAGGTTTGGTGATGTGATGAGCCAAGGATTTATAATCCTTTCTTTTCATTGGTTGGTCTTTCACGTTTAGCGTGTCTTGTGCGTTTTGTGTGTGTTGGTGTCACGTGCCCTTTGGAAGGGAGGGTCCCCCCTTCTCCGTCAGGAAGCAGGTGCTACAGCAGTCCCAGCTTCAGGCAGTGGAGGTACCTTGGAGTGCTGGAATTAGGTGTGCCCGTAACTGCCATTGGGATAGCCACGACAGTGTTCCTGCTCTGATCTCTGCTGCTGCTGCAGGTATTTTGTGTCTGGGTAGGTCTTTCAGGAACAGCAATTACCTTCAAAACTGGAAGTCTGTCAGGGGCTACTAATA
This sequence comes from Todiramphus chloris collaris, assembly GCA_025345505.1. Lineage (NCBI taxonomy): Eukaryota > Metazoa > Chordata > Aves > Coraciiformes > Alcedinidae > Todiramphus > Todiramphus chloris. The sequence continues at coordinate 567,005 of JANVCC010000048.1, read as the reverse complement.
TGTGGCTAGCGACTTGGCCTAGAACAGGGCAGGGAATTGGGGAAATGCTGTTTTGACGCCCTGATGAATCACCAGTTTCTTTGAGCCTTAATCTTTTCTAACGCTCGTTTGCCACGGAGGGCTTGGCTATGCATATTCTGGATCCTGTCAGTCCAGCTCCTTAATGGGTAGTTGAATGATGTAATACAAAAGGAATCATTCGTTCATAAGCTGAATGGATTGCCGCCTCGGTGCTTCCAGCAGCTCTGTTGTTAGCCACATAAGGCTGCTGGCATGTAAGGAGCTGCTGTCCCCGAGAGTGTATCCTGTGGGAAAGATTTATTCTGGGTTGCCTCCGTGGCCATCTAGAGCTCATGGGTATCTCAAGTTCGGTGTGCGTGTATTTAAGGTGGTGGTAGCAGGTATACACAACTTTTAGTTCCAGACTGATGCACATATAGATGGCTACCTACAGATGTCTGTCTGGCACGGTAGCTTATGATAAATTAGACCCAGAATTGCTTTATCTGTTAGGGACTCGTTCCTAAAGTGTCTGTTGAAAATAGCAAGCGCTGGCAATACAGACTTTGGAAATTACACCTTCAGATGCTATCAGTAGTTCATGTGGGACTTGTTCAGGAATATACTGAGTTGTGAGTTTAGCTGTAGAACGTACAGTTATTTTTGAAGTCTAAATACTATATTGCTTCATTTTGCTTTTAAATTTCCCGTGTTTTCTTCTTGCACAAGTATCAGAACAGTATTTTTCCTGTGCTTAGATTAATTCTTCTGCAGCTTCATACTGCCCCTTCCCTGACAGCTTCTGGAAATAAGCAACAATGATGAATATTAATACTTCATTGACAGTATTCATAAGGCAAGCTTCCATTGCTCTTGGTAATGGAGTTACACATTGAAGAAAACTACATTTCTGTTGGAGTGTTTCTTCTTGGCAGGCCTAATGTTTTGCACTCTATTTTCAAGTATTTTATAATCACAGGATGCTCGTGATGTGACAGGAAGTCTTGAGAAACAAAATATTAGTTAAATAGTAATTATTGTTGAGGACAAATGTTTAACCGTTTTACAAATCTCACTTGTCAGAAACGCAGAGAAACCTTTGAGAAGATTTACAGTGCTGTCTCTTGGCAGCTCTGTGGGTTTGGTTTGGTCAGTACCGGTATCCATAAGCATATTTTTACATATGCTGTCACAGGTTGCCCCACAACAGAGTCTGACTCTGACTGTTGTTCAAACAAGGAACCGATGAATCAACAGGCCAATGTCCAAAGTAGCTTGAAAGCTTCTGCTCAAATGTTTTGACATATCCTGCTGGTTTCTGATTCTCGTTCTAGGCATTAGAAAAACAGAGCAAAAGTGAACAATGCATCAGGGCACGGTTACTTTAAGTGCAGAGCGACCTACGTGTGCAGAATTTGCACTCTTATCTTGGAGTTTCATTCCCATTCGGTGTTATTGCTGCCTGACAGATAGGGACAGAAAATGGTCAACACGGTGCTGTTTAGAGCAGCGAGGCAAACGACTTGGGCAAAATACCACTGCCTGCATTGGCACGCCTCTAGGGGCTTGGGCTTGTGTCCCTGCTCCAGTTTAAAGCTTGCTGCCCAATTCTTTATAATAGGTGTCTAAAAGATTTGTATTATCAAGAAGAGAGGGCGATCCTTTCTTTTACGAATGTGTTGCAATTTAGCTTATAATCTATTTTGTTACATTTATAATTTTATGTTTCTTAATTAACTTTGTGTATTTTAACTGCCTGGATTCAAGGAATCAGTGGAATTTTTAGGAGGGTCTGTGCCCAGTCATTTTGACTTGCAATGAAGACTTATAGCCCTTAAATCCAGGCTCAGATACTGGAACAGTTCATCCTTTAACAGTAAGTCAGCACCTGAATTACCAGCAGTTTTGATGACAGCGGCACTCTGAAGGTGGGTGCTCTAGCCAGGAGCACGTGTGCACCCAGTAGGTGCCTGTCTTCCATACAGTGCTTGGAAAGTGAGCAAGAGTCGCTTCTGGTTTCAGTCAAGCTTGCCGTGGAGGATGGTGGCTTCTTTCAAAAGAGGAAGTAATACTGAAATGACTGGATTCTCTTTGGGTTGAATTCTATTTTTGGCAAAGAGGTTAATGAAATAATCATTGGCAAAAACATTAACTTCCTCTTCTTATTACAAAGCCCTAAAGTTAACTGATGCTTCTTCTCAGAGTAGTTTTACTTCACCTCGGATTTGGTCCTGGACGTGTTTCACAGCTTAAACATATTCTAAGTAAATGTCAAGTCACCTGAAAAAAACCCAAACCCCGAAGCCTGAAGGGAGTTAGTCCTAGGATGTTTGTTTTGCAGAACAACTGTTTATTAAACTAGTCTTTGCCTAGTCCAGGATTCTTCTATATGCTTGTGTTGGAAGAAAACTTGTAATTGTACCTTTCCATTTATCACTGTAATTATCGATGTGCTGTTTGGTTCTGTGTGTGTGTCTCACCTGGACTTTACATAGGTGGTAGACCCTCTTCTCTCTCTCTCTTCTCAGAGCTGTTCTGACCAAATATGTATTCTAGGAGCATTGTAGCAGCTGTCCCGTCAGCCTGCACCAAATCCTTTCCGAAATGCTAGTTCTGAGTGCATTTGAATCTCTAGGTCCCTGGTGTAAGATTTCTGCTTCCCTGAATTGGGCATTTACTGTGTGGTCTGACAATGTGATGGTGAAGAACTTCACAAGTCATCTTTGAAGCTGTGTGTGTGTCTTGAAGAATAATTCAAAGCACTAAAAATATTAAGCATCCTGGAAGTTCTTAGAGCAGTTTTTGACCTCCTCTTGCTTAAGCGCAGTGCTGACTGCAGACTTGAAACGTGAAATCCAAATAATAGCAATGTCCTGAAATGATAAGCCTATTAAGATCTGTTAAAGAACGTCAGACTTCTAACCTCACCCTTGGAACTGCCTGAACTATTAATCTCGTAGCTTCAAGTGTTGTTTTTAATACTGTCCATCATAAAATACTGCATCCTTTTCTGCCAGCTCCTGATTTTTTCTGCAGAAGGTGCTGTCCATAAAATTCTGCCCAGTGGAGCTGGGGTAGTTACTTTACATGGAGTCACGGGCAGCATCGTGAGTGTCACTGGCCGTTTTCTGGTTAGCAGAGCAGTGGAGTATGCGGAAAACGTAAAGATCATATTGGCAAATCAGGAGGAGGAACATTCAGTCATTGAAACAAGGAAGTTCGTTGTTCCCAGTATTGCTAAACTGACACTCTTCATGCACAACATTTAACTCGTTCCCTCTAATTAAAGCGCTAAAGCCGCTGGTACTTTGTCACGTGTCCTGTTCTTCTGAAAACTTTGTGTTTCTTTGAAGAACCGGGAAAGGACAAATAGACCATCAGTTGCTGCATATTAGCTTTAAAAGTTTGAAGCAGCTGGAAAAATACTGTAAGGTTTGCAGTTGTTTTGTGAAAAAAGCATTATTTATCAAATGCCAAGTCCACGTAGTGCAGGACTGGCACACTAAGATGCTGACGAGTCTGTTAGCCAGCAAAGTGCGGTATCTCTTCTAGTTGCCATTGCAGGTCAGGATTTGTTTCCTTTCAAAATGCAAGGTGCTCGTCATTGTGCAAATGCAACAGTTTCTGTGAGCTGTACTGCTCTGTGTCAGTTCTTAGGTACTCAACTGTTGCTTCCTCCAGCAGTGGAACAGGAAGATCAATCTGACCTCCCTTCCCTAGATACTTTAAAGAAAAGCCAACTCCAGAAAAACCCATGGTTAAGTGGGAGCAAGTCAGCTACGTGGGGAGGGAATGGGAACAAGGAAAATGTATTATTATACAAGATGTTATCCTTTCCTAGTGATTCCTCATGTGTGCATGAGTTCAGAGGAGATACAATAGCATGAGACAGACCTGGTATCCAGAGTACCAAACTAAACTCACCTGCCTGAAATATGTGTCAAAATGAAGAGCTGTCGTTCACAGGAACAACCATCTGAGAAGTCTTCAGGGGCTTTTGCCAAGAGCCATGGTAATCTCCTCACCTGGAGTCTTGGTCAGCTGCGGGAAGGAGTAACATGGGCTGAAGTTATGTGGAAGTTTCTGAAAAGTTTCTCTTTATTTAAAATAAATCAGAGGTTCAGAGTTTAAATTACCACCTAGTGTTCTGAAAATGCTTATTTAGAAGTAGTACAGAAATGCCCAGCATCCGGTGAGATCCGTAGCTGTTGGTACTGATGGGTCTCGGGTCCTGCGCTGTCCCCTCCAGGGCAAGCTTTCCTTTTCCTCCGCTTCTAGGCGGTGTTGTGCGTGTCTGCCGCTTCTGCTGCGTACGGAGGGGATGTGCAGCTGGTAGCTCAGGTGACCTCCGGGCAGAGGAGCAGCATGGATGGTGACCAGCGATGAATTGGGTGAGGTTTTGCGTATGATGGTGGCAAACTTCAGAAACAGTTTTTGTGATGCTTTCTTAATGTTTGCATTAAGCGAAAAAATAATTTCCTCTTCAGTGCAGAGTATTTGACATTAAATATTGGTATTACATTAAAAGCCTGCAGTAATCTCCCAGCTAATTTGTGGGCATGAAGACATCTGACGTTATTGGAAAACTTTGACTTTCAGAGAAGAATGCAATTAGCTTATCAAAGATCACACCAAAATGCATGGAGTTAATATTTGTGTAGTAGGCAAACAATTCTAGCAGTTGAAACGATGTCTGTTAGTAAAAATACCAACACTTATTTGCATTACCTCAGCAGGGACTTGTATTTGCAAGTCGGAATCCCAGAGCCTGGACACTCCGCACGCTCAGGCTGTTGCCTCATAGCCTAGTCAGGTGTAGCAGGTAAGTGCTCCTGGATGGGAGTGTTAGGGGAAGTTAGTGTGAGCAGTGGGTTAGTGTAACACGTGATGCCTGTGCTCTGATGGAAAAATATATTAATTTAAAAAAATTTTGCAGTAGGAGAGAGCTTCCATCACATTCTGCAGCCTGTTAACCCGCGTTAGGCATAAACGTGATCTTCTCGTGTTGCTTTGGTTGTTGGGTTTTTTATGTTTGGCCATGACTGAGGCTGGTTGGTGTTAGAAGATGATATTAAGGGTTAGGCTCCTTGGACAACTGGATTCTCAGTTACACAGCTTGGAAGCAGAAGCAGATGTGAAATGATGTGCTGAGTGTGGGGCCTAGAACTCCAAGCTTGGCCTTCTGCAAGTACTGTGAAGCACTGTGTGTAGGCTTAATTGGTTTGCTGTTTGTTTCTTCTTTGCAGTAGTTTACATTGCCCTGTTCTTTCACTCTTCAATTCAGTACAGGCATTCTGCTTGGATTTCTCTTGCAGGAGGCCTGCAGATATGTTACTGTCTTCTTTTATTTCTTCATTTATTTATTTATTTATTTGTTAGGTTCTTTCTGTTGCAGTAGGAGCTGGCCATGATGCTTTGTAGGCGAGAGTGCCAGAAGCAGCAGCAGAGTGGCGTGGACTTGACCTGTGAGATTTCCCTCATAGCTGCAGTATGTGGTTTGCAGCAGTTCTCTGCTGCTGGTTTCCTAGAGAACAGGAAGGAAGGATTACTGGCATCAGTGGTTCAGCTTGGGTCCTCTCTCCTCTAGCTGCTCTTCCAGTGGTCCCAGAAGTAAAATGGGTGTAGTTTACGGTTTAACTGTTTGTAGAAAATGAGGATTGTTCAAATTTATTCAAATTCTGTTCTTTCTGGTAATCTTTTCTGTCCTGGAAAAGTAAAGACACCAGAGCTAAGAGGTACAGAGGAGATCAAATGCTCATGAACTTAAAACCATCAAGTGCTGGAGTATTTTAGTGGAAAATTGTCCTGCTTTGAGGTACTTGCCTAATGTGCTTGAGTAGCAAATGCCTGATCTCTCTTCCGAGAGAGCTAAAAGACCTTTTTCCTCCAATGTGAGATGTTTTCTGCTTTTTGTAGCCCTTGGTAATGCATGTAGAATTTGTGATTTTTATATCCAGCTATATAAAACAGCTTTTCAAGGGAGGACGGGGTTGGGGAGAATTGTGATCACAGATGTTTTATATGAAGTTATCATCCCACCTTCCATTTCAGAATGATCACAGTTTGGCTGAGCTGCTAATAACTAACTCTGCCATTGGAGTGTTTGCTCGGATAATGCACAAATGGGAGAGTGAAGAGTTTATTTTAATTAACAGTTTGGTACTTCTTGAAATCATCATCTGATTAAAGATTATCTTATCTGACATGATAGTTATAATAGAAATTAAATATGCATCTTTATGGATAACCTGCAGGGTGTGTGCTGTTAGTCCACTTAGTGAGGAAAACAAGCTTGTGGCTTCATGATGGATGTGCTCTGTGAAGCAACCCCTGCTAATTAATGAGTTGGGTTTCTTAATGTTATGTGCTTCAGCCTGCAGTTAGGAGAGTGCTGCTTCTGGCTTGAAAACTGAGAACAAGCTGTAAGCAAACTGAAGACTCTCATGACACAATCACTTGTCTTCAAGGCACATGATACTCTTATCAGGTACAAAAATTTCTTTCCAGCGTGTTTTTCCTGTCTTGGTAAGCACTCCCAGTGCTCTGAACTGGTAAGATGTTGTTGTTCTATACTATTTGGTATCTGCTGCGCGGCGTTGCTGAGGAGAGTATGACCCACAGGCTTCTTAATCCATTTCTTGAGTGATGTTTGGGAGCACACCAGAGAGTACCTGCCTGGAAGACTTGCCTTCTGGTGTGCCAGAGGACTGTGGAAGTTCTGTGTGAGACCTTTCAATAGAGTGAAAAGAGTTACTTATTATAAATGTATGTATTTAAAATACAGTGCATGAAAATCTACACATAAAAAGGACAATTGGGTTTATTTGTTAGCAAGGGTCATCCCATTATGTTCTGTGTGCGATCAAGCTCTTTCTTCGTGTTGTTTGAGATAAGGTGAGGGAGTAAGGCTGTAACTTTACCTCCTTCCCATTTTTCTTGCCGTGTAATGAAAGGTTTTCATACACATCTGTGTAGAGTCCTTAGCATTTACCACTGGCGGGGTTCTTCCGTGTTTTTATCATCTTTGTGCAGTAACTAATTGCTTGGTATCTCCTCACAACTAATTACTGTAATGATCTGAATTTCTGGCCAAGCGGAGTAATCAGTTCTTGTGTGTGGTTCTGTGGCATGGGTTTGAGAGAGAGTCAGGAAGCTGGGTAAACGGGGGAGTGGCGAATGGGTTGTGAAGCCTGGCAGAGGAATGTTCCATGAATCTTTACATGAGGAAAGGCAGCGTTCACTGTTTCTCTTGAAATCTCAGCCGTTCTTCCAGGAGAGACTACATTGGAAGAGATAATTAATAGCATTGAGAACAGATCTGGAGACTTAACAGCCTTATAAAGAACAGACTTTTTCTTTAAAAAGCTTGTGAAGTGGATGCAGCAGCAGCTCGAAACCTTTCGAGCCAGCGTTTTCCGCTGCAGAGCGCTAAAAGCATAGCAGTGTTACGGTGGGCTTCTCACACACTTCATTCCTTGCTAACCCCAGTTTGCCCTCTGGGTTTTAAGGTGCCTTGCCCCTGCCAAGTGTCCTCTTGTGGGTTCTCCGCCGGTGCACGTGTCCGCAACCCTCCTCAGAAACCAAAATCTCGTGTTCTAGGTGCTGGCTGGAGGGGTGCCTGGGCATGAGCAATCTTCTTGGCAGGAGAGAAACCTGAAACAAATCAGATGGTACTCTGCTTGAGTTTTTTGAAACACAGCCTTCCAGCCGCCACGCTGGCACAGAGACCGGGTGCACGTGCGTCGTGAAACCTTCCTCCGGCAGGCTTTGGTACCGGTGTCTGGGTCACACTGCTCTCCAGAGCTGAAGTTTTCAACTTTTCCCCCAACTATTTAGTTAATTAGCAGTTAAATTCAGAGCCTTGTGATGATTTTTAAACTCGTGTATGCGTTGCTTAAGTTCCGTGGACTCATGCTGTGACTACATATTTATGTCACGTCAGCTTTTTAATTGCCGTTGTGTAATAGAGAGTTTACAACTGACGCAGGCACAATGGTACTGCGGAGATCACCACTGACAGATGCGCTTTTTGGGATTGGAGTTTTCCTTCACCGCCGTTTCATCCACTGCTAACGTGACTTCCTGTATGAAATAATGCCATCCTTTTAATGACAGATTGCTTGTCACACCTGCTCTGTTAAGAAACTGATTCTCTCCTTTGGAAGGCGAGTTGGAAACCCCTGAGTTGTGTCACAGGCTTTCTGTCCCAGAATGATCTGTCTTCGTAGGGTTATTCATCTACAGAACGGTAGCGTGTGCCCCATGCAGTGGGATGATGGTTCAACTCTGGCATTAATAGCTGGAATCTTTCTTTGAAAGATTAAACAGCCATCTGATTAAAATTGCAAGCTCTAGTTCGTGTCCCTGCTCGTAACACTGAGACGGAGGGAAACTTGCAGCCCTTGAGGATTAGGATTTGTGAGTTTTTCTTGATCATGCTCTGTAAGCTCAACTATCTTGGATCTGAGTTAGCAGCTTTACCTGGGCTGAGACCTTGATTAACTCTTGACATATTCCATGTGCCTTGGGTATTCAAAACACATGAGAAACTAATAAAGAAAGGCAAACTTCACTTAAACAGGAGTTAATGTATTAAATTAATAGCACATGCTTGAAAGAGGCATCTGTTCCTTCTCCTATCAATTCTGTGATGCATTCAGCAGGTGCTAAAACTCTTGTCAAAGCTGAGGTCAGTGGTAGCTCTGGTTGCTTCTGCTGGATGTTGTGACCCCTGAGGACACGCAAGGGAGCTAAAGATGGTGAGAAAGTGCCTTATCTCCCACTGTGAAAAGAGTTTCTGGCCTGCAACGGGGAAGTTTGTTTTGAGGCTTAGGTTAAGCAGTACATCCCTGTTTTGAAAACATTTTAGGCTTTCTCATGTTACTGGAAGTGCGTATTCTTGTGAAGAGTTTATCTTAATCTGTGTTTAAAGTTTCTAAAATGTTTGCTAGGAGAGCCAAACTCAAATCTATTTTTGTTTGTGCTTGCTGGAAGAGCAATGAAAAGATCTTTTATTATAGCGAGCTTGTTTTGTGTTATGGTGTTGCTGTTTGCAGTGTGAAAGTTAGTTGTCAGCACTTGCATTTGTAAATCTCTTTTTAAGGACTGATTACTCAGGGCTGAAAGTTGGCAGGCAAGATCTCAGCCCTAGAGCATTGTTTGGGGTTTTGCATGTTTTTAAATAAGAGATCTCTCTGGTGTGATGGAGAGAGGCGTGCTCCACTTGTACTCCTGTAGCTAGACAGCGAAGCAGACTGCATCAAGCAGGCTGTGCATATGAATTAGAAAAGCAGGGATGACTAGTAATGGGGGCAGGAGAATGGGGGCTTGGGGGATGTGGCAGTCCTGATTTTCTTGGCTCTATAGCGCTCAAGTAGGTGGCTCACCTGAGCTGTTTGCAAGGACATGGGTTGTGTGGATGCAGTGTGTTTATAAGCATCGTTAGACAGTTGAACATTAACTCTGCCCCTACTAGAAGATGCCTAAACCTGGACTAAAATGCAGTGTAAAGGTTAGCCTGATGCTGGCACCACAGGAACGCACACGCGTGGCTTTGGGGTGAGAGCAGTCCCGGAGCTGCTTGGCTTGGCACCCAGACAAGAGTGGTCACGTGGTAGCATGTGCTTATCTGTGCAGTCATTCTGTGCACCACTGCTGGTTTGTGTCTGGTATCTTCTGAAATGATGGGATTCCTGGAACAAGATGCATTTGAAAATGTTTACCATTGAAGAATTATTTTGTCAGCTTTAAAAATTGGAAACAACACAAAGCCAAACAAACAAAAACCCTAAACAAACAAAAACCAACCCAACCCTAAAATGCACACAAACAAACCCCCCCTCCCAAAACAAAACCAAATAGACCCAAACAACCCAGTTTCTTATTTGTGAAGTTGGTTGTGGGTGTTGCAGCAGTAGGCTGCAGTATGTGCTGCCTGTGTCGCTTGGCTGGGTGGTCTGGGTCCCCCCTGAGAATACTCTGGCAGCTCCTCAGGTTAACCACTGCCGGCCAGGTGCCACCAGGGACAGGTCTCTGCAAGTGTGGCTGAGGAGTTACTGACCCCATCGGCCTTGCTCTAATGAGAGTACAGCTGTAGTCAGATGTTCTTCCCCTCCGGTTGCCATCGCTGCTTTGGCACACTGAGCAGTGTGCTGCAGTTTGGGGACCGCAGGAACTTCATAGTGGACTGTGGGGTGGTTTCTAAAGAAACATGCTTACCTGCATTTTAAATTTCTGGGAGTAAGTGTTTTGTCTACTTACAAACTAAGTTTGAAGTGCTTCTGACAAGCATTTGTAAAATCCATGCAGCTGCTTTTGGATTAGGTGGTTTTAGAAGTAAGTATTTGCGTGTCTTGAGAGTAACTTTGCTCTTGACATAATGTATCTGAGGTTGTTGAACTTGACTAAAGTTACTCTGTGGTGACTGAATGGCAAGCCAGAAAGAAAAATAAGAGATTTACTATACATTTGTACATTACAGAATTGGAATTGTATATAATATTACAGAATTATAATTGTGTAATTCTAATCAGTTGATAAATGCAGGCCATTCTGTAGACCATGTGACTACACATCATTTGTGGAAGTGGTGGAGGGGTTTTATCAAGCTGCTTGCTGTGGACTAGAAATAGTATTTAAAAGTTTATTTAAGGGATTGTGCTTCTGAAGGTTTTTCTTGTGTGTTTAGTTTTTTTAATAACTTGAATGAAAAGCAATTGCGTTCTGCCTCTGACAGCTCAATGTTCTGCCGTAGGTGTTGCTGTCTCCAGCCCGAACGGGGCTGCCGACTTGCATTTTTCTCCTTATTGCAGCAGTGTGTATTTATGCAAAGATGTGGTTTTCCCAGTCAGCAATTCAGTGTATCTTTCAAAGCAGTGGGCAAGTTAACTCTTCGCTGGGATGATAATTTTTATCGCTGTGTTAAAATGCTACGTTTAACCTGCTCTCTAATTTGACTATTCAACTAGCATCAAGAGAAAAGGCTGTCTTCCAAACCATGAATCCTGAGCTGTAGTTTCTAGTGCTGTCACCTGTTTGTTGTAAATAAGCTTGTGTCTGAAGGTACGTATTAGAACCGATGGAGAACATGCTAAAACACATGCTGTGAAGAGCCTTGAACATTTTATGGGTTTTATTGTTTCTCCCTAAAGTTCTTTTCCACAAAGACTGTTTTCTGCCACGATAGTTACGTAAGCCTGCAGTCGTGTAAGTTTTACGTTTTAAGAGACTCTTAGGTAGCAGGTCTCTGGTGGAAAAGGTGACGACACTGACTCCAGTGCAGCCCTGCACGTGAAGTCATTTTGCAGTACATCACAACAGACTGGAATTGGCAGCAGGGCACTTGACTTCCTGGGGACTTGCAGCCGTGTTAGGCGCTAAGTGAAGGAAATTACAAAGGAACCTCCTCTATTTGGGATCTTGCCGTATGCCTCACCCGTTTGCAGGAAGGCAGTAGCTGATAGTTGTTAAAAGCACAAGACTTAGAAGGCAGGTTGGGTATCTCCCTTAAACAGATTCTAATAGCATCTCGCCTGTCTGGAGAGCCGTGTTGATCCCTAATGATCAAAATGCAACTTAAATGTACGGGTTTGGCGTTGCAGTTATTAAAACTAATTTGTTCACAAGGTTAGTGGCTTTAGTGTGGTGTGTATCACAACAAATCTAACTAATGAGAATATGATTATTAGTCTGAGTAATCCAAACAAAGTTACCTAGAGCTTCAATCTAGACCTAGACTGCGATAAGCATCTTGTGTAATCTCATCTAAAGGGCTTCTGAAAAGCAGCAGAAGGATGAGCTGCTCTGATTGCTGCTGGCTTGCCCAAGAAATTGGAAGTCGCAGCGTGCAGGTTGCAGTCCTGTGTTATCTGTGAAGTTGGCTAACGACTTGAAATTAATGATTTAGCTGAGTATGTTGTGCTTGATGGGATGGCCAGTCAGCAAATGCTTTAAAGGACATGTGTAGTGGAACTTTACTCTTGCTGTTAGGCTCACGTGATCTTAGCTGTTTTCCTTCCACAGTACATAGATTTACAAAGTGCTGGTGCTTACACTACTACTAGAGGGTGGAAGAGATTGCAGCGTGCCTGGGGACAGTCTGATCCTAGGTGGGAATGGGAGTGTGTGAGATAAGCAGGGGACACGGAGGGATGCGCAGAAGCGCCTTGGCATTGATTTGGGGATGAAAATGCTGAGTGGGTAACACCATTGCTGATGGAAAGGCATTTGTCTTTCTGAGAAGTGGACTAGTTTCTGAATCCGGACCAGTGTTGGTGCTCAAGGTTACTAGGAACACCAGTGGAGATTATGGACAGCGAACACAAAATGTGTAAGTAGTTTTCTGCTCTTTTCAGAAAAATATTCATCCCAATTTCAAAAGGCTAAAGCCCACTTCTTTACAGACTACTGACAGAAGCGTTCTCCAAGAAGCTTAGACACCTTCTGCAGTGCAGAGTGCACACAGCTTCCCACGCCTGGCTGTGAGCAGCACAGATCCTAGCTAGCTAATACTTGCTTGGGAAAAACTGCTGTCATCCCGAGGATGACTTCTGGTTATTTCATAAAAAAATACAACATCCTGAACGAATCCCAGACTTTCTGCCATGGAGGTTCTCTCTATGTTCACGTGTGTGTAACGCTGTATGTAAGGGCCAGAATATTTTTCATTTCTTTTCCTGTACGGGTTTTTTTCTGCGTCATTTCTCCCTTAAATAGTTTCTATTCCAAGAGAATGGCAGGGTTTGGGGAAAAAAAAGAACTTCCAGGGATGTAGCAGTGACACAGTGTGTGTGTTTCTTTCAGAAACATGTTTTTCATGCAGACTTCACATTAGTAGCATGTAGTGATAAGCAACTGGTCACCTAAGCTGAGTGTTTTGTCCAGTGGGGGATGTCAGTATATTTGTTTCTTCATTTGTGTGTGCAGCTGTGTGTGATTTTCTTTGTAATCCCACAGGACAGGGGCTTGACTCAGTTCATAAGTGACCGTCGTAATTTTAAATGAAATGTTTTGAATGTATTCAGTCAGTTGGATGAAAGGCTTTTGCTTCTGTCCCTTTGGAAATGCGCTGTAGAGGAGACTCCATGGAAGGCCCTCATGCCTTTTGGAGTCAAGATACCCTAGAAGGAGTTAATGCTGTTAAAGAATGGAATCATAAAGTTACCCTCCATCCTTCCATGTGCTGCAAATCTTTACTTCTTTCTTTTAAAGGAGATTGTAGAGAATCTCACCGTGAAGTTTGGTGTCGCCAACTCGACATGTTACAGATGCAGTACTGGAATTTTCATGTGAAGAAGTAACTCAAAAAGCATATTACAACCTGCTCCTAGTCCTTTTGGGGATTTTACACCCTGGTACTAGCTTTTTGAGACTTCATGCTTTAGATGAGCTTTTCCTGGTTTTTAAAAGACCTTTTTTTTTAAGAATAGTATTAAATAATATTAAATTTCAAAGGAAAGTCACTGTCAGACTTTCAACTCCATTTTCTACTTGTCTGCTCAAATAAAATAACATTTTAGGATGATGGAGCAGAACAACCTGTTGAGCACTACTAATCTAGCAGAGCTGTTGTAACATGCTGCTTAAAATTTGCAGAGATGAAGTGACCCTCAGAGTAGTTGTAGAAGACAGAGGTTGGTTTGTGACTGAGTGCTTCTCAATAAGTCTATCAGGTGGTACGCAGAGGTTGTGATTTGAAAACTGATCTAGATAATTAAGGTGAGAATGAAGGGAAACTTTCCCAGTGGAATTTCCCTGCCCGGTGCTGCGGCCAGCGTCCACCTGCGCTCCTGAGGCCGTGAGCTGAGCCTGCCCATGAGACCACGGTATCCTCGCCCTCTGCCACGGCCTCCTGTCTGGCCCAGCCTCTGGGCCCTTGCTCTGGATCAGCGTGGCGTGGCTGGGAGTGCTGGGGAGTTTCAACCATTGCTTACAGAATCTTCTGTCGTCCTGTTTCCGCAGCTTTCCAAGGTGACCAGTAAAGTTCTCTCTGAGCAGCCAAAAAGCAGACAGCTCATGACTTCTGATCAGGACACTAAAGTTGTGGCTGAACCGCAGGTGCAGCAAGTACAAGAAGTTAAAGACGGTTCTCATCTGGTAAGTATTATGATTACATATTCCCCTGGCACGAGGGTTGCATGAAACAGATTTTTAACTTGGTTTTAGTCAAAATTGTATCTCGGAATGTTTTAGAAGGCAGCTGGCTGATAGGATTGCAACGTAAAATGCTACAACAGGGCTGTTGAAGGTGGCCAATTCTTTGTACTGAGTAGGAGATTCAACTTAACTTTTCTTCGGCCATACTGGGGATTTAAGTGAACTGCATGTTACCAGTAAAAGGCTTTTTCAACTATGCAGGAATTGTAATGCTGACCTGGAGTTAGGTTCTACCTCACACATTGACGTGGGAGGAGAATACAGGAAACACACTTGGCATGTGTCTGTAATCCGAAGAAACAACTAACCCCTACAAATAGGGAATTGCATTCTGTAGCAGGAATTTTGCTTAGTCAGATCTGCACATAGCACATGCTGCTGCCTCGGTGTTGCTGCGCAGGATCCGGTAAGTTGCTTTATGAGATGCTGTTGGCAGATGGTACAGCAGGTAATACTGTGTGCATAGGTTGCAGTAAATGCTACATACATCTTCGAGAAGATGGAGTACTTGATGTGTGTGTAAGCTTTACTCGTATCGTTGTATTTTCCCTTTGGTTGTTAACTGTACGTTGGAAGGACTGTTTCCGTGGGACATCTTGAAGGGTTTGGTTTCAGTGTATGCTTTGCTGGGCACTTGGGCTGTGCTGTGCTGAGTACCCGGCGCTCGCTGCTCCAGCTTTCCTTTCAGCCAGCGCTGAGGAGCGTTTTGTAAGGCACTCCAAACTCCTGCTTTTCTTTACTAAGCAAGCTGTGGGCTTTTTGTTTGTTTGCTTCCGCCTCCCCCTGTTCTTGTTTTTCTTCTTGTTCTGTGTTCTTTCCTGCTCTGTTTTACCTTTCTCAGATGTGAATTTTGTCTGTTTGACAGTAGGAGAAAAAGTCAAACCCACTTTTGGAAGTTGAGCTTTGTGATTGTTTGGGGTTTGTTTGGGGGTTTTTTGGGTTTTTTTCTGTTTTGTTTTTTTGTTGTTCTTGTTTTTCTTTTTTCTTCTGTACTGAAGGTGTTAATTCCAAGAAACTAGCATGTGAGCTTGAGTAAGAGACTCTTGCAGATTGGGGTCAGCAGTTGGCAACTGTCTGTGCACTTCAGCAGGTGCATTAGTATCAACGGTGGTTTGATTACTCTTCACGGTGATGCTAGTTCTTTTGTCTGGCGTACTAGGATTTTTATGAAGCTGCATGGGAACTTGGATTTAAATCTCAGTTTCTGTTCTTTCATACTTATTTGGAGAAAGAGAGTCACCATTTCTTTCAATATCAGAAAATCTGTCTGCTCTTCTCCTTAGTAGCGGAGACTGCCATCAGTTTGGCTCTCGTGAGATGCACCTGGAGTGATGCAATGGTGCATTTCAATTAACTCGTTCTTTGTAGATTAAAACTTTTACTTTGCTGAATATTTTATTTTGAAAACATGAGACCTGTAGTTTATAAAGCTTTTTAAAGTTATACCAGTATCATCCTCTGATGTGCGCAGCATCCAAAGGTGATTTTGTCTCATGAGAATAGTTGCCAACAGACAATGTGAGCAGTGTTGTTTTTAAGATGGGCCCTTCCATAAGAGCACACTTGCCCTGAGTATGTTGCAAGTGCTTCAGGACTTCACTTGCAAGTTCTGGGGATAAGACTATAGTTTGAGAAACTTCATGGCATACAGGAAGAGCTTAGTGAACTAAAATCATTGAGACATTTTTGTCTGTCAAAGAATGTGATATGAAGAAGAAAAACTTCTGATGTCCTGACTGGACTGCATTTTGACAGTACGTGCTTCACCCTGACTGGAAATCACCTGCTGGTCCTTGAGTGTCTTAACTATTTTGAGGTCAGGGGGCTAGACTGCATGCAGGTGCAGATGCATCTCTGTGTGTATTTGGTATGAGGCCAGACTGCCATAGTATCCAGGGAGATTTCTAGGAGTCTCTCTCTTTTTTTCAATAGAGTTACATTTGATGAATTACCTTTTAATTTTGGCTATGCTGTTGTACTAGGATCTGGTGGTACCCAGTCCGAGTGCTTTTGTGGCAGTTCAGGAGAAAAGCTGTAGAATTTCTACTGGAAGTTTTGATACATCCCCATAGATCCTGGGGTAAAACCTGCCCGGGTGCTAGTTGTAATTTTGAAGTGATTATAAGTATTTTTAAATATTAACAGCAAATACATTTTCCTAATTATTGCTTTAGTCAGTCTGTTTTCTTCAACAGGAACAGAACTTTTATTTCTATTATTTCTCTTTTATATTGAATAGATAATAGTGTCTGGATTAAAATGAAAGCTTTGATGTTATGATGAAACCCTTCAGAAATAGCTTTCCACAGTTGGTTCTGTTAATGATACAGAGGTCACTTGCTTACTGAGTTTTCAAAGGTTTAACCTCGTGGCGAGGGAGGGAAAGTCATTTCTTCTGCCTCGAAGTTGCTATGAAACTAGATGCTGTTTGGTGCCCAATGGAGATTGATCACAGGCCTAGTGAGGTTCACGTCCAACAACAGCTCCTTTTGAGTTTGGCTTGTTTTAGTATTATTCAACAGCAGGATTTCAGTAGTTTTTCATGCAAATTGATTGAAGGGAAGTTGGCAACTTGAGGGCCCTCATAAATTTCTTGTGAATAGTAGCTTTACACCTGCAAGTTGGAGGTGGGTAATTCAGAGGACACCGGCAAATTCTTAGCTTTAGTAAATATGGAGGTTGAATGTTATTGTATTTCCAGCTTTATTTTTTAACCTAGAGGCAGATGTTGTCACTTCTGTTGAGGTGTGTCGTTGGTTTTGTATCCTGATTGACATTTACTCTTTCTGAGAAAGCCCTTGTGGGACTGACCCAGGAAGGTCAGTGTTTAAGAAATGTTCCACTCCCCGTTGACTCGCCTCTCTCTCCTTTCCAATCAGTAACACTTTGCTGCTGGAAGTTCGGGGTTACTCTGAAGGAAGGGACCAAGTAGGTAGTTTCTATGACCTGTCTCTGCCAGACAGGACTTAACTCCCCTTTAGTGCTGAAAGCACATTCTTTTTAGTTGCTCATTGATCCTAAACTCTTCCCCTGCCATGCCCACCTTTGCATACGTGACTTCTTAGAACCCTTGCCAAGGACCAGAGAACTTTCTTTCCTTGACTGGCTGAATTGAAGACCTGATCTGGAAATTTGAAATGAACTTGGAAAGGGATTCTTGTTGTCAACTGGCAAGGGTTGGTGTGTCCAAACGTTGTGTACAGAGGAGGATATTGCTGCGGAGCTTTTAAAGCTTGCTGTCTGATTGCAGAGTGAGTGTCCCCCCTTCTCTCCCCAGTTCAGTAATTGCCAGATGCCACTCTGGGTTTGTTAATGGGAATTCAAACCGGTGTGGTGTACTGGTTTTGTCAATGCTTATAGGTGCTGTAAGTACAAGTCCAATCAGATTGCTGGTTCGAAGCGCAAGAAAAATAGCTAGTGAGTCAGAGAACTTCAGCTGGGACACAAGTGTACTTCCTGAAATGTTTTTCAGAGGAGGTAATATGGAAGAGTGTCTCAAGCTTAGAGCTGCTAGGCTATGTTTTTCAAAAACTCGTTCCAACCCATTCAAGAATTACAGTCAGAAATACAGGGGCTGAGGAAATTAGATTTACTAGTTTAATATGTGATCCTGTGGAAGAGTTTAGTGAAAATTCAGTATAGCATATAATCTTCAGATGATTTGACATGGCACAGTGTTACGTACAGCATGTGCCAATTAAGAGCTAAGTAGCTGTTTGTACAACATTGAGGTCATAGGTAATAATTCAAGAGGTCATGGGTTGCTTTGAAGGAGAGATGGGAGGAGCAGACCTTAAACTGAACACGCAGAGTATCAGCATGGTGAAGGGTCAATACTGCTCTGTGTTCACTGCCACATTAGTGTAGATTTAGACCTTAAGAGAAGTGCTGAATAGTTCTGCACCTGTAGATGGCTTCTGATGCTAATGCTTAGTTGCTTTAATGTGTAAAATGTGTATTAAAAATCTTAACAGTCCATTTAGCCTTGATGTATCGTGGGGAAAGTTAAGCAATCTGACCAGTTGTATCCAAGAACCTGCAGCAGTGATGTTGTGATGTCTGCTGTGATGCTGCTCTTCTCTTTTTCCTTAACTGGGATTGGAGAATTAATCACTGTTTCTTCAGACTAGCTATGGTTGCATTACTTTATTATAGAGAAAGGATAATGAACTTAGATATCATGTTATAAGGACTGTTTTAACTTTTACTATTGTGAGACTAAAGCTAGAGTGTGTTTTAAAACTTAGGTCTGTAAGACTGTATATAGGAAGCACTTTTTCCTTGACAAGAAATAGCTACATGTAGAAATGCAAGTGAATGTGTAGGTACACTCCTATTAAGAAGCATATTGACTTCTTGCCTTCTGTGTAGGTGTGTGCAACACATAAGACTAAAATGCTTATTAAAAAAAAAAAAAAAAAAGTTCAGATTATAGAAGTGCTGCTTCAGAGCTGTTTCATTGCATGGAGAAGGAAAGCCTGTTTCAGCTTTGGGTAGATGAGAAATGTACCAGAGCCAAAATATATCTGTATAAAAGAAAAAATAAACAAACCCACACAAAACAAAATGAACAAAATCTACCCCCTAGCAGGGCTGGGCTCTGAACTGCCAGAGCACAAATTCTATTCAAGTGCTTTTCAAGTCAAGTGGCAGTGTTCAGCTTAGAAGGTTTTAAGACTTTTGAGTCTTGGAAGTTACACAGCCAGTCTCAGGTGATGTAGCATAACAACGTGGTGTTCTTTGCTGAGGTTCATGTTGCTGTGGTCTGGGGTTTTCTTACTGCGATCCCACAATTAACAGTATGGAGAAATGTGACTTAAAGAATGTGCACTATAAGTCCCTAAAAATAGAAATTATCCCTGGAACTGTAGATAAAACCAGAGCAACAAGTACAAAATGTGCCTTTGCACATAAGGAGAAGGGTATGGGAAAACTGGAAGGAGTTTCTGCTTGCCTGAACTGCTTCACTCCTTTTTCTTCCCAGGAGTTGATAGCAGAGGTGCTTGTTAACCACTGCTGAAGTGGACTTTGCCCTGATCCCTCTCTGAAAGGCACTTGGTTCCTTTCTAGAAAGCACGTAGCTAGTCATGGTTAAGTCAGAGAGAACTCTTGCTGCATGTTTACCTGCTGAGGGAGTTTTCTGCGTAGCTGTAAACTTCGCACGCGGTACTCTGACTTTATGCTGACATGGAAGACATGTGAATTGTTTACTTGTGGCATTTCTTCAAAAAAAGAAGCTATTATAAGTAACTCCCTCCCCCTTTCCCTGTACGTGGTTCCAGGGAATGCTAAAGAGAGGAGTGTCTTGGCATAGTTTAAGTCTGGCTCCAAGCACGGTGAATAACTTTGTCCACGGGACAATTAAAGAAAATGCAGCAGATGGCAGCAATGATGCACCAGCCTTCCTGTCCTTCAGAGCCCTCTGTCTGCAGGCTCTGCGAGGCTTCACCTCCTGGCTGAGTCGGGGAGGCAGCATAGTCTTCCTCTTCTCTTTCTTTGCCGTTTCAAAGCAGGTGTGTGCCCCAGTAATCTTTTTTTACGGTCAGAGGTTCCGCGGTGAATAGGAGGCTTCCCCGAAGGTTGGCCGGTGTTGTTCTTTCATGTGTACAAAGCTGAGTCTGCTCTGGCATTTAAATTTATGGCATTTAGTAACCTGTGTTCAAGAATGTAAAGAACTATTTTTTTTAATTCATTTGTCCTATGAGCAGAGTACTTCCCTGGGGAGAAGCAGCTGCATTGGCAGCTATATTATAGCTTTGTACATACACGGAGTATTTATAAAGAGAAGTACGATAAGAAATGACTCAACATAAATATTTGAATACCTTGCAGGAGCTTCAGAGAAGAGAATTAAAAGCATTTCACACTGTATAAGGAAGAGAGATTCACCCCTCGTCTGTTTTATGCTGCTAAATGCTCTCCTGCTGGTGTACTGCAAGAGTGCTTCATAGTGACTGCAGTGCAGACTACAGCGAAACGTTGGAATTCCTGCTGCTGCTGCACTTGCCTGCTCTCTCGTCCTTACAAGTTGTTAAAAGTTTCTGAACAGTTTGGGATAGAAAGAGCTTGCTTTTGTTTTTATATTCCTCTCTATATGGTAATAATCCAGCCTGGTTCTGCTTTTCTGTGGTCCAGTGCAACACTAATTTTTTTTCTCATCTTCAGGTGACAACAGGAAAGAAAAAAATGCTTGCTTCTCTTTTGGTTCATCACTCTAACCAGATGTGAACTTAGTTTGTCAACTAGATACAAATGAGTAAAGGAGGAGCTGAAGCCCAAGTTACTTCTATGTGGATTTTGTGTCAGAAGTGAGTGAAGGAGATAGAAAGGAAAAAGTGACTTGTGGCCTTTTCTTTGGTAAAGATGAATTTTTTTTAATTTATTTTTTTCCCCTTGGAATTTTGGAAGCAAAGCAGAAATCTTGCAGTTTTGTGGTGAGGGGGGGAACTACATAGATGCTGTAGGCAAGAATGGATTGTGTCTTAAGCCTTATGTAGGCTCTGTGACTTGCCATGAAAGCAGCTGTAAAATAAGTCCCAGTGACAACCATAAGGGGAAAAAAAAAGTAATGATAGTGGAATATTAGAGCATGGATGTCTGTCTGTTAAGCAGCCTTCACCCTGCAAGTGTAGTTTACAATAGAAATTAAAACAGATCTCTTACCTAATTAGTTGAAAGGGAGCTATTTTAACCATCCCTGTATACTGCTATAGGAATGCAATGGGGGCAGGTTGCCAGGCTGACTATAAAACTCTGGTTCAAGTACCAAACCTGCCATAAGGTGCACAACCATCTGAAAAAGAGCACTCGCTTCAGTGTACAACTGGAACAACTCTTGAAATAGAGTTTAAAGGGTTGTCTTGTCCTTTCAGACTGTTTCCAGTGTCTTCTGAGTAATGGAGTGGTGCTGTTGTGGTACAGTCCACAAGCCCTCTGAAGGATGGGCTCCAAGTTTGAGATAACAAACTGAGTGATGTAAGGTTATCTAAAGGCGAGTAAGAACAGCTCCCTTTAGAGCAGAAAAAATTGCTGTGTGTTTTCTGTTTTATTATGGGGTTTTTATTTTTGAAGAAACAGAACCACTTTTTCAGCAAGTAAAGAGATTTCAGAAGTCCTCCAGTGTGTAAATACCTGTGGATAAACATGTTCTAGCTGGTATAAGGCCGGAAGGAGATCTATTTACATACAAGAAAAGGAATACCGGGGACAGACTGTTGAAAGACAGAGTGTTTAGTCAAAGTACCTTATAAACCCACCTGAGGATTTTTGTAGAATACACAGCCTCTTTGGAAGTTAAGTGTAATGAATCCTGCCTCAGTACCATGAGATGGCTAGATGATCTTGAGGCCCCTTTCAGTGCTGTAAGTCACTGAGGGATTATGTATTCTTTTTTTTTTTTAATGCAGATAATGAAGTAAAAAAAAGGCTTGGAACAGAATTAGCTTCTGATAACATACAATGACTGCTCAATGGAATACATGAGGTCTTATCTATCTTTAGCCTGTTTTTCCTAAAGAAGTAATCTTGCTGTAGGTTCAGCTCTGGGGGAAGGGAGGAGAAGGAGAAAATGGTCCAAAATGAGTTTGATCTAATAGCTTCCACTGGTTTAGTCTACAAATCAGATTCGAACATGTGAAGCCAAAATGCATTTATCCTTGTAGAGAAAGTGGGAGTAGTACTAAATGTGAAGGTAAACACTCGTGAACGCTGTGAAAGACGTCATTTAAATATTTTAATGGCTTGGATGAAGGAAACTCCTCAGGAAATTAAAACAATGGAAGTTTGTAAGACTTGGTAATACTTGTAAACAGACTGTAATCTCATTAGGAAAATGATTTGGCTCGAATATTGGTGTGCATATGATGAAATACTCCAACATTGCTCAGCAACTGGGAGTCGGACTTTGAGTGGCAATGACATCTGAAGCCCTGCATGGTTTGAAGGGGTGCTATTTTTGGCAGCGTGGTGTTGGCTTGTCTCCTCCAGAGCAGCAGAAGGTTTAGCGTACAGAGGAAGGGGATTTGCAATGAGAAGACTCCTCTGACACTGCTTGTTAAACATGGGCTGCTGCTTCAGTAAAGAATTGAGTAACAGCACAAATGAGGAGAAAACCGGCTTGTTACAAAAATCTGTAGAAGAGGAAGCAACAGAGTCAAGGATAAGTAAAACTTTATCTTCAATTCTAGGGAGCGTGGGAAGCCAGGGTCTGCATACAGTGGGAAGGACGGATAATGGGGCAGCTGCGCGAGTCGGCGGTGAGCGAGTTCCTAGCAATGATTGTGCAGCATCGAATGCTAAATCTGGGTTCTGGGACAGAAAAGCAAAATATCCCTCATCCAAACCCACTGAAAATACTCCCCGTGAGACCTCTAGGAGAACATATGACAGACCTTTCAGCTTCTTTAATTCCTTTAGTCACCTCCTGAAGGTCTCTGGTACGTACGGAAATCTGCAGAGGAGTGAGGAGAAGAAAGACAGGGTTACTAAAAAAGGAGCACCTAAAAAATCTAATAGTAACGGTCAGCACGTGAACAATATAGAAAATACCAATAGCAATATTTGTAATGAAAATGTAACTGCAGAAGAGCATTGCTTTTTTGATCATACTCCTACTTCACAAGTGCCAGGCGTCCTAGACAAAGGCACGGAGGGTGAAATTTCCTTAAATAGAAATTTCCTGGAGGATTACGAGGTTACGTGTGACGATTCACAGCAGAATGAAACAACAGCAAATGCTGAAGATGGCACGAGTGACTGCCTCCAAAAGGTTCCAGGTTCATGTAGAGAGATGTCTCCAGTATTTTCCTATCTTGATGTAGATAACAGAGAAAACAGAAAAGATAGGGAGTTTTACAGTATCTGTGTAGTAGATGCTGAAGATCTGCAAGGGGCTGAGGAGCTGCCAGCTCCTGTGCGTGAGGCGACCGCAGCAGCCGTAGATAACTCAGCTGTTACTGGTGAAGGAATGTCCAGCATGGCACGACCTTCAGGCACTGGGGAGGAATTTCCAGTGCAGCAATCGGCACAAGTGGAAGCCAAGTTTAATTCACAGAGAGAACCGTTGGAGTATAAAAAAGAGGATAGGTCAACCATGTGGAAAAAGGAAAGAAGGGAGCATTGTAGCACAGACGTCCCGTGTAATGATAACTTGTTGGCTAGGAGCTGTCGGGTGCGGAGGTTAAACGCGGCCAGTACAGCGACAGACGGCTTACCGGCAAAAGCGTGTGATGAAGCCATGCCTGAGAATCCCCGAGAGGCAGTACCCACCGTAGGTGATGCTGTCGCTTGGAGCGAACCCCTCCGCAGAGCCTGGGATTCTGCTGAAGAGGGCCGGTCCAGCCCCCGTGTGGAAACCATGAAGCACAGGGACTGTGTTTCCAGTGTACTGTTGCACGCTGGAATATGTAATTCCAAAAGAACTGAGGGAAGGAATGATGCTGAGCTTGCACCAGTCAGTCTAAGCAGGCAGCTCTCAAGTGTTGTAGGGGAAACAAATGCTAAACAGGTGGCAGAGAAGATGAAGGGTAACTGTCCGTTGTCATTACAGTTAGATGGAATGGACAGTGATTCTTTTCCAGTGAGCCAACATGTAAAAAAACCTGCTGACGAAGGCAACTCCCTAAAGCCAGAAAGTGAGGTAAAGCCCCCTGTAGAAGAGGGTACGCTTCAAGGAACGTCTGGTGATAGCCAAACCTTGGCACCTGACTTGAGTGAACATCACAGTGCTTTGGAAGAAGTTTTGAAAGATGAGGAGAAATGCACAGGTACAGTTTTGCCTAGCTGTGAAGCTTTGAATGTGACTGAAATGCACAAAAACTTGCAAGAAAGTTCTGATTTTCAAACTCAAATTAAGGGTTGCCCTGAAAACAAGACACCAACTGAAGCTGCCAACCACAGTTGGACAGTGGAGTTGGGCGTGGAGGACAGTGTCTGTGTGAGTAGCATTGAGCTAAAAGGTGGCATGCTTGAGGAAGCTGGTAGCTCGACCAAAACTCAATCATGGGTAAGTGATGGCACTTTAACATCTCATGAACTACATAACACAAGTGCAGATGAAACATTCCTGAAGGAAAGCAGCCCAGAGTCTCGCATTTCACAAGTGTCACCAGGGGATAAAGGTAACGCATGCAGATATTCAGATAACAAAAGCAGTGTCTCTTCTGTGCCTGTAGAACGTGAGGATATGGATAAAATGGACATGAAGTGCAAAGAAGATGAGCAACAGAATGTATGTTCCTGTGATGCTGTGGCTCATCAGTGGAATGCAGGCACTGACTCAGCCAGAATACCTGGGGATACAGTAGAACCTGTCAAACAGACAAAATTTGAAGTTCAGCTAAATGAGATAATTGATAACGAGACAGAAAGTGTAAAATGCATTTTGGATGCTGACATTGTCGATCGTGATAAAAACGTCTTAAATTGCAGTAGAGGCTTGATGCACGATCACAGTGCTATCCCCAGCTCCCCTGTACCCCCAGCTTTGGACAACTCTGTGTACCAGAGTGTAAAATTGATAGATGACACTAAAAATCTAGAAGATGGCAGTAACCTCTTTGATAAAGCCCAGAGCTGTTCACCTTCGTTGTGTCGAAATTCATATTCTCATGTGCATGGTGAACCGGTGGAAGAGCCTGAGTTAGGTCGCTGTGCCAGTCCAGAGCCAGAGCCTGGGAACACCCAAGGTTCTGTTGGGTCTTCTACTGAAGTAGGATCAGAAACTCATGAAATAAGTGTGTGTGATGTAAACGAATGTAATCTCCAGGACAATGAAGTAAAACAGTGTGTCGGCATCTGCCCAGAGGAGAACCTTGCTGGTTTTAGTATGACACCCAGGGATCTAGAAGCTTTTACCACGGGGAGTTTCAAGCAGTTAGAAGCCGAGCCCGCTGAACTGAAAAACACCAGTTACATATTAAATACTCAAATGAATGACTTGACCACAAACTGGAAACAGATGCAGCCCGATCACAAGGTTTTCTCAAACAAAGAGCTCGGAGCTTTTGTTGACCCAAAGCAGGTAGACAAATACGCAGCTACTCCTTCCTATGAAATTCAGGGTGCCTTTGCTGGCGCCGCGGGATTTCAGCCAGGCAGCGAGCCATGCGTGGCAGAGCCGATGGAAGATGCAGCCAGCGCCCACGAGCACTCCTGTGAGCTGGGCAGACACAATCCCCATGTTGAAATATGGTCACATTTCGTCAGTCTTCAGGCTGGCGATGCCGATTGGACAAATCAGCTGCTCTCCGACAGCGTTGCTGCTGGTAGTGGTGAATACCTGATGGGCTTTTTGTGGAATAATGCCGTTTCTGACAGTACTCTGAAGGACGACAGGCTGTGCATAGTGAGTGAAAACTTCCAGAACGAGCCTGAAGATCTAACAGGTGCTTCATATGCAGCAGGAAGGTACCCGTGTCAGCTGCTGGCACCAGCAGATGTTGGTACTTGGGCATGGCGAGATAAAGACCAGCTTGTAAGTATTCTGCAGAAGTCACTTGGTGTTAAAACTGAAACTAGGAATTGGAATAAGCCGAGGCAAACTGTTGTTTCATTAGGTAGTTAAAAACAGCACGTTATTTTGTTCCAAAGCTGACCACCCTCTCTTTCCTTTGCAAAACTGAATGCTCTGCAGAATGTAGTAGTTGGAAATGTTGGGGGGGGTTGTGTGTGTGGTTTGTTTGCTTGGTTTTTGTTTGGTTGCTTTGGTTTCATTTTGCTTCTGTTTGCCTTGCATGAAAGTTCAAACACTGGGCAAAGTGTCTTAATTGCAGACTCTCAAATCTAGATGAACTTGAGATGGACACTTCAGTATGTGGAAGGGAAACTTCCTGTGGACTGTTAGCAGTGCTTTTTACCTTCATGTGGGAAGGGATGGTGAGTGTCAGGAGGCTGGAGCCAGGCTCTGCTCTTATGTCCAACGACAGGACAAGGGACAATGGTGTAAGGTGGAGCACAAGAGGTTCCACAGAAACATAAGGAAGAAATTCTTCACAGTGAGGGTGTGAGAGCCTGGCCCCGGCTGCCCAGAGGGGTTCTGGAGTCTCCTGCTCTGGAGACTTCTAAAGCCCTCCTGGACGTGTTCCTGTGTGACCTGCTCTGGCAGGGGGGTTGGACATGATGATCTTTCAAGGTCCCTTCCAACCCTTAACATCCTGTGAAGTGCTTGTGGATTTCCTGAAACCTTAAAGTTCTTGCTTGGTAGCAATTGGGAAACCTTGTGCTCAGTTCTGGAGATGATCTTCCCAAGTGCTGTAGAAAGGAGTGGCTGCAGGAGAAGCGTGGGGGATGAGCTGGACTTGGGGTAAGAAAGAAAGAAGGGCGACCTGCGTCAGCTGGTGCTGTCTCCCCAGCCCGCTGCACGGAGCTGCTGCCCGGCAGCGTTCCCAGCGACTGCGTTGCGGCCCCTGCCCGCCGCTGCGTTGCACTGGAGGCTGTTTGAGAAAGGGAAACTGATGGAACTTGGCAGCTCTGAATCCTTACTATTCAAGTAGCTATGTCAAACGCTTGTACTTTTTATGTCTCTTTTTCTGTCGTTCAGTAACGTGTTTCAGTTGAGATTCTGGAGGTGTTTCCTATGCGCTGTGGCAGTGACTGTTTGAGTGCCTGGGTCTCAGAGCAAGTAAAGCTGAACGGAGTGCTGATGTGCATGTCTTAAACTCTGTGATGTTCCTAGCATCCTTAAATTCACAAAGCAAACTTTGATAAGCTTTTTAATGTGTGTTATCATGAGCAATACACTTTCCCAGTATAATCATTATATTAAAACATAGCAAAGATATTCTGGGTAGGGAATAACTTAATGGGTTTTTCTCAAACATTAGCAAAACAAGAGAAAGCTGTCCCGTGTTACTATCAAAAAGTATCGTAGATGTTGGCACTGCAGAGAACAATCTCTCTGAAGCACAGATACATCCATTCATATAATGATTGTATGCAACCACACATGACCATTTTGTTTCCTTAACGATTGGAAATGTGTCCATTTCCAGTCCAGGTTAAAGGAGATTGGCCTGGGATGATTTAACTTGGATCTGGGAATTAGTTCTAAGGGAACTAACTAACTAGGGGAAAACCAACCTTTTTTTTGTGTGTATGTGCGTGTTAATGCTCTGCTTTTTCTCTTCAACTAATGACAGAAGTTGTCATGGACATTACGTTGCTTTCAGTTTTCCGTAATGCTTCTTTAAAATTGTTACGCGTTTATATATGCTCAGGAAAAAAAATGCCTGTGCTTTTGTGTTTTCTTAATTATCTTTTGTTATATCACAGAAGAAAATACAATAACATAGTCAACACAGAGTTAACATGTATGTTAGAGAACTGCCTGAAGTCTAGGGCAAGTACAGGTTGAGTTAGCCTGTCAAAGGCGACGAATGAAGTATTTGTTGTACTTTGCTCTGCTTGGCTGGCCTTCTCTGGTGATTCTTAGTCAGGGAAAGGAATTCTGTGCTACACAATTCAGTGGCTTTTGTATCTGAAACAATTTTGGGATGGCAATTCAGTTAGTATGTTCAGATGTGCAAAAAAAACTTGACAATAAAATTGTAAGTGGTACCTTTGATGCGGTTCTTGGAAACTGTACATACAAACACCCAGGTGTGTGCTGTGCATCCACAAAGTGCCTAATCACAGACTTTTTTTTTTTGTAGGAGTCAACCAAGGTTTCAGAGTTAAATCCTAATGCAAAGGTGTGGGGAAATCATATGTTACACTTGGAGGCGAGTGGTGCCACTGATGGTAGCGTGAGCAAAACGTGGGAAGAAATACCTGATCAGCCTCCAGATTCCTGTAAAGAAGGTATGTGTAAGGGCTGCTAGCTGCTGCTCAGGCAAAAGGTGAAACCTGGTGCAGAGCTTTCTCAATTTTCATTTCCTGTTAAAAAGATGACTGCAGATACGTAAGGAACTTCAATTTTATTTTTGACTGTGATGCTACTGTGGCTAGAAGGAATGCTTTCTGAGCGTGCGTGTCGTCTGTGCTGCAGGACTGGATGCCAATGGTGATGGCGACAAAAAGCATCAGAATGCAGTGCTGACAGAGCTGCAGGAGCCCTCACCAGCTCTTTCCGTGTCAGACCAGACAGATATGAACCCTTTGGCTCTGGATCATTCCGAGTATGAGTCTATGCCTGAAACCACCCAGACAGGTAAGAGAAAGCTAGTATTTACTTGGGCTTGATTTACAAAAAGAAGATATATTTTTACTTGAACAGTGAACGTCCATTAAAAAAAAAAAACAACCCCACACCACCTGAAAACCCCACCCCGAACAAAACATAAAACCCAGCCCAAAAAGACTGCACCACTCTGATTGTTCAATATATGCATTCTGTAAACAGACCCCAGAAAATCCCGTCTCTTGCTTTCAGGCATGATCTTTGGAAAGCATTTTCCTCCTGTTTTGAGTGTAGGCCTTTTGAGATGCTCCACAGAAGCAATCATAAGTTCTAGATAGAACTGAGCATTGTCTGCTGACTTGTTACTCTGAATGCCAGTTCCTAGTGTAGACATTTACATTTAGAAACCTACCAAACTAAGCTGCATGTTTCTGCTGAGGTCAGCTGCTCAGGTGGAATTCATATTTTTGTGTCTCAGCAGTAATATTCACCTGTTGAAAGATCAGTCTTGTACTTAAAATGCTAAAAGAAGCAACAGTTTCATCCAACTTTGTTGCATTCTTTTTAATGAACTCTCCTGATTTATTTCTTTTTTCAGTGCAGCTGTTATTAGGTGTAGTCTGTACCAGGTGGCATGTTTTAAGAAACTTCTGGAAGCTAGCTTAGAGATTCAGCCATGCTTGTGTTTCCCTGCAAGGGCAGAAGGCCTGCAAGATGCACACGGGATAACTGTTGGAACTTGGGAGAGGAAAAAGTGCTGGGTGTTTCTTGAGATTCATGAGATCTGCTCCTTGGCCACTGTGCTGAGCTGATTTTATAACATGTACTTAAAATGACCAGTGTAGAATTCATAGTGCTTGGAAATCAGGACAGTGGAAGTCAGGTGCAGTTTTGACTTCAGCCTTGTTTGTGGTCAGAACCAAAAGTTCCCTGTGACTCTTCTACTTGAGTTCTACTGGGGAGTATTAAATAATAACTGACTGACAAACAGAAAGTTATATTAACAGTGATTAGCAGGAACAGTGTTCCTCAGCTTGTTAGAACTTGTCAGTGTGTCCTTTACGTGCCTGAAATAGTTAACTTTTAAGGAGTCAGTGTTGTAAAAGAGCTGAACAGCAGGTCAGACCTATTCCACTTGATGAACAGTAACATAGGTGGTCACAACGCTGAAATTTATTTGTTTGGGGTTTTTGTTAGTGATTCTCTTTTGAAATGCATATAATTTTGGTCTTTGCTAGGATTTTAGCAAGGACGAAAGAGGAGATGGGGAAGGGAAATAGTGGTTAGCATATGATAACGTGTGCTTCTCGGACGTTGGCATTATCTACATCAGAATAGAACATGTGAAGGAAGGAAATTAGAAGTTGCTTTAGGAAGAAGAAAGGAGAGCTAAAGAAACTGAAAGTTTCTGAAGAGGGGAATGATATAGAGGGTAATAGCTGGTGTGAAATAATTCTAAAAGAACCAAACCCAACTTATTTACATTTAAGTAACATGTTACTAAATGGTCTCTAAATCCTGAATCCTTAAAAGCCACACTAAACTTCTGATCCTTAAATATTTCTCCCACTAAGACAGTTAGTTTATCCTTTACTGACTCTAGTACATTGGGTCTAAATTAAAATGAACATGAAATTAGTGTTTGCCATGTGATCATTTTGAAAATTCTAGGTGTAAGGATAAAGTTAGTCTCTCCTTCTTAACTGAGATCCTGTTCATTGATGATGTGTCTGTTAATTGATTGGATATTCTGCTGATACTTTATAACTATATTGGGGTTTTTTTAAACTTTTGAATGAGAGTGTTGGGAATTTAGAGCGAGGCCAGAAGTGGAGGTTGCCTCCATTACATTGCTTGCCTGCTGCGTTAGCCAGGGGTTCATCAGCTAGAAATTGTTTTGTTTCTTAAGACTGGAAGACGGGTAGATTAATATTTACTTTGACTTGCGTTTGTAGCTGCTCTTCTAAAACTGCTTTAAAATGTTATGTGTTTGGAGAACAGAGGTTAATAAATGAAGGCAGGCATGTTTTCTCTGCTTTGTCCTAGAAAGTATTCCTTGGCCATTTTGGACAGCGAGCTAATGCACAATAAACATCTGAATTGGAAAATGTGTTGCTGGTTACACAGCCAGTAATAGGCAAGATGGCTTGATTAAAATATCATCTAATATGGCAGAACTAAATTTTAAACTGACTTCTTTTAATGATTAGGTGGAAATGAACAGTTGCAGCCAGAAGGTCAGGAGGATTTGCGAGAATTGCTGAAAAAAACACTGGAATTCTGTTTATCTAGGTATGTATACACCTCAATGTAACAAACTGAAGGATAACTAACAAGACCCAGTACCCAGCTTGGGATGTATGTTAATACATTTCTCAGCTGTCACTTAAAACAGAGTGGAAAGGATGAGAATTTGGGGGACACACAAATTCCAGAGTATTGTATTGATGTAGCTCTTTAAGCTTACAGGAAACTTCTGAGCTTAACACATAAAGTAGCAAATACATTGCTTTGAAGTGAGGTTAGTTGCAAGCAATTACAGATCAGGTGAATTTTTACAACTTACTGGTTTGGTGGGGGTTTTTTGTTTTCTTTTGTTGTTTTTTGTTTGGTTTGGGGTTTTTGTTTGGTTTTGGGGTTTGTTTGTTTGTGGGGTTTTTGTGTGTGTGTGTGTGTGTGTTTGGTTTTGGGTTTTGTTTGGTTTTGTTGTTGTTAGGTTTTTCAAATTAAACCTGAGTAATTTAAGCCATTTGGTAAGCTTTAAGCTAATAATTTTTGAATTTGCATTGATACAAACCAGGATTTTTGTACGTGCATCTGTAGATCCCTCTATATTTTAAGTTAAGGATCAATTTTGAAAAAGGGGGGGGGAAGGGGGCATGATTCAGACCACACATGTTCCAGTATAGACTGAATGAGATCATCAAAGCAGTTTACTTACACTTAATTATTTTCAGCACTTGCATCTGGATAAAAACATCCTAAATATAACTCTTAACCTAGAACAATTCTTAATCTGTACACTCCTGCATAACCAGTTACAATCAGTGGTCATTTGAAGCAATAAACTCCTAACAGTATGATGTGTTTGTGGGTGTAATATGCTGCCTGAACAGGAAGATGCCTGTACTGTTGTATGAAGGAAAAAAGGTCACTTTCATGTTTTATAAGAAGTGAAATGGTGTAGGTGAACAGACTGAGGAGCTGCTGAAAATGCTGAGGAGGAATTTAGTGTAGAAATCTGCCTTCTACTAGGTGATGTGGTTTTTGTCTCAAGTTTATTGGAAAAAGTTACATCTGCTGACATTTTTCCCCTTCCCTCTCCCAACAGAGAAAATCTTGCCAGTGACATGTACCTTATATCACAGATGGACAGTGATCAGTATGTGCCAATAATGACAGTAGCAAACCTTGATCATGTCAAGAAACTCAGTACTGATATGGATTTGATTGTTGAAGTGCTGAGATGTAAGTATAAATCCCTCAATGCTAGAAAGCATTTTTGTTATTGGTGTATGACTATTAATTCAGATTTTCAATCTTTTTTTTTAATATATGGCAACAAAATGCTATTCTTTCTCTTTAAATGATTAGAGTGAGCAGCTTCCAGTTTAGACCATCACAATTACAGGACTGTGGTTTTATCAAAGGTACCTCACATTTGCAATATTGAGTAATGATCAGTGTAAATGAGCATAATGTGAGTTTAAATTGTGGGACATGGTGGGACTCACTGACTGCAGCATTGTGCTGGATGGCTGTAGGCTGTTCTGTAAAGACAGGCAGGGAAGAAGAGTCGTCATCATGCTCTGTGGTAAATAGAACCTTGAATGAGTGGAACTCAGCTGTGGTGATTATAGAATGCCTATCAAATGCTTCTGGGTCAAGAGCAGAGAGGCCATCTCCAAGGGCATCTTACAGTAGGCATCTGCTGCTGACCTCCAAACCAAGATAAGGCCAACACAGCAGTATTTGGGTCACTTAAGCAAAGTGCTACTTTGAGCCAACAGAACCTGGTTCTTACGGGTCATGACAACTACCCAAACATTTGTTGGAAGAGCAGTACAGCAGCTGGCATGTCATCCATAATGCTCCTGGAAAGTAGAGAGGACTACTTCCTCATACAAGTGTTAGTTGTGCCAACCAGGAATGAAAAACTGCTGGACTTACTACTGGCAAGCCAAGAAACCCTGCTTTGTAGTATCTCAGTTGGTGATCGCCTGGAAAGCAGTGACCACAGTACTGTGGAGTTTGCTCCTGTCAAGCACTCTGCAGGTTGTTCTAACATAAGACAAAGGTTTTAGATTTCAGAAGAGCAAACTTCATCGCAGAGCTTGCAGTTGAGAGGGATTCCATGGGAAGCTTGCATGGAGGATAAAGGAGCTAACGAGTGCTGGGGATTTTTCAAGAACGCTCTCCTGGAAGCACAAAACCCAGTTCATATTCTTTATAGATGAAGGAGATAGGCAGAGGAAGACCCCCTTGGCTTAACTGTGTGCTTCTGAATTTGCTAAAAAACCAAAAGAGAAGCATGCCAGAGGTGGAAAAGGTGATATACAGTCACTGAGAACTGCAAGGGCATTGCCAGGCCCTGTGGAGATGCAGTTAGAAAACCAAAAGCTCAGCTTGAATTGAAGGTAACCAGAGATGTCAAAAACTGCAACAAAGAGTTATATGGTATGGAAACAACCATGTGTGTATATACACATAAAAATATATTATATGCATGTGTATGTAAACAACAAGCAGAAAGAGAAGAAAAATCTCGGCATGCTCCTAAACAGGAGAGGTGAACTAGTCACCAGCAGCACTGGAAAGGCCAAGGTTCTCGGCTCTTTGTTCAGCACTGCTGGGCACCGAGCCTCGGGAGCACAAATCCCCCATGGTGCAAACACAGCCCCGCTGTCAGTGGCAAGGACTTGGTCTGGGAACTATTACAGAAGCGTGGACCCGGGCATTATCCCCCCGAGGGTGTTAGGAGAGCGGGCTGACGGCGTTGCAAGGCCCCTCTGACAAGCTTTGAAAAGCCGTGGAAACGGAAGAAGTCCAATGTCGCCCTGTCTACAAGAGGCCTTAAAGGAGGATCCAGGAAATTGCAGGCCCGTCAGTCTTACTTCGGTCCCTGGGGAACTTATGGAAGGAATCCTCCCAGGGGCTATCCCAAGACAAGTGAAGCACATGACTGGGAAAGACCAGCACAAATTCACCAAGGACAAATCCTGCTTGACAAACCTGATCACCTTCTCCAACCAAGTAACCTGGGCGGTCGATGTGGGGCAAGCAGCGGACACTGCCTACGTGGATTTCTCCAAGGCTTTCGGCGTGGTTTCCCCCAGCACCCTGGAGAAGTGCTGTGTCGTGGCCTGGAGAAGTGGTGTGTGCAGTGGGAGGGCAGCTGGCTGGCAGGCTCCTTTGCCAACTGGCCGCCTCTCACGAGGGGTGACAGCGACTGATGTTGGACCCAGCACTCTTTCCTACCTGAAGTGATCTGGCTGATGAGATCGCTGATGAGGTTTGCTGATGATGCCCAACTGAGTGGGGGAACAGACTCTGCTTGTTTCTTAATGCTCCAGAACACTGGAATTTTAGCACAAAAATCTGTGCATTGTAAGACTGTTTCTGCCTCCTCTCTTGGTGTGAAAAGCCATTAGGATTGCTCACAGCTAAAATACATAACTTTTTTTTCTCTTCTAGCGTTGCCTTTAGTCCAAGTGGATGAGAAGGGAGAAAAAGTTAGGCCAAATCAGAATCGCTGTATTGTGATTTTACGTGAAGTACCTGAATCTACCCCCATTGAAGTAAGTGTTTAATCCTTCAGTAAAGAGTGATTTTCCCTTGGGATTTGGAAGTTAGACTTCTTCCAGATTTCAAGAAGCATGTCCCATTTCTTACTACATTGTTAGTTTCTAACAACACTTCCAATCTTCAGTCTATTGCATGTGTTTGGATAATAATTGTATTTGGTAGAACCTATGTCTCTGCAGAGGGCTGGAAAACTGACAGGGCTGCGTTTGGTAGAGGTACCCTGACTTTCTGGGACTCTGGCTTATCCATATGTACTTAGTGCTCGCCTCCTTGGATAAATAGCAAACAAAGATGGGTGAAGATAAGTCTTAGAATGGAAAATGCCACTGCTGCACCTTGAAGCTTGCCAGGGTAAAGTACTTAAAGCTTTGCAAACAGTTCTGTAATGCTGAGGGTAGAGGTGTCAACTTGGTAAGGGTCTTCGTGGGCTCGTGGTACGAGGGTAGAAGTGGAGAACTTGATTTTTTTGGAAGATATTCAATGCAACTCTGACGTAGCTGGGACTATGACTAATGGAAACAACAGAAGAACAACAATGGGGCCATAGACTAAACCATCTTGGATTTTCAAAATGGAGAAGGCACAGATTCCTTTGATGGGTTGATATTTTAATTTCCTCTCTATTTAATTTCACAAGGAAGACTAAAGAGTTGCTCTTCCTGATTGTCTTCATACTAAGATAAAAAGTACTGCAGTTTAAAAACTTATAATCAAGTAGTGGCCTTAACAAGCAGGAGCATGAAACAGAATGCTGAAAGGAATTGGAGGGAAGAAGTTAAGTTATGCTATGTTATATACATTGTGTATATATACGTATTATATATACATACATAGCTTTAAAATAGCAACTGTTTTTAGCTTTGTAAATGAAATGTGACCTTTCAAAGACTGCCTAGCTTTTAATAGGATAGGTAGTTGTGGTGGTTGGGTTGTTTGATTTTTCTGCTGTCATCAGTTTGGATATATTAGCAGCGGGTGGTCGCTCCTCAGTGCTTAACAAGAAAGTTCTGAGGAGTCTTTGATTTCCAAAAGCAGTGGTCTCACTTGAAGTGTTATATACCTCACATGTTTAAATTTGCCAGATGGAGAAATCTAGACCTCACTGGCCATATTCAATAGGATACATTTTCTGGCATGGAATGGTCAGGCTTTATTTAAGCAGCAAAGTTCCTAAACGCTGTGAGGCCTCCCAAGCTGCACTGCGTTTTGATGCTGCTGGCCTCCACTCTGACACAAATAAATAATGTGCAAATGGATTAAAACAGAGTTTTTTATACAAAAATAAATAAAATGGTTTGGTTGGGTTTTTCTATAGACATATAGCTGGTTTTGAGATATATGTATGTGATATAAATTAATATATCAAATATATGAATCTGTAGACAGTTGAGTTAGTGTCCCTGCAGGTTTCTGTGCCAAGGCAGGGTTCCCCTCCCTGGGCACTGTGCATGGGTTCTCATATGGCTCTCTCGATTTGGGCACAGGGGAGAAAGACTTTTTTTTTTCTGTGCTTGATGCCAGATATAAGTGTCTCTCTCTGGCCTGAATAGCTTACTTCTGATGTCAACAGAGCAGTCACCTTCTTGCAGTATGGCCTTAGATGATGCTTGTTTGAATGCCTTCTAGTGAGCAGGGATATTGGAGAGAGCCAACACTGCTGCAGGTGCTCTGTTTTGTAAACCCAGAAGTCCTCTTTGTCTTTCTTACCTGGAGTTCCAGAGTTCTGCATTTGAATTGATGTTTTCTTCTGTCCATCCATTTTATTTTTTTTCTTTCCCCACCTTTCTCTCCCTTCTTATCAAAACCACTTTCCTTAGGAGGTTGAAGCACTTTTCAAAGGAGATAATTTGCCTAAGTTCATCAACTGTGAGTTTGCCTATAATGACAATTGGTTCATCACGTTTGAATCAGAAGCTGATGCACAGCAGGTAACACTGCATTTTTGAAGCATTTTCGAATCTAACATTTAAACAGTGGTGGGATGAGGTTGGACTGACAGATAATAAACTGTATTACAAATGCATAGCAGTTAAAAAAGAAAAAAGACAACCAAAACTCTGAACCCAGTACTGCTTCCCCTTAGCTAATATCTGCCTATCAGTACTATTAACAATAACCCTGTGAGATTTTTATCTTTTCATATCCTGGCTTCCTGGCCAAAGCTATACTTTTATCTTCTTTTATACTAAGAACATTGATATTTTGGACTATACGTTGAAATGTTTCCATCATAAGAATTAAAATCTTGTTTTAATGCTACCGAAGCATTTCTGCAGTGGTAACTTAAATCTTGCTGAATGCAGATTACATATGACAGTCTTCTATAAGATAATATTAGCAGACATTTCAAGAACTATTGTTAGATTTAGCCTGTCAAAACTTGATGTTTCCTTTGTTTAAATTATATTTGACAAATCTTGTAATTACTTTTTAAAGGCTTACAGATACCTTAGAGAAGAAGTGAAAACTTTTCAAGGAAAACCAATTAAGGTAAACAGAGCTTTATGGCTTTTGGGGGGGATCATGTGTGTGTATATGTTCTGGTTTTCGTGGGGCATACCGTGTTTCCTAATATAAATTTAAGTGGTCCTATCTGAGCAACAATTTGACCTAGAGATGGGCTTTGAAATGTAGCAGATGCTATTTTACTTCTCCTTTTCCTCCTTTCTGGCAGCAGTATATCCATCACGGCATCAGGCCAGCAGGGAAGCGTTCAGCTGGTCCTACCTTCCTTGAAGGAGAAAGCACTGCCTGACAAGTGTCCAGTAAAAGTTTGAGAGCAGCTAGTTTGAACCATCCTGATTTAATTTGAAAGGCTGCTGTAATAAATAATCTAATCTCCTTTGCAGGCAAGGATAAAAGCAAAGGCAATAGCTATAAACACATTTTTGCCAAAGAATGGATATAGACCTCTGGATATGAACCTCTACACGCAGCAGCGTTACACAACATCCTTTTACTTACCTCCAGTATACAGTCCCCATCAGCAGTTCCCCTTGTACAGCTTAATTGGCCCTCAGACCTGGTCAGCCACGCACAGCTATCTTGACCCTTCGTTGGTAAGTCTCTGGGTTATGAAACGGTTGCGTTCTTTTCAAAGCTGGTACTATTTTCTTGTGAAGTCCTGAAGTGTAGGAAGCATATGTATCCAGAAGAGGGGAATTTAAGATACTGATTCTTCTTGAAAAACAGTTCTTTGGAATTCTTCCCATGGTTTACAAGATTAATTATTTGAAAATTGCCTCTAGTCTCAGACTGCGGTGTGATTCTCTTCTGAACTCTTTTTTTGAGGCAGTAAAGATGATTAGTTGACAATTACCAAAAGAAATCTTTATACTAAAGACTTCTTTTAGTAATGGTTAAAAACCTCTTTAGAAGTTAGATCTTCAGAATACGTGCTAAACCTAGGACTGTGTTAGTCTGCCTTTGTTAATCCTACAAAAACTAGTATGACTATGGTTTTCTCTAATGACTGGGAGACTAAGGTTGCCCTATGTGGAATCTCTTTCTCCTGTCTGGAAATGACTCTCTTCTTGCAGCTGAAAGAAACTAGATCAGCAGTGCTCAAAATTAGAAGCTTTTTAGGCTTTTTTTTGGCAGAAGGTTAAAGTGTCCTTGAACAAACTTGAGCAAACTTGCTGTTTGGTACACAGGAAACTAATTAAAGCTGGTGTGCTAAACACTTCATGCCCAGGGAAAGTAGCCAGAGCCCTTGCAGGGGAAGCAAGGTAGCATTGAACATGATATTCCGGGAGAAAGGCGCCTTACTAAGAGCAATGGATGCGATTCTTCCTCTCGATAAGCTGACTGTTGCACAGTCTTGCTGTGGATAGTGAAGTAGCTGGATGGCACTGGTGTAGAATGTACAAGATTAATTGGCCACGAGTTCAAGGCCAGCATAGTGTGTATCTGCCTTATGTCATCCTGGAACTTCTTGTGTTCCAGAAGCCTTTCTCGTCTTGGCCTTTTGGGGGAGGACATGAGAAGCTTGCCAGCACTAAAGATCTCATACCTTTCTTAGTAAAAACAGAAAATTAACTTCACCTCCCACTGTTTTGCAGCATATTATCATTTGTTAGCTGCATTTTGTGTACGGTAATGCAATGTGATGCTTCTTCAACCTTTTATAGGAAGTATTTATATACTTGACTAGAAATTACCATCAGGGACCATGAAGAATGATGACACATGAAAAATTTTCATGAGATGGGGTTGCAGCTTGCATTTAGAAAGTTGTGTGCAAATATAGCAGAAGTTTCTCTCCTGCTTCATCATAAACATTAAGTGCTTTGTCTGAGCTCTAATTTGAGATCACATACACCCAGTAGTGTGGGCATACAGTTGTAGTTCTGAAACTAAAATATGGCAACATGTGTCCTCAGAACTCTAAAACTGCACTACTTCATCAAGTACTTAATTGTTTTGAGGAAAGATCAAAAGGTGTATTTCTGATGAGCCAGATGACTTCTGTGGAGAAAGCAAATTGATGCTTTTGATATTACTGGAAAAAGAAAATTACCTTCCCCCCCCCCCGCCCCGCTCCAAAAATTTCACCCATCCTTAGAAAGAAAGAAGAGGTGAATATTGCTATTGTCCCTTTAAGCAATGAGCTAAACTTATTTTCCTTTAGTATGTTCAGTGTCTTTTTATTGTTCAAGTTCAGTAGTTGCTTACTAGCTTTGAATTTTACAGAATTCCAGTTGTGACTATTAAAACAGAAACCACTTCAAAGCAGTATTGTGATGAAACTTTGTTCCTAACATAGCTTTCTGAAACACCTAATGGCCTGCTGTTGGAGCCTGAGCCGGCACTTGCCATCGTTTGGGCTAGGTTAGGCTAACAGTAGTTCGACCTGACATCTTTGTTGTTAAAATTTAGTTTTCATTGATTAGTAATTTGCTTTAATTTTTGCAAGAAAGGTTAGACAAGCTCAAAGATACCTTTATAGGAAGCTGTCAGTCCCAGCTGTCTCTTACCACTGAACAAAGTGTAGGGGAAGTGCTACATAAAAGTCTTGCTGTTCTGCAGTTTAGTTACATTCAGGGGAAGAAAACAAGCAAGCATTTGTTGCTGCTAACAGTGACATTGCTTATATGAAAAAAATGCTAGTGAGGTTGGAGAAATTACTATAAACATGCTTCAATTTTTGACCTATCTTACCAATATAAGACGTTGATGAGCATCTTTCACTAATGTTGCTTCTTCGAGCAACAAGACAGTGATTTCCATGCACAGTAAAGTGGTAAGGGGTGAAAAGAATTGGATCCGCTTAACATCCGCTTATTCTCTGGGCTTTATTGAGGAGATTGTCGTGTGGAAGATCAGTAGCATGAGGAACTAACAACATTGTTTTTCTTTTTTGTGGAGGATTCACATATGAATTGCAAGAAAAACAATTACTAGGTTAGAGGCTCTTTGATGAAGAAGCATCTCTGTATGCTGAAGTCACGCACAGTGTGCTGTGAAATGGGAGTGCTACTGAGCTTACAGCTGAGAATTTGGCGTGATGGTTTTCAATCCTCATAAATTATCAGAAGTCAAAAATGTGCCCTGGCTGTCTTCTCAAAAGACAGCATTTTTGAAGTTGGTTATAGGGCACTGGACAAACGTTCTGTTGCTGTTTGAGACAATCTCTTGAGTGCTGCCCTGCATAGAATGACATAAATACAGGGTAAAGAAAAAATAGTACTCAGTTGGTTTATACTTACAAGTATCCAATATATTCTTCAGGTAACACCATTTCCAAATACTGGATTTATCAATGGGTTCACATCTCCAACCTTCAAGCCTGCTGCTTCTCCATTGACTACACTCAGACAGTATCCTCCCAGGAACAGGCAAGTTCAGCTATTGTTTTAACAGCGTAGGTGCCGTTCTATCTGGCATGTGGGGTTTTAATCTGCTTATCTTAGTAACACCAGCTAACTTGAGAAAACTTGTGAAATGGAACCTAGTGCTAGGTTAAGGGAGGCCAAAGGGCAGATGGTGCTGCCGTGGTTAGTGTATGTAGTGTTTCCAGATGTATATGGACTGTCTGAAAGCTGAGAACTTGTCTGTTTGGTGATTCAGGGATTCAGATGAAATATTCTGGCATGAGATCAGCAGGATTAGTTATTTAGTATTTTCAGTTTCAGGTAGGTTTGAAAAATACAGTGAAAAGGTTAATTTTGGTAATTCACATGACCTGTTAAACTGAATGTTTATCATTCTTATAAACAAAATATGCAATAAAGGGCTAAAGATCTTATTTCTTCTGAACTCTGTGTATAGACTTAGGCCTCAGAAGATCTCTCGTAGTACATATGTTGAAATGACTTTTGAATTTATAGGAATCCTAGCAAGTCTCATATACGACATACAATACCCAGTGCAGAAAGGGGACCTGGGCTTCTAGACAGTCCTACAATATTCAACTTTTCTGCTGATCGTTTAATCAATGGCGTCAGGAGTCCACAGACGCGGCAGCCGGGACAAAACCGGACACGGATGCAGAATGCAACCACGAGTTACGCCAAGAGGGAAGTGGGAACTGGACGGATGGAACAGACCAGCGTTGACTCCTCTCCTGGATTAGGTAGAGGAAGGTGAGTGGAGTCTGTAGCTGTGCTCTGAATGACCCAACCTCTTCTTTGAGAGGCTTGGTACTCTTCTCATTGCCGGTTTGAATGGAGACTGGCGCTCCCCACAGCTGAAACCTTGGAAGGTACCTCCGAGAAAGGGCTAATTCTAGAACAGATGCAGCGTGTACTTGCATACTTTCCTACCGAATAAAGAGCAGTAATGGCAACCGATGAAAAATTCAGTTGTAAGATCTAATCCTCTATCCTTCCTTCACCTGTTGTAAGAAAGCTTTTGCATGTCATTCGGCTTTAATGAAGCGTTTCTGGCCATTCCATTGTTCAGCGGTGCCGATTGTGCACCTGAACCTGTGCTAGCAGTGCCCATTGTTAATGTTTTCACTTGAAAGATCTGAGTTTTGCTCAAATTAGATATTTACAACAACAGAGATAATGGATTGCTGTGGAGGGAGGAAAAAAGATAACACGCAACTAAAAACTATTGTCATGAGTTAAAGAAAACCAAAACAAAACATAAAACCAAATTCAAACCCCACAAAACCAGGGGAAAAAAAACCCACAAAACAACAAATAAAAAACACCAAAAAAAGGGGGGAACAAAATAACAACAAACCAGCCACTTGGGGAACTGAAAATAGGTGGCACCAATATTAATGTGAGAGTTTAGCAGGCTTATCTTGTAATTTTTTAAATACAGTACCGTTCCAATAACTACTTCATAAAAGTACTGTGCAGCTTTGTTTAATGATGGCTGTGTTTATGTCTCCAAGTCAGTCACACTTTGAGTGACGCTGAAGTGGAAGATAACTTGTGTCTTTTGCATGTGATCCTGTATTAGACAAATTGAAAAATTAAGTGGGGAATTTGTGCAAGGATCATAACTTTTCTAAATCTATTTTGCCAGATTGTTATAACTAGTGAGTGAAAGTGTGATTAAGGACATAGGAAACAAAATTGCTCAAACTACAGGCTGCAGAAATGTACAGGAATAATCAGTACTTAGCTTTATATTCTGCTGTTTCAGTATTAATTGAATTTAGAATATTAGAAATCAAACAGAAAACTTGGAAAATGTGGTGAACCCAAGTCAGAATGCATTGCAAATGTTAAACTGCTGGTAAAGAAGCACTGAAACTGTTTTGGAGGGGCTTTACCTGAGTGGAAAATAGTTAGCCATATTTCAAAAGTTACATAGGTAATAGGAAGGAAAAAAAAAAGGGGGGGAAAAAAACCTAAAACCTTTACTTTGGATATTGAAAGGTTTTTTTCTAAGCCTTGTATGTAATCTGCACTGAGATGCTTTTAACACAAGAATTATTTGCAATCAGTACATTGTTATGCTGACTCCTATTACATTTGTACTTTTACTTGAGTAAGCTTGCTAGAATTTTTTCCCATAGAACACTTCTAAATAACCTGTCTAGAATGAAGATGGATGAAATAGCAGTTTGAATTCCTGTCTTCTGCTTT
The DNA here is from genome assembly GCA_025345505.1 of Todiramphus chloris collaris. Lineage (NCBI taxonomy): Eukaryota > Metazoa > Chordata > Aves > Coraciiformes > Alcedinidae > Todiramphus > Todiramphus chloris. The sequence continues at coordinate 524,882 of JANVCC010000048.1, read as the reverse complement.
CACTAACTGCCTTACATTTGTTTATAGGCACGGTTCTGATAACTGCTTTCTCTCCCCTAGGAAAAACTCCTATGGCTACCGAAAGAAAAGGGAGGACAAGTTTACAGTGAGTGTTCACGATCATATTCATCTCTAATGAAAGTAGGGTAAGGAGGCAGTAGTATGGCTATGGTGTGGAGTACAGGTGAGATGAGTTATTGCACAAAGGACTGTGTGTGTCAGCTGACCGACGACAGTGGCTCGTTCGTCATGTGTGTTTACTGCATTTGGGTATCAGAGAAGCTGGCCCAGTAATGCAGAAGTCAGGAAAAGGGTAAAATTACCCTTTTATAGTCGAAGAAAAATTTCCATCTTAGTGTTACTTTGTCAGCATGCCAGCGTTCACATTTGGAGGAGCTAAATAGTGAGATGAAGTTCAGAACACTTGACACGGGATTATTGTTCGTGTAGACGTTGAAGAAGGTTGTCTAGGTTCAGGTGTTAATGTATAGCTAGAATGTTAGCTAAGTCCTCAGTTCTGTTGCTTAAATACCTCTCCCAGGCACTGCTTGGTAAGGGCATACAATCCTAGTGAAATATTACAGTTTTGGTCAACTTAAAATTAATACCTAAAGAGCCTCGATACTTGAAAATGCCAGACTAGACATTGTGTAAAAGAGGAAAAACGTTGCCACTTCTTCTCTGTAGGACTTAATGTTTGATTCGATAAAACCCGACGCTTCTCTGCGATTCATTTTTGCCACACATGGCATGTTCACAAAGTTGAACAGGATTATTTCCTTATTCCTGTTGCAATTGCAAAGTAACTCCACTGCCTGAGCCATAACACTTTCCTAAATGTCAGGAATTGTGTATTTGTGGCTGCTGCTGCTGAGCAGCCTTCAGGGACTTGGGTAAAGTATCAAGGTTTGGAAAGCATAAAAGGAGTGGTTCCTTTCTTTTGGTTGCTTTTAGTTCTTGACAAACTTTTGCCCTTTCAAAGCTGCTTGAATTTTTAGGTTGTTTTTTCCTATCGTTGTTTTTTTCTATCTCTGAAAGAGCAAGGAAGTGGTACAGGTTAGGCTTATAAGCAAGTAGCTGGAGTGGAAGGATTACCTTAGACACTCTTACTGGGCAGAGAGACTCTTCTGACTCAGCTGGCTTGAAATGTTATTTTAACTTTGATTGTAACACGGGTAGATGTGACTTCTTTGAAGACCCACGGTTGCCTTCTCTAAGCACCAGGCTGTAATTGCAGCCACGTTTCTTCTAGTCTCTTCTGGCCCATGAATCTAGTCTGTGCTGTCCAGTGATGCAGCTTGAACAGAGGTGGGAGCTGTTGCACACCCACGGCTGTGTACACTGGGAAGGGGCATACTCTGAAGTGAAAGATGAAAATCTGACTCCTTTAGACTGGAAATAATCGAGTCCCAAGGTCCTGTTTCGTGTGCGATGTTCTAGTGATTAGGTGGTTTACATAGGACATCACTGAAAGCAGTTGTAGTGGAATGGAGTGATGACTTCTTGCAATTTTATTATTTTTAAAGAAAAAACTGTCCAGTGTATGCATGCTTACATGAGAGAGAGCATGAACCTTTGAGATCAGATTGTATCTGAGACTATAGCCATAAGCCAATTACTCAACCTGTCATAACAAGTCAACTTGAGAATTGTATGCAGTTGGCAGCTTACAATCCATTTAAATCATCCCTGGTCTCACTAATTTAAGTTGTTAATGCTGCTTTTCAGTCCCATTTAAGAAAACTAAGTGCTGTGATTTGAAGAACTGTTGTAAGAAGAAAACCAAAGTCTCTCTCCATCAGCCTTTGGCAGGTCATCTGAGTTCAGTTTCTGGAGGTTTGCAGCCTCCGTTGCTGTAGCACTCGGACTGTGTTCTGAGGGGTGATGCTGGGTCAGTAGCAGTCCTAGGAGCTGCAGCTGTTCTTGCTGCTGTATTTATTCTCTCCTTACTTGCCTTTCAACACACAATTCTTTTGACATAGACTATAGTTTGTGAAAAGAGCTCAAGGGTAGTCTTGTATCCATTGCTCTTTGTGAAAAGGAAGGGGAAAGAACGGTGAGTAATGCAACGCCTTTCTGTCCAGAAGCATTGTGCTCGCATCCAGACCACCCTGGCTACATACCCGTAACTATTCTCCTTTTTCAAACAGAATAGTCTCAAATACTGCTCTGCATTTGGTATTTTGCAGCAGAGATCATTTTGGCACAGGCCTGAGCACAGTCGTGAAACAGTTACTCCTTTCTTTACATGATGTAGACGAAGTTAATGGGTAACTGCAGTTACAGCACTTTACAAAAGGAATTTTGTTTTTTTCAGTGTAAGTAGAATTTAGCTTTACAAATCCCTACAAGCAGTGCTCCCAAGTGATCTTTAACTGCAGTATTCTTAACTCCTCAACTGCTGTCTGTGGTGCAAAATAGTTGCATTTAGGCCATTGATGTATTTTTGCCTGGGACATCACTGTTGTTTTTAGATGTAGTTAGAAAAACTCTGGGTTTCAAGAGTATTTTTGATGTTTATCTTGGCATTTTTATGAGAGGCCATATACATTTGTAGCAGCTGGATGAAAATTACTGTTGCCTACACTGCATGGAAGGCATGCTGTCTTGCCATTTCTTAATATACCTGTCCGTGAGACAAGATTCCTGTTGGCTCCTGTCTTTCCTTTAGGATGTTACCAACTGCACATAAGCAGGCTTTATATTTTCACTGTATTGTGATACCTAAACCAGTCTGCCTTCCTTTCTGTGCAAGTGTCCGTTCAGAAGGAAGGGTCAGCAAGAAAACTTTTCTTACTGTAGCAGTACTAAATACTAATGCTAAAGCTTAGCCATATGGAATTTTAAAGGATGCTTATGGCATCCCATTTACATAAGAGTTAAATGTAAGAGCGACGTGGAAAATGAAAGTGTCAGTTCCTCAGTACTGTGTGGTTCCCTTGGGAGATGGGGTGGGGGAGGCCTCTCCAGGGCTTCACAGGTGTCAATCAAATGTAAAATACTGTTCAGAGTCCCATGTCTTTTCTGTCATCCCGTGCGATAACCTTGACATGTTATTTCTATTCCAGAGAGGCCAGACACAGTCTCCACCACCCCCAAAACCTCCATCTCCTAGCTTTGAATTGGGTTTATCTAGCTTTCCTCCATTACCTGGGGCAGCTGGCAACTTAAAGACTGAAGACCTCTTTGAAAACAGACTGTCTAATGTGGTAATAGGAACACCAAAAGAAAGAGTGAGTAGCCAGTGTTCATTTTTCTTGGGAAGACAAAGAATTGCATGCCTCTTGTTTTTGGATTTGGTGGCTTATACCTAGAAAAAACTTGTGGTTTTACATGGGTTGTAAGAAATACTTTTAAAACCAGCTGTCAAATGATGTGCTAGTGCCTTCTTTTACTTACATATTAGAATTTGCTGGGTTTCTCTTTGAAACAGTGTGGAATAGGAGCACTGGTATAAGTAATGTTAATAGCAGAGATTAGAAAATACGCTCTTTGCTGTTCATAATTGCCTCAGGCTTTTTGATTGACTCAGGTGAAAAATAAGTGACCCATTTCCCTCCTGTTTGGAACTCAGACTTCTGAGTTGTATATAAAACACTTTCAGAGTGACAGAGACAAACTTTTAAGCACTGAAATAGAAAGAAGCTGCCTACATAGCCTCAGTCCACTAGGCATCATAGCTGGAAGACGAACTGTTACCAAAACCAGCTGGATCCTAGCCTTCTCTTGTCGTATTGCTTTGAAAGCTAAAAATACAGCAGAATGGCTTGGCAACCACTGCTGTCTAGATGTAGTAGAGGTGCAGCTGAAAATTAACGTTCGGTAGCTGTTCATAGACGTAATTCTTAGAGCTGTCTCTACCATGCCATCTGTGAGCTGACAGTATGTTCTCCTCCATCGAGGCGCGTGCAACCCTGTGCGCTATGGCCCGGTCCAGGCTGTGGAAGTCTACACTGGCCTTTTCTGCCAGCTCTGATTTAACTTGTGCTTTTCTAGCTGCACCGCACTGAAGGCATTGACTCCTGGCTCTAGCAGTGTGAAGCAAGCCGATGCAATACCAGAATCTCTCTTGTTCCTGGTCTCCAAAACACACCCACTGTGTGCAGAGACAAGCCACCTCTGTCTTCCGCAGCCGGGCCCAGGGCTGCGCTGCGATAAGGGCAGCGTTTAACTTGGGGCCAGCCAGAGCTCCAGTCTGTAGGCTGTTCTTGGCCAAGGGCTATCTATCTTTAATGCATTTTACCCCTGTTACTTCTGAAGTAGGATTTTACTATTGTATTTCAGTTTTTAAATATAATTCCAGCACTTGCTAATGCAGCTGAAAAACCATTGCCTCTCCCATCCTACTCTAGCACTTGCTTTGCTTTGCTGTGCTTGCTATAAAGAACTTGCACTTCTCCCCTGTAGAGGCAGAGTCTTAGTATCAGTCAGGCAGCGGGGTTTTCTGTCAGTGCAACGCACTGCAGCTTTAAATAGCTTCCTTTGGTTTCCCAATTTCTTTTTCTGCCCCACATGAGTTAGTCTGTACCATTGTGTGGAAGAAAGGGATTCAGTTGTCTTTCCCTCTGGGCCTTAATAAGGATTAAGGTAACAGCAGCCATCTCCAAAGAGGAATTGTGTTCTACTACAGAAGTGTTTGAGCTAGCCTTAGAGTCTTGCCAATGTGTACAGGCTGCTTTTCACCGTGATCTCTGCATTCTTTCATGTCACACCGAGTGCTGAAGTAGTTACACAGTGCCACTCTTGTTTTGTAGGTGGGCAGGTCCGGTGTACAGAAGCTGAGTGATCTTAGGCTGTAGAATCTCCAGCAGCAGTTACCCAAACATCCCAGCTTTAGCTCTTTGTTTTGTGTATTTTGAAACAAAATTACTATAAATGTAAAAAAAAAGTTGCAAAGTCTTCTTTCCCTTTTATTTTGTGACAATTTAAATTCACGTGTGCAGCTGGAACCTGTTTGGCCTTTAGAAGCACGGTATCCCTGAGCACTAGCAGAATCTTTTGAGGGCTGTGGAAAAAGGCTCTTGCCTGGTAGCATGTCACACCCTAGCAAAAGAACAGGACTTTTCAATGATAGTCTTATCCTATGCAAACACTGCAGAGGTTGGTTGGTTGGTTTGTTTGGGGTTGGGTTGGTTTTTTCCGCTTAGGGGTTTTACGTCAGCTATTGGGGTGGTGCAAAGTTAGAGCTTTAAAGATTTTAGTGCATGACTGTATGAGACTTTTGTCTTAACCTAACTCTGGTTACCTGAACAGACACAAAGCCTGTTCTGTCACCAGCAGGTGCAGAATTCCCAGGTTGAAAGAAGTGACTTTGTCATCCAGGTATGTCCAAAAGGGGAACTAAGCTTCCAGCTTCTGGGAAAGAGTTTCAGTATGTGATTGTCTGTGTTGCTAAATAATTGTAAAGGAAAAATCTTACTTGTTATAATACAAATATTTATTACAATACCTATATTCTGTATCTTCCTTTAGCCTTATAAATCAACTTGTAAACAGTTGCCCGACTGTGTTAACTTCCAGGCAAACCATATTAATTGGATATTATGATTGCCCTTCTGTGCCTTTTTTCCTCCTTCAGAACATTAATGTGGATGCAAGTACAAACACTATTCCATCAGGAATTCCTCGAGAGCCCTTGTTGCCAGTGTCTTCGACGTTGCCCAGGACGTTTGAAAGGTCTCCTTCGCCATCCCAGTCTTCTGAGTAAGCTCTTAATTACATGGTTATAATTATTCTGCTCTGAATCATGTTTGCATTTTCTGTCATCAGAAGGCTAGGTGAACACTGTAAATAGCTATTAACGTTTCAATCGCTGAAAGAATTACTGCTTTGTTGTATATTGTAGTAAAGACAACAGCTTAATTTCAGAACAGTATCACAGTAGTGACTCGGTCACAATCATTCATCAGACAGGAGTTTAAATGCTTGCAGAGATTAAAACACAGCATTAGAAGTTTAATGAATATCTCACTGTCTTGTATTTAGCTTTGAAGCAAAGAGAGTAAACCCTCGATCCTCTGGGCAGGACCATTGCCTGTACAGTAATGACAGTTTTCAGTAAGACTTTACTTGGAACTGCAAATCAAACTGAGTTGTTTGGGTAACAGGAGTAAGATAACTGAATAACCCAATGTCACATATTACAGGTGGGGTCAAGTTCCACAGGAATACATTTCTGTTAATATTTAATAGCATTTTTAAATGCAGTGCTCATCATACTATGCTAGGCAAATTAGACCTCTAACTTCTTACAGTCAGATGAAGTTTTAGTCCTATTATTAGATCATCTGTCCTGAAGCTTCACTTTCCATGAGCCTTACTTCCTGCTGGATGCTTACAGGGACTCCAAGGTTGTGGATAAACAGCAGAGAGAGACACAGAGCACAGAAAGGCTTTCTTCTTCCACACTCAGTACTGCATGTAAATCGGTACAAGTCAATGGGGCTGCCATAGTAAGTGACCTTATTACTTCACTTTCTCTTAATTATCCAGTCGGATGCATTTTCCAGAATATTGCTTCCATTGCTACCCTGTGCTGCTTAATTGTGTGAGCCCAGCATCCTTAAATTTGCTTGTTGGTGGCCTCATAATCACTGGCATGATACAGTTACGCAATTAACAGTGCAAAACCGTTCGAGATAACTTGCCGAATGATAGTTCTTTATCTGAATTCTCCTCTTTGTAGTATCCTTGAGGTAGCAGCATTAATACATAGGCTGGTGTTTCAACCAGAGTATTCTGGTAGCTGGTTTAGAGTTTGTTTGTATCAAAGCACTTTTCCCTATCACAGTATCCCATTTGACCTCATCTTGAACCTCACTGTCCCTACAGCTTCTGTAAACTTCGTACTCAAGTCCTCGTCTGCATATTTTAGTGCAGAAGTCTTTTGGGACAAAAACTTTACCTTTTTTTTGTTCATAAAACTGGATTTGTTTTTTTTTCCTAGGGATGCTTTAACTCTGCTGTCCTGTTTACTTTCAATTTCACAGGAACTACGAAAACCTAGTTATGCAGAAATTTGCCAGAGAACAACCAAGGATCCTCCTACATCGCAACCCCAGAAAGAACAGAAGCCAAACACTGTAGCATGTGGGAAAGAAGAAAGAAAGCCCACGGAAACAATAGAGAAAAACAGAGAACCTCCTCCTGCAAAGTCACATCCTGGACAACCCAAAGACCAGAGGAGACAGTCAGGGCGCAGATCGTCCCCTCCAGCCATTGGCAAACGCCTAAATAAAGAACAGAATACCCCTCCAAAATCTCCTCAGTGAAACTAGCGCCTGGGAGGGGTTTGGAAAGAGGTCTGCTTACCACAAATTAAACCCATGTTCCCACTAAGATACCTGAGAATGAGTTGCTGGTTAGGAGCTTGCAGTGATACTAGGCATATAACAATGCCTGCAAGTTATTTTTCTGTGAAATACGTTTTTTTTCCCCCTCTTGAACAAACATTCTATTTTTTTTTCTGGATATTTCTGGATAGTTGTTCTAAACCTTACATTTAGGTTGGTACTTAATTGGAGGTGAAGCTTAGTGTGATTATTTTTTTTTCCAAGATGTAAAATATTTGTCTTTAAAGAAAAAACAAACTCGACTTTTTATTAAGCCTCTCTGTGTGGCTGTGTGAGTGCAAGCTCTGTATAGTGAGTTCTTTTCTAAACTGTTAGGCAGAAATGTGCTGCTGCAGTATTTTTAAGAAACTGGTCTGCAAGTACATATCCGAAGCGTCCAAACGACTGATAACGGCAGCTAGTGTGTAGAGTGCAAGGAAGTAGAGCTATTTTACAGATTAGTACGTGACCTTGGAGACTTTTCTTTTATTGGGCTGCTGTACCCAGCGTCAGAAAATGAACTTGCACTTGTAGGCTAAGTGAGTAGTTGTTTCCAGCGTTTTTAAAAGTTTGATCTTTTGTTGGCGTTTTGCACACACAAAACGAATCCTACGGAGCACCATAGCAGTCTTTCTGAGCTGTTTCCTTTTTTTGACTTACTGCAAGCAAGTAACCATCTTCTCACTCCAGAATCAAACCGATGTTATAATTTGCAAACACAAAGCACATTGTGAATAGAAGGAATTAAGTCTGTGAGCTTCTACGGCGGTGAAGCCTGTTAGTGGTCGTTATCAGGAGAAGGCGGCGTGGCCTTCCCGCGATAACCGTAGCTTCCCTGTGCTTGTAAGGGAGTTAACTGAGTCAGCACTCTATGTTCTGGTTACCCCTGTGCTCTGCCTAGGCTTTTCTTTTAAACTCCGCCCCAAGTGCTCTTGGCAAGAGTTCATATCTGGGTCAGCCTCGCGCTGACATCTTCCTGTAGCTACAAGCATTGGCATTGGATCGAAATTGTTTCAAGATGTGAGATAATGGTGTTTGTTTTGTGCGGCGGAGGAAGAGATCCCTGCTACCTGCCTCTGGGATGAGGTTTCTCACACTTACTTTAGAAGTGATGCGCTTTCTGAAGGACAAGGATGCACTAAATTAGCGAGTTTCTAATAAAGTTGAGTATAAATTATTTTTGTTTTAAAACGCCTAAACTTTTTCTTTAAGTGTTTAAACTGCAGGAAGTTTGGACAAAACTCATTCCTGCTGACGATGACAGTACAGTTTATTCCACAAAAAATGTTTATTTAAACAACCGATTTTTTTAAAGAATTATTTCCATCCAATATTTAAAGACTTGAATTTTATTTAAACTTGAAAATGACTTTGCCTTAACTTTTGTACAAGACAGCTTAGAGTTAATGAGGTCTGACCCCGTGGAGGGTTAGCGTGAGTGGAATACAGAATTACTCAGTTACAGTATGTATCTATTGTCACTGGTCTTACTGGGTAAACATACTGTAGTACAGGAACTAGCAGCAGTTTTTGTAATATACCTTAAAGATCTTAAACAGTTGATCTTTTTCAGATTGTTGAAAAACCTGTAAATGCAAATAGTCAATACTGTATTAAATATGTGCACTTGGAAGTGTGTGCTTTGCTTGTACAGTTGTAAATAATCAGAACATATAAAAAGGTACCCTAAAGAAAAAAATCTGATAAAAATTATTGATATTATAAATGTTGCTGTTGAGCTGGATGTAGATAAACTAAATGTTGTGGTTTGAAATATTACTTTAATTTGTTGGTTTTTTTCTTTTTCTTATTTTATTCTGGTGTGCTGAACTGACTCTGCCTCTTCACTGCAAAAGGGAAATGGAACGAAAGTCTTATTTGAAAGCTCTCCAATGTTTTCCCAAGTCCCTGTTAAAACAAGCGGTTTGACCGATTCAGACGCGCTCTGCAATGTAAATAGTGAGTTTCGGCAGTCGAGCCGTGATTGTAAGTCATTAATAAAATCAAATTTAATCGGGAAAAAAAACTTCAGACCGCTGCAGAAATGTACACTGAAGCTTACTTGTCTGCTTCCCCAGAGATGGGCGCTTTCCCGAGCGTGCGGTTCGTAGAACCGGGAAGTCGCTGTAGAAGTTGACTTCCGATAAATTTCCCGCTAGGAGCACCGGTCGGTAGCCAGCTGAGCTCTCAGACCCCGCCTGGCGGATGCTGCAGGACTGGTGACAGTGGGGCGCGTTGGCGGCGCTCGTTGGAGAGCGCGCTGCGGGAGCGGACGGGGCTGACCACGCCGCCCCGAGCCGCCCTGGGCTTGGTACCGCGCTTCTCCTTCCCCAGCGGCAGTGAACGTGGCAGCTCGGGCACGCACTTGGGAATGGTTTAGGCCGGCTGTAGGAGTCGCTCTGTCCCTGCCGCACGGCGAGGCTCACCAGCTGGTGGCTCCTTGGCGGGGTGCGCAGCTAGCCACGCTCCCCAGCTGGTACCCAGGGGTGTCCCCCCCGCAGCGGTGGGATGCGTTGTGCCGATGGGATGTATTCTGCTGCCGTTTGTGCGAGGTCGATACACTGTAATTGCTGCTTACCCGGCAACAGTCTGTTGCAGCAAAAGTTTAAACCTTCCTCTGATGTGGTTTTATAGCTTTTTTTTAAAAAGGAAAGAAAAAAAAAAAGTGACACGCCAAATAGCTGTGTAATATAGGACTTATCCTTACTGCATTTTACTTTAAGATTACTTTTTTTTTCCCACTCAGTGGCGAAATGGAGCTTTCGGAGTAGAGTTGTGAAGTTGCATGCAGACTGTTGCTACGATACCGAGAGAGATTCAAATGTCGCCTTTAAAATGGCAAACCTCCCAAAAGCAGTAGCTGAGCTAAAGGTTCGGGGATGCGGGGATCAAAATTGGCATTTTACCTCGTAGGACGGCGTGGTGATGCTTTTCATTCCAAAACCAAGTTAGAATGGGATCCGAGACTCTCCTCCCGGGAATTCAAACAAACAAAACCAGCACAAAGGTTGCTTTTAAAACTTCCATGTCGTTTGAGATGGGTCCCTCGCCGTCACGCTGTCCTTTGCCCGAGCCGCGGGCAGAGAAGGGCCCGTGCCCGGGTGCGACGCAGGGTATCGGCAGCAACAGCTGACTGCAACCTCCGCCTCCTCCCGCTCGCTGCACCTAGGGGTTCTCTCTGCTTTGTAACCTGTTACACTAATAGCAGCAGACAATCCAAATTTCTGAGGACACCTAACAGCTGCCAATTCACAAAGTAGAAGTGTAATATCGGAGCCTTCTTGAGGGTTTTGGTTTTTGTTTCTTCTTCCATTAAGACTGGAATCAAGCTTACATGTAAACTATCAGTAATTTAAGTTTCCTTTTGTGTCATAAAATGTAAAACTGTCTAATTTGAAAAAAAAAATATGTAGGTTATGAAAAATAAAGATTTAGGCACTGTTGAATTCCGGATTTTTTTAATTAAACCTTTATTTGGCAGTATTTTCCATTACCTTTTGTCTTTTGCTCCCATTTTTGGAAATTGTATATTTCTAATTTTGGGGGGAAAAAAAAAACCTAAATCTTTGCTTGCTTCAGTGTTGAGCACAGCTGTGGTAACCGTCCCCTGAGGCTGCGCAGCAGCAGCAACAACACGGTGTCTGTCTCTCTTGGGGAACTAGGACTGGTGAACTCTCCGAACCAAGCAGGAAAGTGTCGATGTGATGTTTTGTTACAGTCTTAGTGTTCCCCTCCAGTTACTAAATAAGGTGTCTCGGTCATCGGTGTGGGTTGGAATGTTTGAGTTAGTGCTTTGGTTGCATGGCTCTTGAACCCAGAGATGACCTGGGGTTATTTTCATCTTTGACGGGTTTTAGAGGTTATCCTGGTCATGCCTCTAGGGAAGTAGAGGACAGCCCAGAAGCTCTAACAGAGCTCTGCTCCCCTCTGGTGAGACCTCACCTGCAGCACCGCATCCAGTTCTGGAGCCCCTGTCACAGGAAAGCTATGGATGTGCTGGAACGTGTCCAGAGAAGGGCCACCAGGATGCTCAGAGGGCTGGAGCACATCTCCTGTGAGGACAGACAGAGAGTTGGGGTTGTTCAGTCTGAAGAAGAGAAGGCTCCAGGGAGACCTTATTGTGGCCTCCCAGTATCTGAAGGGGGCTACAAGAAACCTGGGGAGGCACTTGTTAGGCTTTTGGGCAGTGACAGGACTGGAGGGAATGGATTAAAACTAGAGATGGGTTGATTCAGATTAGACATTGGGAAGAATTTCTTCCCCAGGAGGGTGGTGAGACACTGGCACAGGTTGCCCAGAGAGGTGGTGGAAGCCCCATTCTTGGGAGTGTTTAAGCCCAGGCTGGATGGGGCTGTGAGCAACCTGCTCTAGTGGGAGGGGTCCCTGCCCATGGCAGGGGGGTTGGAACCAGATGAGCTTTAAGGTCCCTTCCAACCCTGATCATTCTATGATTCTGTGGTTTTATTTTTGGAAATGCTTGAACACACCCACACACACACTTTTTTCCTTTTTTTCTTTTGTTTTTCCCTCCTTGTTTTGTCTCCCTCAGCTGTATCTCACCAAGTATAACAATGTACATAAGCATGGCAGTGTTAACAATTGCTGGTTTGTAAGCATCTTGGGAAGTGTTTCAGTGTTATTCCTCAGGCTGGATGTTCTCTAAGGTACCGGACAGGTTAGGCTGCTTGCTGCTTTATTTCCCCACTGCACAGCAGAGTCAGGCAACACAAGGATGCCAGTGTACACAGGGCACTGCAGCTCCTCTGTGTTAGAAGTCCGTTAAACATTAGACTCTGGTGGTGACGTGGACTGCAGACAGCCCAGTTTAACTTCAGCAGGGAGTATCTTGTTCTTCCCTTAGAACTCAGTTGTCTATTACTTAACGTGTAAAAATGCATGGAAATTTGTCAGCAGTGTTTCCGTAATCCTATTGTGGCTCTTCAGGACCACCCCTGCTTTGGCAGAAATCGGGGTTCACTGTTCACACAGGAAAACTGAGCAGTGTCTGTGTGCTAACGTTCCCCTGTACGAGGAGATGCTCGACGATGGCTGCACCCACCTTCCCGCTGAACAAACTGTTTTGTTTCCTCTTGAACATGAGGAGGATGAGTGAATGGGGAAGGTTGTGTGCAGCTGAGTATCCAGAGGTTACTTGCTGCCACAGAAGCTGTGATGTGCTGCATTTTGATCCTCAGGTTCAGAAAAAAAGCTTTTCTCAAATTAAGTTTTCTAATACAACTTCCCCTTCCAAAGCTCTGGAAACCAAACCTTCCTGTTCTGTTGATTGCCATGGCTGGGCTTTTAAGAGTGCCACTGCTGAAGTCAGGGAAGTGACAGGATTTCAAATTTTGCTGGCTTATAGGTGGAAGTAATGCTGCCCACTTCATCTCTGCTCTTGAGAGAAGGCACGCAGCAGCAGGGAGCCCTGGCACCATCTGGCTCAGGTCCTGAAATGTCCCCTCTCTTTCATACAGTGCAGTGTTCAACTTCGATCAGGTAGAAATGTGCTCCTCTTGAAGTGGCACGTGAAATGCCGTTCCCCATTACGGCAGCAGCAGGATGCTGTTATTTGTTAAGCCAAATAAAGGGCTGCCATAGCCGAGCTGCTCCGTGTCCATCCTGCTGGCCACGTCCCTCTCTCCAGCACGCTGCCTCGGCTGCCTAGGAGCCGAGAGAGAGGCTTTGGAACAGGTCAGGAGTTGCTGTTGTGCCGTCAGCAGAAGGGAGGAAGGGACAGGAATACACAGTGGGCGCCCGGAGGAGGCTGGCATGGTAACGGTCCTGGCACGGACAGGGTCTTACATCGGCTGAAGCAAGTGGAAGGTAAACAGTCTTGGCTTAAATACGCCTTGCTGGCTCGACTCATCAAATCTGGACATTCTGAGAGGAGGAGACATGGTCTGGGTTTTGCTTCAGCTTTTTTGGTTATTTTTGTGTCCGAGCTGTAAACGTGCTACATCTTCAGTCCGTCCCACGATGTTAGACTGGCAGAAGTCTTTGTGCATCCTCTTGTCACAGCTGGTCTGCAACGGCCCGCCGACTGCGTGTGTGCTGGGGGAAAGAAGTCTGAGCTGGAACCACCCCCTAATCTCTCCTAAGTTTGAAGAGCAAACTGCTTTGTGTGCTCGTGCTACATCGTGGGGTCTGGTGGCTTTACATCGCGTTTCCTGGAGGCAGACGGTGACTGCCGAGGAGCAGTAAATCTACCGTGGCGAAGGATGCTCTGGGGAGGGAGGGAGGGATAAACAGATGAATTTAGAGCTGTAAAGCATCCTGAAGCTGGAAAGAGCTATGAAATGTACACGGATGGAATTGCTGATGCCTAATGTCCCTCATGCCTTCCAAAAGTGGAGCCAAAGTCACAGGTATGTTCTCCGTGCTGCTGGAGAGGCCAGAAGAGGTGAGTGCCGTTCAGCAGGTCTCGCCTCTGCCTCTCTCCTCCCCAAGGCTGCTGCGTGTTCGTGGGCTGCAGTACACCTGAGGAACCCTCACCCCTCTTGCTTTTTTGTCTCTGACTTCAAGCTACTTACCTTGGGCTTAGGATGTCAGCGTGCTCTGCCGGCAGCCCCCGCCAGCCAGCTCTGTGCTGGGAACAGGGGTTCGGGGTTAACTGGGCTGGCTGGGGAGAAGGCCTGGTTCCTAAAGGAGCTCCTGGAGGACCCTGGGTGCCTGTGGCCGGCCTTGCCTCCGCAGTCTCTTACTCCTCCCCAAGGAGGAATGGGATTTCTATCTTCTCTACCTTTACAAATGGGATGTATCACTTTTTATTTCCCCTCCCCTGGTATTTTCTCCTCCTCTCTGGTGATTCAGTGCTCTGGTTCTTGAGAGATGCATTGCCTGGGGAAGATGGCACCTGGCGAGCCCTGCTCCTAAGAATTACACCTATTCCTAGAAAACCAAAAGGCTCAGCATTTTGAAACCTTTCACTTTGCTAGAGTTTTGGGGGTTTTTTTGGTTTTTTTTTTTTTTTTTTGTCCAATTTAAAGCAAATCTGGTATCCAAACAAGGATTATTTTGATATATGTCAATTCTTAGGCTCTGGGTTCCCAAACCATAATATATACAATAAATTAAATTTAACTGTAAGAGAGTGACTCTCTGATGTTTATCTGTCGTGTTGCAGGCCATGATACATCAAAGATTCATTTTGTTGACCTGATTGTTGTAGACTTGGTGATCTTGATGGGCTGGAGAAGGGGGCAGACACGAGTCCTGCAAAATTCAGCAAAGGGCCATGCCAAGTCCTGCACCTGGTGAAGAATAACCCCATGCCCTGGTGAGGAATAACCCCATGCCCAGGGGGTGACCAGCTGGAAAGCAGCTTTACAGAAGAGGACCCGGGGCATCCAGGTGAGCAGTAAGTCGGACACAAGCCAGCAATGTGCCCTTACAGTACAGAAGGCAAATGACATCCTGGGCAGCACTAGGAGGAGCGTGGCCAGCAGGTTGAGAGATGGTCCTTCCCCTCTGCTCAGCACTGGTGAGGCCACTTCTGGGGTGCTGGGTTCAACATTGAGCTTCCCAGTTCAAAAAAAGTCATGGATGTACTGGAGTGAGTCCAGTGAAGGGCTGTGAAGATGATTAAGGGGTTTGGAGCATCTGTTATGCAAGGAGAGTGTGAAATCTGGAACTGTTCAGTCTGAAGACAGCTCAGGGAGATCTAATCCACGAGTATGAGTATCGGATGGGGGATTAAAGACAGTGGAGACAGATTCTGTCCCGGGGTGTCCAGTGAGGAGACAAGAAACAGCAGGTAGTTTTCAGGGGGGGTTGGGGTTTTTTGTGCCGTGTTGTGAAATAACAATCTGTGTTTGATGTGTTTTATTAACTGTTTCAAATCCATCAACAAGTGTATGATAAAGGCAAAATCTTCTGAAGAGCACACTAGAATAGCTTGTTTCAGAGCATCTAAACTGAACGACTACATTTGAATAAGAACTTCAACTACTAGGGCAAATGGCGACATTTTGCGCTACTCCCCCAGATTCCATCCAGCCGTTGCTCTTGCACGGGGAAACAGCAGCTGAGTTGCTCGGATAAGTAGTCCAAATCCCGATGACTGCTTTACATTTGCCATTGCTGCCTTCTTGAGAATGAAGGCAACATAAAGCAATGCCCTGGGTCGGCGAGGCCAAGGACTGGCACGAGACACCGCTGGGTTTTGGCACCGAGTGGCCCCACCGTGTCAGTTCCTAATAAAGGGGTAGCGGCCCCAGCGCCCCGCGCGATGCCACGCTGGTGTGCACAGGGGGATCTCCCTGCGCCTTCCAGGCGTGTCCCAAGTCAGGACACGGTTGTCTGGGGGCAATCCTGGTGGTTCAGCAGTGCTAACGGGGGGCTCCACAACCAGCTTCAGGTGTTTGCAGCATTTCCCGGGACATCCAAATGTTTTCTGGCTTGATCCCGTTTCTGTAAGAACTGCTGGTGTAAAAGGAAATAGAAGGTACCGTCTAGTAGATGGACATAAAGCAGAGTGCAGGGGAAGTGATGTGCTTTGCAACGGCAGGCTCAGGGGCTTCTCATGCTCTATGGAGACACGAGCACCATGACTGCAAGACGCTTCTCCATCGATACGTGTAAGAAGTTCTGTTGGCCTCTTCTGCTTCTTAGAATGTCCTCCCACCCCTACCCACAGCTGCCAAGTCAGACTGAGCTCAGCACGGTGAGAACTCCGGAGAAGTGATGCTAGAATTGCCCTGTAAGGAGCATGGTGTTGGGCTGTGCCTGCTAATGCAGCCCGGAAAAGCAAGGACTGTGTATATAACCCACAGAAATTAGGTTATAAGCTCCTAGGCAGTGGCTGGGACTCAGGTCGCAGATGTATATAAATTGAATCGCCAGCTTAGCCCACGGAGATTGGATCAATAGGCAATGGAGCCCGAAGAGCTGGTCATCTGCATCCTGATCGGCTGAATTTTGACCCTGCACCTTGATCAGCTTGAGTGGCTTTTCAGGCTCCACCGGAATGCAAAAATGATAAAAAATGATGTAGTAGTAGTAGTGCTGGTTTACATTTCAGCTGCGATGTAGTCTGGTCAAAGAGAAGAAGCAGAGAACTTGTACAGTATGATTTATGATGCCTTCAGTGTTTTGGCACTTATTTCAGCTGTATGTATTATAAAAACCAAAGACTCCATCTCTTCAACCTTGAGAGTGACGCTTGGCCGAAGATGTACTGTAGTAAACTAATCCTCTGAATGCCTTTTTGACTGCAGCTGAGAATACTTTGCTAGATGGAGCAGTTGCTTTCTCAAAGTGGTGTTCTTCGCAGACTAGGAAATTAGCCCTGCCTTATAAATGCATTTCTGGTGTATGAAACCATCGACAAATGCAGCGCAGCCATTTTAAACTAATTTAAGCGGGCATCTGATGACTCAATTTATCTGAACTTAGTCATTTGGATGTGGCTCAGCTGCTCCGTTCAAAGGAAATCGTCTGGATGCATCTGCTGTTTCTTGCTCTCAGCACTGGTCTAGGACTGCAGGAGAGAGGGCTGAGCTAGCTCAAACGAGCTCCTGTTTGACAGAGACAGGAGCACCCACAGGGTCGGTACGGCACATTGCCCGTTCCGTGGTGGCACCCGTGAGTCTAAGCCCAGAGGTCTGGGGAGAAAGCAGTGTTCTTGTAGGAAAGCGTCTTCCAAAGGAAATAGCCACCAGCGTTGGTAAATCAACACAGTGTCTCTCAGCCACGCTGCTTTTATTTAAGTACATCCTTAAAAACAGAGATTTGCCAGAGCTAGCAAATTGCCATGCTATTTAGAGCATATTGATCCTTCAAATTGCTAAAATGTGGCATTAAATACTAAACTATCAGTGTTGATTCTCTTTCACAATGGGCAATGTATTTTTTGCTAAGCAAGAAAACTGCAGATAAAGATTTCCTGGATCCTTTTTATATTTTACAGTATTTCAGAGATTGTCCAATTACACAAACATTCTTGGACGCAAATTGCATAGCAGCCTGGCACACCAGCCCTCTCCCACTGGCTTGCAGTGGGGAGCTCTACGTGTTTCTTCTCAATGTTCTTCTCCGTGGGAGGCCCAAGCGAGCTACCAGTGAGATGTCAGCTTCTACCCAGAGAGATGCCAAAGCCGTTTGTCGTTACTGATACAAAAAGTCGTTTTATGAAGCCCTTCGGAGATGCCTGCGGCGTGTTCTCGTGCGTCGCTATCTACACAAACACCGTGTAGCGCGCTGCCTTTTGGTACAGTGGCTTAGCCTGTGCTGAGGAGGCTTTAGTGGCATTTTAAGAAGAAAGCACCAATTCTTTGATTAAAAGGCTGTTTTGGCAAATACAAAGAAGATTACTGCTTTAATGCATGTTTTTAATCAGTTTACATCTATTACCTTCTCTTGCCCTTTATTAGGGAGAGGATGGGCTGATTAAATCACCCCCACAACCCCACCTCAGGCTCTGGAGTAGAGGTTAGACCTGTGCTGCTGGCCTTCAGCTTTGGATATTCTCTGCCACCGAGGAGAGAATTTCCAGCCCTCCACGGGCTGATGTCATCTTTGGTGGTCTGTGCTGTAACTAAGCTTTCAAGAAGACTTGCTGGGGGATCTGCCCTGAGTTGGTAAGAGCTGGCAAGAGTGGGGCCAAAGAAGAGCCTGCTGGTTCTGACTGTGGGGTGAGGAGGCTTTAGTGGGCCCCATGTCTGGCAGGGTTACTGGAAGGCTGGATTAAAATGGAGCCACGCAGGACACCTAGCAGAGCTAGGATTGGACAAATGCCCTGGTGTCGTTGCATACTCCTTGGCTGGGAATAGAGCAGAGCAGAATTCCATCAAGATTAGGCTTGTTCAGGTTCTCCAGTCTCCTGAGGCTAAGGAATGGTGGTCATGTCTCCAGGTTAGGGGAGTCAAAGTGATGTCGTCTTGGTGGCTGGGAGCAAAGCTAGATCTGTGGTGGTGGGTGTAGAGCTACCCAGGATCAGTAGCTATGGAGAGCAACCTGGGGTACCCTTAGCCACGGCACCTGAAGGGCTTGTGAGCCATGGTGGGTGGCAAGGTGGCATCCATTCTGCTGCAGCGCATGCTCTCGGGGCTTCCCCAGCAGCGCGTGGGCTGGCGTGACGGGGAGGTGCCCGCTACACTGCTTTGGGGTTATGCAAGGGGTTAGCTTCAGCACAGCTCCTGCCTGTTGTAGCTCTCCCTGAGGAGATGGCTGTCATCTGGAACAAAACACTTAGGAATTTCAGGGATGGAATTATTTTCTAATTCAGCTGTGCAAGCTTAAAGTGTTCAGTCTGTGTGTATACGTACCTGAGTAACTGCTGCTCTCTGGAGATGTTAGCATCTTCCCAAAGCTGGTCATTAAGACTTCAAACTTTAGCTGTCCTCTATCTGTAAAGTTAAATATTTTCATAGTTAAAAAATAAAAACAAAATTTAATGCTATATTATAAAAAAAAAGGCAGGAAGGCTGAGTGTTGCCTGGTAAGGAACAGTGCATGGAATGATGGAGGCTTGCTGCGGGAGCTGCTGCCTGGTTGTCTATGGCATTAATTATGGGCTGATCTACATCACGCTGGTTCCTTCTGGCCTCCGGACTGCAGATCCCTGCGGAAACACCTTTGCAAGCAGATGGTTGGGCAGATGAGGAGCAGGGATGTGCTACCTCAGTACGTGCCTTCTTGGTGCCAGAGATTTTAAAAGGTGAGTTGGGGGAAGGAAAATGTGCAAGAAAAGTGCAACAGAATGGGCTGAAACTTAGCAGCGTGGGGGGCTGCGCTGGAGGGACAGGCAGAGCGGTGACTGGGGGAGAGGGAGGCCTGGGGATCACTGAATTGTGTCTTGCTGGAGGACAAACAGGAAGGGAGGGACGAGTGGGACCCTGAGGTGTGTGAAAGGCCGGGGTGGTCCCTGATGGGTGAGACCCTGGGGTGTGTGAAGGCCGGGGTGGTCCGTGCTGTGCCGAGCACGTCGCTCATCTCTCACGGGCAGGGGTGGTGGGGAGCTGGCTCTGCCTCCTGTGTTAGCTGAGGATGACATCGGCTGAGAGCCCCGTTAAATGCTGTGGCACGAGGGGCACAGACTCTTAGACAAGTGCGGACGTTGACACCCCAGGTGGGAGAGATAAAACGACCGAAGGCCGCTGAGAAGAGGGACGGCAGCCGGCATCGCGGAGACTTCGGCAACGTCTGTCAGCGCGGAAAGGATGCCGCGACGGGTCAGGGAAAACTCGAGGATGCAGAAAGCGGTTCCTCGGCTGAGCCCGAGGAAAGCCCTCCGAGTGCCGTGGCTCTGGGCTGTGCCAGGCTGCGGGGCGATGGCGGTCTGCAGCCGGACCCGCGCCTCTGAGGGCAGGAGAGACGGAGCCTTGCACAGGGCAGCGTCAGCCCCTTAGCAAAGCGCCCAGCGCTGCTCCCCGGCACGGGGAGAGCTGCCCCGTTCCCGGCCCCGTCCCCGTCCCCGTAAGGCGCTGCGCGGCCGCCCGGGCCCCGGCTGATGGCGTCAGAGCGACGAGCGGGACGCGCCCGGGGCCGGGGCCGCAGCCTCTGCGCTCCCGCTCCCCAGAAACAACCGCCCCGGCCTCGCAGCCAGCGCCCGCCTCGGCTGCCCGGGGCCCTGCCGCTCCCGAGCGGCTCCTTCGCCCCAGCCGGCCCCGGGCAGCAGGGGAGGGAAGGGGCCCCGGGCCCTCGCCAGCAGCGTGCCCGGCCCCGCGGCCAAGGGGCCCCGCAGGGCTGGGCAGCACAGCCCTGTCCTCCCAGACCCGCACCGGCCGCAGAGCTGGGGCAGCCGCCCTGCCTGGCACAGGAGCCAGCAGGAGCCCGGCGGGGCTCGGGTGGCTGCAGGAGCTGGAAGGTGGCTGCCCCCATGGGTCATGGTGGG